>VDFB02058242.1:354677860-354771112 GCA_007258455.2 Sequoia sempervirens
AGATGCATACTTCACTATAGGATTAATGTTTGGTTTAGTAGTTAGTGCCCTCCTATCAAATGTGGCACTAGTCAACTGCATAACCACCTCATTCTTCATATATTTCAATACTAGTACGAGTCCAATATCACATAGTCTAGTCACAACCTTAATTGCATCCTTTGAAATCAAGCCAGGCATTCCATTCCACATTAATTTGTCATGCATTCTGCTCAGGGCTATCCTCACATACATTGCATCCAAATTACTACTAAAGTTAGGAAACTAATTCCAAATGTCTAGTTTCTTTCGAACTAGGTTTATATACTCTAGTTTCACCAAAAATTCATCTCTAGTTAACTCATTAGACCATTGATTCTTAAGAAGTTAATGATCATACTCTTCCAATTTACAACGTATGTAGATTCTTGTGTCTTTTGTGGGAAAATCCTTAATTGGGATCTTCAAAAATGCACCATCGGGGTCATTCTGAAAAACTTTCTAAGAAAACCTCTTAAACTTTGGTCTAGGTCTTTCAATAATCTCAACTACAGTTAGTGTAGCCATTACAATCCTCAATTTTATCTTCAAATTCTTCTAAATCACTTCTAATATAAACCCAAAAAGAATAGATAGTATTAAATACCTTTTTCATGCTCAATATGAACTAGGGTTTGAACTAATTCACTTTAGATCGCCTTCAATCACTTCTCAAATCACTTTGCTTTCTTTCAAATGTGCAAAAATGAATTAAAAATGACTAGAGATTTCACTTTATATATTATTCATCTACCCTAATTTCACATTTAATGCTTCAAACTCCCAAAATCTGGCAAGCACTCCATTAAACACTGTAAACCCTAAAAGTCTCTACAAAACTTCTAATCAACATATTTTCTACTGAAATCTTTTCCAAAAGCTGAAGCATACCAAACTACGCCATATATCTTTGTGTCACTTCTTGACACCTCATTATTTCAAGGGGTTGTTAGATTTTCCTATTATTACTCCCCCTAAGTCTTCGCATGGGCTTAGTTTTCAAAAGAATTATCTACACCAGATGTAGGTACAAATGCATTTGATTCATCCTTATTCTCAGGCTTCTTTTTTTTCTTCAAAATCTTCTCCATTTCCTTCTTAACTTCAATAGGATCAACTTTATTCACTGAATTATTGCACTATTTAAGATTAGTCTACCTTCCATTTCTAGTTCTACATAATCTTGAAATGTGTCCAGGCTTGCTGCAATTGTAGTACACAATAGTTTTTTGACCAAAATGACTTCTATTCATTCTTGATCTACACTAGTTAGCCTTATATCCAAAAACTTTACATGTATAACAATAGCCATTAAAGGGTTGAAACATTCTACCATTATTGAATCTATTCATCATCTAACTTCTACACTCAGTACCTCTATGTCCAAATTTCTTGCATGCAAAACATTGCCTAGAAAAGGATCTAACATTCTGATTCATTCTACTTCTACATTCTACTGACTTATGTCCAAATTTATTACATGAAAAATAAATACCATTGAAAGATGGGTACCTTTGAGCATTTGGTTGTCTGATAGGAGGTCTTCCAGTATTGCTTCTTTGAATCTTGAACTGTCTGCCTTTTCCTTGAGTCTTCTTTTGATTGTCACCTTTGTTAGGTGTCTGATTTGTCTTTGAACTTTTTCTTTCTTCAAGTCCCAAACCACATTTATCCTTAGAAGGTTTCTGAATTGCAATTAATTCATCAAAGATTGTAGTAATTTTTTTGAATTTTTCCTCATGAGCTCTTGCATTCTCTAGATCAGATCTTAGGTTTACCACTTCATGTTCAAGATTTGTGCATTCATCAACCTTAATTTGTATTTTAGCATTCAGACAATCCTCAATTCTCTTCTTTTCTTCCACTTGCACTTTCATTCTAGTGATGCCTTCATTTTCCTTCTTCAACTATTCATTAACTTCTCTATGACTTTTTATGAACTTCTTGATTTGTTCTCACAACTTTTAAATGCAATCATTAGCTTCTCCTAGGCTTTCTTTCAAATTTTTGTTCTCACTTTCAACTTTGTCAAGATATTTAAGAGAAGCTTTAAGTTCTTTGTCAAACATACAATCATCTTCTTCATATTCAATTGCAAGAATTTCTTCCAAAGGAATAGGATACTTTTTATTAGTGATGTGTTCAACCTCCAAGATCTTCCTCAAGTTGTTAGACTTTTCAAAAGGAACTAAACTATGATACCAATTGATGAACACCCAAAATACTAAGAGGGGAGGTGAATTAGTATTTTATTAAAACATTTAGTCACAATCCAACCAATTATCAAAACATATTTAACTAAAACTATAAATGAGTACATGAAGGAAAACACAACACCACATAACACATTAACACTGGTATTTAAATTACATGGAAAACCCAAGAATGGAAAAACAACAATGAGGATTAACTCACAATATATTATAAACAATTATAATATATTACAGGGCTCACTGTCAGGACTCACTATCCTTAAAAGGCTCATAGCCTGAAATAAGTACAAAACAAGAGTGGCTACACAGCCAAAGTGTGAACTGATGTAGGATGCACCTTCCTTGTGTTGGATTCAATTCCAATGAAGATATAAATGCAATTTTTTCTATGCTTAGCACTCACTCAACATACATAGAAATTCAACCCTTATTCTAATTTCACACATATAAATTCGCAAGTTCGCACAACATCAGATTTTGCACATGCACTTCTTCACTTTCACCCTCTCTCCCTTTTTATGCTACTCAAGACTCATCCACATATATACCCTATTACATCCGCATACATCAATTAGGTCATCCTAATTAGATGTAGCCCAATTTCAATTCAAAAAAACTTTTTCAGCTTCATGCATGGAAACAAACTTTTTTGTGCTCAAAGAAAACGTGCAAAACTTGAATTAAGGTCAAAAAGGATCTAAAATAGATCCCTTAACATCTAGAATACATATTAATCTTCATAGGATAACTTCAAGAATTAGGTCAACCAGGGATTAGAATTAATCACAAAATAGTTCAATCCAACTAAAATTGATCATCCATGTAATCGTATAAGTTTGCGCCATCTAGAATATATGTAGTGTTGACACATGTGAAACATCTCACAAAATTGTAGAGTCTGAAATCAAACACTAGATGAATGTAGACCAAATAACACTTATCATCTTGTACTGTATAAGTCAAAATATAGTTTGTCGAACTTCTGTCATATGTAATTTTCGGGAAGATTGACCAAAATTGTTGAAATCTTGAACATAGACGTATTTAGCAGTCCCAAACAACATATTGTAATGGCACAATTTGAACATATACCATGAGCGAATTTGGACCGAATTACTGGATCAAGATGACACTAAAACTATTTTTCGGATCAGCCAAGATTGTCAACAAAGAGTGTTCCTTCTTCATTCTTTCAACAAACTTATATTTTTATTTCATGTATATAGTTTCACTAAAAGAGAAAGAAAAAAAGAAAGACGGAAATTTTTTCAATGCAAAACATAATGCAGGCACATTATAACACACTTGCATTTTCCTTTTTTCAGGACCAAAAGGTGGAGTGGCCACCTTTTGGTCCCCCATCTTTTTGCACCCACCCCATTCATCCATGTCAATCAAATTCTATCTTTTATTGTTATCTTTTTTATGGCCCTCGAATCTATACACATGCCACTCCATCCTTCATGGGTATCAATATTGCTAGAACAACATATGGACTGAGACTTTCTCTAATCAAATCCTTACCCAAAAACTCTTGCACTTGCCTATTTATCTCCTCATTATCCATAGGCATCATTCTGCATAGTGCTTTGTTTGCAAAGCTTGCATCATGTATCAAGTCCATGTAATGAATTATACTTTTCATGGGTGACAATCCATCTAGTAAATCTTTCATCAAATTTTTTGAATAATCCTCTAAAACTTCTTGAATTTGTATGGGTAACTCATTTTACTATACTTCCATTATTGTTGCAAGTGTGGGAATAAAAGCATAGAAAACCTTTTCTTTCTTTACATCTTTCCAAAAAAAAAAAAATCCAATGACCAAACAAATTCTGGAACTACTCTCTACTTCTTTATTTTTCAAAGGATTTAAAATAATTTTTTTGGTCTTTCTTTATTTTATATGTATTTCTCCTTCCATCATGCATAGCTTGTCTATCAAATTGTCAAGGCCTGCCCAAAAAATATGGCATACATCCATTGGCATCATACCACACAAAATTTCATCCATATAACTACTAATTTGAAAGCTTGCTGAGCATTATTCCCGTACCACCAATTGGTGTTCTTTTTACATCCAAGATACCTTGTAGGGATTGAGATGTTTCAATTTCTTCAATTTCAATTTATTCACCATCTCTTCAAACACAATATTTTTTGTATTACCACTATCCACTATCAATTTGTAGCACTTTCCACCTGCTCTGCATCTAGTTAAACAAATTTCCTCTTTGTATAGTCAACTTAAATTTTTTCTTCTCTAAATTTAGAAAAAAAAATCTCAGCATCAAAGATTCTCCATCCTTTCCCACTACTCTATTGTATTTGAGGACATTCAAATGTCTTATGCCCAATTTCTCCACATTGAAAACATGTGTCACTAAATCCTCTTCCTCTTCCATAATTTCCATGACCTTGAGAATAGTCACCTCTTCCTTTGGAGTAATCTCCTCTTCCTTTGATTTCTTAGAAACTTGTTCATGATGTGTTGGATTCCCCTTATTTATTTAGAAAACCATGATGACTATTGGATTGTCCTCTTCCACACAAAGATCTTCCTCTACCTTGAGAGTTATTTTGTCTTCTAGAAATCTTCTCTTATACCTTCAAAACATCTTGGTATGCTTCTTCTAAACTAGTTATCCTAACCATTCTTATTTCATCTTGAATTGAATAATGCAAACCATTAGCATACCTGGAGACCTTTTCAATGTCATCATCTACATGTCCAACTCATATATTCAACCAATAAAACTCTTGTGTACTCTTACACATTTTTCTCCTTTTGTTTTAAGTTTTGCAACTTAAACAAATTTATCTAATAATCAGATGGTAAAAAAAGATCTTTCAACTTAGTCACCATTCTCTCGTATGATTTTTTATTTTCCTTTCCCTTCCATTGCCTTTTTTTTGTACATGATTCCACCACAAGGATGCATGCCCTTCAATTTGGTACAAGAAAACTTCACCTATTTAGGATCTTCAGTTGATTCAAAATCAAAATACTTATCCACCTCTAGTATCTAGTTAATGGGTTATTTTGGATTCAAACTACCATTATAATTAGGAGGATCAATTATGGGTTTACTACTTATCTTGGACATTGCTTGCAAAAATCTCTTTTCTAGTTCGGTTGCTCCTTCACTCGTTCACTTGCATCTTCTTCTTTGTCTTCTACTTCTACTTCATCCTCACATCTTCTATGTGTACTCCTCTATGTTGCATCGCTTCCGTACCATCTAACCTTGCTATGATTCATCTCAACATTTCAACAATTGCCATGTCTCCAACCCATAGTACTCCTCTTCGTGTCATGTCTACAAAAATCCTTTCCAATTGCAAGTCTTGTTATCCTCTCACTCACCCATGGCAAAGATTATTTAAGATTTCCTTCTCTTAACACAACAAAACAAACCTAGCTTTGATACCACTTAATGCAATCTAAAACTAAGGGCCTTATCAAGTGGTCAATTTTAACAGCCAACAACACAAATTTATGGAACAACAATATCCACAATCACAATAACAACAAACAATTTCAAATTTCTTTATTCCTATCACAATATCAAATTCTCATAAATATAATTTATAAATTATTAGTCTAGTTCTTGTTTCAATGTATTATTCTTCTCCCCTAACACCCCGCCTCCCTTGTCTTCCAATCCCCCCGCCGCCTCCCCTCGGAAAAGAAATAGCACAATTTTCCTTTTATAATACTATTACATGAAGTTGAACGGTATAAAGTTATAGAACTGTCACAACTAAATCATCTTACAAGGAATATGGTTCGAGCTTCTAATGACATGTCTTAACAATTTCACATTGTCCAGAGCTATTGAAATTTTTATTATTGGATTTCGATCAATGAACATTATGATAAACTTTTGCATTTCCTTTAATGTCTCCTATCGGCAAAATCATCCATACATGAACTATCTTGTATATCGACCTTCTTCACATTTATATTTTGATGAATTTGAGTTTCGATGAACTTGGAGTTTGACGAACTTTCTCTTTCTTCAACCATTTGTTCCTTTTCCATTATTTTACTCTGTCAACTTCTTCATCAGTAATTTGGCAATTCTGTAAACTTAAAAACTTTGAACCTTCACACCATCTTCGACAATTGGTTGAGTGTATGAGAGCAAAACCATCGTTGAAATTTATTGTATTCAAATTTCGTTTTTCTTTTTATAATATCTTTCAATCGGCATTCAAATGAAGATCACATGTGCACTCAGATGCTCCTACATCACCAATCTATTATTCCCCTCCCTTATTTGGCATCTTGCTCCAAATAACGAGTATATTATATTAACCCTACTAGGATGTTGCAAGATGTTTTCTCTATTTATACAAGCATGAATTCAACCATAAAACATTCTGTGTTAGATGCTGAAATGTGCAACTTTGGTGGCATGGTCATGAACAATTCCATGCAATTTTCAATGTAAATAATGGAGGAGACCCATCAATTGCTTATAGGTGCTTCTAGCAATTTGTAAGTAAATATTTTTTCCTATATATCCTAACATTAACAACACCAACATTGCCATTAAAATCCCTCTACAAGAATCCCAAACTTGAAATGTTTCCTTCATTTGTAATTGAATCCCATAAAATCCTATAATAAGTTGTCAAAGCACAACTACTAATGAATAGATCATTCCATGTTCATATCCATGTCCCGACCCTCCAATTCTATTGTTCAATCTTCTTCTGACACCAACAATATTGCTCTGAAGACTCTAGTACTACAACATCATATAAGATTTTTACCCCACTACCAACAAAATAATTCACTAACATTGAAAATCATATTGATAAGAATTCCTATATAAATTTAGATTTGTTGGTTCAAGTAATCCAAAAGTTGCTTCCTTAATCCAACTCCAAAAACTACAACATTGATTGTGATATCATCCTTCCATTTATAGTTACTACAAATATTTTCATATTTATCACTAACAATATTAAATCTAAATTTTTGCAATGTTCACATGAAAAACTTGACACACTAAAATTATTAGTGTAATACTTGAATCAGTAGCAACAACTACTATTCAAGACATATGTCATGCATGTTGCTAAACAGGAATGCTTTAGTTTCTCCATTAACAATCTATGCAATTTCGGAAAAGAATTCAAAAATTGATGTGGTCACTTGAAAAGACTTTAATCAGAATGAACAAGATTTATTTTCTTTTTCATTTATTTCATTTTTATTTCTCAATATTTATATCTTGAAAAACACAAATATATGACATTTTCTAATATGATTATTTTATATAAGACAATCTTTTATTTTTAGAAACTAAATGTTTTTCATGCTTAAACATTATAATGACTCATTCCAATACAAACTCCATTGATATTACTTAAACTCAATTCATTTGCATTTTTTTAAATTATATTGAAGCCAATCTTTTTTATAATAAAAGAAATATATGTTTGAATCAACAAAAAATAAATAACCATTTTTTTTTAATTTTCTTTATTATTTTTTTTCTCCGTAAAAGACTAGGGCCTATATATTTATATTAATATTAAAATATGCAGATTATACATAGATGCCAGATTTATGGTACTGGCCGGGCCTTAAATTTGATGGCCGTATGACCATATTTAGAGATTTTTTCCGTAAAATACAATCAAAATTTTAAGAAGATTGTATCAGATGAAAGGAGAGATTTTGGATTGACTGTCAAAATTTATATAGAATTATAATGATATATACATTTGATTTATATATAATTTTACTTACAATAAGGTATATCATAATGTTTTAAAGGCACCTTTGAATAGATAACCGTCATTAAAAAAATTGTTGAGGCAAGGTCAACCGTCAAATTTAAGCCTTACTGGCAGAATATTATCTAAAATTTGCATTACAAAATGTGCCTCTGAATTAGCTTCCATGTGGCGCGATGCAGACAATTATCCAAAACACAGACAAAAAAACATGATTTCAAACTATAACATAATATTCCATATTATAGATATATGAGGAATATTTTGCCCTCATTCCTCCATTACCCCATCATTTGCTGATCATGCGCCCTCCCTGCTTGCATTGAAATAGATACCATTGTCAGCTTGGCCTTCATTCAACATTGCTTCATTTTGCAAACCTAGAATGTCCCTCGCCATTTCCATTGCTCTTTGTCCGCGACGTAAGTGATGAGACAGAAGAAAGGAAACTGCAAAAAAAAATTCTTTAAACTTGTCCACCATTTGAAGACCAAGTTCTTGAGAGTGCAGATTCAATGTCTTGTATAACAACCATGGATCATCGTCTCTCAACCCTTTCTTTACTGATTCATATACCTCCCTGTATGCTCTTTTGCTCTTCAGATAATGCTTTTTGGGAAAATTCCTCCCACAAATGCTTTCCCCTTTTCCAGATTATAATTTTCTTTATTATATTGAAACCAATTCTCATCAATTAATTTTAAAGACTTAAAAATGGAGAATCATTAAAATATTTTAAAAATTAACAATATTAAGAAAACAACTCAAGAAACGGTATTTACTGATGTTGAATCATTGTTTACTAATTGACGATGGTCTATTTTCTGAAGGCCTTGCAATTGCAGTTGTGATTTTTGAGCGTTGGGCAAATATTGGAGTTATTTGACTGAGATTTCAACGTTTCAATCCTTTACATATCTTTCACTGTTGCAACACTTCATTATGCAGGGAACTCGAAAGTTCAAAGATTTCAACATCAAGCAGGCCGCTGGAGACTCAAATATACTAATTACAAAGATTTATAATGTCAGTGTGACTAAAAATATCCTTGATGTGCATCTTTTGTGGGCTGTGAAGGGAACTTCTGGCATACCGTCTTCAGAGACACGTGGACCTTTAGTGTCAGCAATTAAGGTTATTCCTGGGAAGATAGTATGTAGGCCTTAAAAGAATGTTATTATCTAGTTTTTAATCTCAGGACATTCGCTATAGAGATTAATAATTTTCCAATTATAATTGAAGAGACAATCATTATGGATTCATTTTGTATTGCTGTGAATGTGTCACTTCAGAAAGTCTTTTCCCTTGCCTTGTTGCAGAATTCAAAGCAACTGTTGGCATTGAAAGTTCCAGCAAGCACAGCCGAACAAGAACCAGTGGGATTATTATTGGAGTTATCTTCTATGCTTATTCTTAGTGGTTTTAAGAAACAAGATAAGGAATAGAAAATTTTCTTCAGCCTGACAGCGAAGGTGATAATGCATGTTGCTAAGCTTTGGACTGAACTCCATGCGTTTTTTAAATAACTATGTTAGAAGTTCTTATGGCAAGGCTTTGGGGAAGCGCATAAGTTTCCCCTCATTAAATGGGATTCTGTTTGCAACTTTAATACTCAAGGAGGTGCAGGTTTAAAAGATATTCTCTTGCAAAATATGGCCCTGGAGGTGAAGCTTACTTGGAACTTGGAAGTTTATAATGGACCCCTCTCTATTTTGGTGTAACTTTCTGAGATCAAAATATATAGGTGACGTGGGTACTTTTTATTTGCAGGTTCAACAATCTAGAAATTTTTGGCTGAATCTAGAGAACATAATTGCAGCAAGTTGTCTTGGAACATTGGCAAGGGAGCAAGGACCACATTCTGTTTGGACTCCTGGCTACACTCCTCTGGTAGAATTTGAATATTGTAGAGTTCATATTGATGTAAACCTCAGGCCATAAGGTAAAGGATTACTAGGCGGAAAAGTCTGAATGGTATTACAAGGACTTGGTGAGACTTTTCGAAGTTTCCTGGTTAAAGGAGTTCCTAACTGCGATTAGGATTCCAATGCTTTCTAGAGACGACTCTTTATGCTAGGAGGGGAATAATGAGGGGATTTGGAAGGTAAAATCGTAATAGAAGTTTATCAAAGCATGTCAGCTGCCTCAGGCGATTGATTGACCAATGGAGACCATTTGGAGTTCTTCAGCTCTTCAAAAATGTAGTACTTTTGCATGGCTTGCTGCAAGAAATAAGATATTTAAAATATGATAATCTGATAAAAAGAATGATACATGGACATTCCCAATGTTTGTTATGTCACAACGCACGTGAAGCGGTGGATCATCTGCTGCTGCAATGTGAATACTCGGTCGGTAGATGGTCCAAGCTTATTTCCAAGTTGAGATGGTTTGGGTTCTTCTGTGAACAGTTAAACAACATATATGCAGTTGTCCTAAGGGCGCCCCCCACATTGGAGATCTATGGGGTACATACTTGTTAAGTGTTCCATGGGGTCTTTTGCTGGAACAAAATAATATGTATTTAGAAAGGAATCTCTTCCTATGGATAAATGTTGGGCACAGATTGAAAAGTATCATTCATGAACATATTGACTGTGGGTTACACTAGCAGGCTTCGAAGATGTCTTAATTTTGACATACAGATAGCAAATTATTGGAATATGAACTCCAATCCATCTATTCAAGGGTTATAGTTCATAGGAATATTTGCAGAGAAGAAAGACGGAAAGCCTTAGTTAAGGGCATCAAGCTTAACTTTGATGGTGCCCCTCAACGTAACCAGGGTTGCAGCTGCTAGATATGTGATTAGAGATGTGTCTGGCACTTTTTTTATGGGCAGAACAAAGTATCTTGGTATCAATACAAACAATGTTGTGGACTGGGAGGTGCTCCTAGCAAGCAAGGGATTCTCAGATTGTAATAAATGCTTTGAAAAAAGAATTTTGTCCAAAACTGGCAACTTTTTTCTGTTCTGGAAATACTTATCTTGATTAAAAAGTTCGAATTTGTGGGGATCCAACATTGTTACAGTGAGCAAAATAAAGTTACAGATATGTTAGCCAACCATGATATAGATCTTTCTAATTTAACATCTTTAGAAAGCAGTGTTATTTCAGAATAGGAGGAGCTCGCTAATCTTATCGAACTGGATCAACCATCATGTGTGTATGGTAATGCTTGAAAAGTAATTTGGGAATGGGAAGTGTTTTATTATAAATCCTGTAGATGCCAACTAACTAGTGTGATTTGACACATGTCTAACTAGTGTGATTTGCCACACATGTCTGGTTCGAGTACTTCAAAGGTATAGCTTGTCACCATGAGAATAATGGGTGTTGTTTGAAGCATGTTTAGAAGTTTGCAAGATGGTCGCTTCCCGTGGGGTCTATATAGTGGCATGGAGATTTAGTTTTCTCCACTCACGGTCTTGGTCAGCCTTGGCCAGGGTTGTTCGGCTGCTTTTAGTCTTATTAATGACAGGCCATGGTGTGGGTTTATCTCATGATCTCTCTTGCGAAGGGGAGGTCTTGGACCACTGCTGGAAGAGAAGGTTTAGCTATTTGAATGCTCCGGGCTCCCATGTTAAGATTGGTAAATATATTCTGGGGTAAGAGGTCATTGCAGCCACAGGAATATTCTGGTCCCATGATTCTATATTAGAGCACTTCAAAGCTGAATCGGGCACAAAGATTATCAATGATGAGGTGAAATACCGTATTGCAGAGCTACTGGTTCACAATGAAGATGAAGAAATGGAGAATGTAGGTGCTGAGATGTAGGGCTTAGAGCAGGTTTGGGGTGGTTGGGAGGACTTTGCGGTTAAAGCTGTGGGAAGAAATTCTGGTCCTTAGCTATGGCATGGGTTTTCCAATGGATTTTGTCAAGATTTAAGGATGGTAACAAGTGTAACACTTGGTTGTGTCTCATCATAAAGGAGGTCTGGAGGTGGTAAGTGGCTATACTCTTTCAGGTTTAGAAAATGATCACTCATCTTGCTCAGTGAGGCATGCTGAATTAATCAAAGGCATTCTCTTTAATGTGTTGGCAAAGTCTGCAATGTCGGTGCTGCAACAAGTCAAGGTGATACTAGTTTCTGGTAATGGCATCCCAAACAGGGCTTACAAAAGGTGGCCGACAGTTCTTGGTGGTGCTGGTATTTCACGGTGGGGGTTACTAGAGTTAAGGTGAGGAGGTGGAGCTGATTTGTAGCCTCAGTCTGAATCATAGTATTTCATGTTGGTGACTAGTTTATAACTTTATTATGTTTTTTGTTCCTTGCTTTCTATTGCTACGCCTGTTACAGCTGTTGAAGCAGTATTGTCTTGTTGTATTTGGTTATAGTCATCGTACTATGGTTTAATTAGCATTTAGTATTGGATGTGTTCTCTTGATGCCTTTAAGTCCCTGCATGGGTAGTTTGCGCAGACATTTTGTTTGCAATATCATTTGTAATTCTGGTTTCATCTTATTTCAAACAATCAGGGCATCCATAAATTTTTTATTTTGTGAAACAAAACCCTTGAGTAATATTTTTTTAGACTAACAATAAGTTGCAGAATTGTCACTTCAATCCTGTGTTAATGCCTATCTGCTATTAGAATCTTGCCCTCGGTTGCTATTAGAACCACTCCAGTTCTATGAATAAATTTTGATCTCTTAGAGTTTAGCGTTTGTAATCTCAGAGATTTTCTAAAATATTCTAGCTCTTCCTTCCTTTAAATAAATGTCATAATAAATATCTTAAATAATTTTCCATAGAATCCTCAATTTCTCCCTGTAATGGAGAGATTTGTTGAAATGAATGGTTAAGTGTCAACTATAGACATTTAGATTAAGAATATTTGGTATTATTATATGAATTGAAATATTAAAATAAAATACATCTCCATACAGGACGATGTCATCATTTTGAACTAATTCTATGTAGCAAAGGGGGCAGATTCCAGATTTTCTTGTTTTCTTTATTGGACTTTTTATGTTGATATTTCTCCAGAGGAATTGTCAATTTGTTTTCATTTGAGTTTGATTCATCCATTAGTTATATAATGTTACCCAACTAGTGTATTGTCCCCCGAATTGCAGCTCAATTTAGATCAGCTATTTGACGGAAATGAGGATTACAAGACATGGACATCTAAATCTTCGTCTGATATGCACTCTCTTTATCAACGAATATGGAGTATCAATCTTGATGTAAAAAATATGGAGTAAAATCTAGAAAAAGAAGAAAGAGAGACCATACAATTTGGGATTTGAATTATTAATATTTGAAACTTGAAAGTATGATACAAATGGTAAGTCATGTAGTACACCTACAACATTTATATTTTAGGTCTTTTTTCCACAAGTACATATCTTTATAGGCCCAAACCATGTTATCATCATCTGAAAACCCATCCCCATCTGAGATAAGACCTGATACAGTGATACAGTGCCTCATTATAAATGACCGAATGTTCTAAATGTGATGTTTCCCTACAATTCAAGCAAAAGTTTCAAGTGTGAATGTTGAGATGGTATTCCTGGAGCTTTCAACCATGTCCTATGAGTATAATGTAATGGAGAACAAATCCGCTGCTCATCTTATATGTAAGAATAAATATGGTTTACCGACCATGCAATAGGTAACTGTCTTATACTAGCCATATTTGCAAGAAATGCTACAGTATTATCTATCAAGAAAATCACATTTCAGAACAAGAGAGAAATTGTATAAAAATTTAAAATACATACCCAGGAACAATTCAACTACTTCTTTTGTGAGTCAAATTAATAGGAAAAGTCAAGTGTCTCAAGTCCACTTGTATAACTTATAAATACAATGTACGAGATCTATGATACATAAGTAACGAACAGAAGAAGAAAGATGAATGGTAAAATGCAAATTTCGTGTTTAGTTGATGCCAAAAACTATCTTAATAAATACAAAGAATTGCAAACACTGAAAAGAGGCAATCATCTATCTGAATCCAGCTTTTTGGTGAAAACGTAATCAATGTTGACCTTGTACTGATCAAGTCTATCTATCTTCTCTATGCATAATTTCATCCTTTCTGTAGTGGCAGGCATTGCAGCAACATTAGCAGCAATCTTACTCTTAAGCATTGCTATCTGTGCTGCAGTCTCTTGGTCCACTTCTTGTTCCTCTCTAGCTGTTGCCAGCGTTGTTTCTGTCCCTTGCTTAGCTTTTGATCCCTCTACTGACATTTCAACAATAAAACTCGAGTTGTTTAGAAACATAACCAAAAACAGATGTCAAAGGTATATTTACCCTACCCATTCAGAGGGAAGAACCTTTATGTAGTTCGAAAAAAATTAAAGGCAAGAACAGTTAGGTAAAGAACATGGATAAACTCAGTCATTTGTTTCAGAACTTATAATATCAAAATTAGGGCAAATGTGCATATTGATCAATGAGAAGAAAATATATATATATTTAAATATAATACAGTCTGATTAAATTTGGCAAAAATAAGACTTACATCTAATACAAAACAAAAATTATGTCCAGTATTTGCATTGTCTGGAAACTTTGAAGGGTGAATCAGAAGAAGCTTAGCTAAGTGCATTGTCTTCCAATTCTTTATTTCAATCCCACCACCATTTGTTCCATCTTCTATTTTTGGGAAGAATAATCTCTGATCTTCATACGAAACTCCTTAAGAAAATTTAACTACATTGATTAGATAGATTAATGGAACATTCCCAAACTGTGCCCAGGTCTGTGTTCAAATGAATCAAGTTCAAAGGTGCATTGGAATAAATCATTGTAGATAATAATAATCATGTGTGGAACCAACTTTCAATCATACAAACATTCGGCTTTAGGGTCAATTAATCATAGTGCAACAATGAAGGTGAACTATCTGGAAATACCTGCTTCATCAATTAATGCCCAGATAGCAGTTATTTCTCGATAGCCCACCAACCTATGCAAATGTTGTATTCAGCTGTAGAGGATGCAAGTTGTAGCATCCTGCTTCATCAAGAAATAAATTACACTTAGGCCAGATAACTGATTAAGAAATTTTGGAAGGAAGCCAGAAGAGATGAGAAGGCTACAAAAATCAAATTTTATAAATGGAGGAAGTTAGTCTGTGAGGAGGCACAACTACTTTAAAGCATAAGCTGCATAACATTAAACGTCTAGGCAAATTGTTTGACAATCATAACCAGAGGAAGATTGAGTGCAAGAGAAAGAAATTCACCTTACCAAGGATCAAAAGGAACCTTCAAAGTCTGTAAGAGTTTCTATATGTTTAATACGAGAATATATATACAAGGTCCCTGGAATTAAATAGGGCCTCCACAAAGCTTCTCAGATATCTGAATAAAATGATAATTCCTAACAATGAAGCACTATAATGAAAGGTTGAATGCGATGAACTCGAGTAGCAAAAGCTAATGGTTTCCCATAGCCGACCCTCAAGTTTAAAATTTCAAACCCTTGAGACATGATAATGCATGTCAAAGTGGGGAAATAACACACACAACAAGGTCGGGGCCAGGTGTGGCATACCCAGATAGATGTGACCAGAAGCAAGTCCGAGATGAGCTTGATTTGGTCTAATGGAGTAACCTCAAGTGGTAAAAGCAAATGGCCCTTCGAAGCAGAGGCTCAAGTTCAAACCCCTGAGACATGATAAAATGTTTGTAATTGAGTAAAATACTTAATTCAATATGATGGGTAATTCACCAGTATGAGCTCAACCACTAAAAGAAAACGTGCTTTCAAAGCAGAGGTTTCATATGGGGTGTGTACCCAATGAGTAAGGCCGGACCAAGACCTGATAAGTAAACCAAAGTCTACCCAGAAACATCAAGTTACCCGATCATTAGAAAAAATAGTTGCTCCTTGACTCTCTCAACTAAGCCGAAGTGTACCCAAAAGGGAAATTTACTAAATCTCTTTACAAAAAAATGGCAGCCCTACAGAGAAATCAAGAAAGAACGATGCAGGGTAACTTACCCGAAGAAGAGGGTTTATCTTCTGGAAGTGTAGGTCTCATTGCCAGCAATAAGGACTCCAGCTTATCTCTGAACACCAACTTCATTGTCCTTCTGAGTTCAATCACCTTCTCAGCCAGCTCATTAACCTCTGCTTCCAATTGTTCCACCTCTTTTTCCTCCTCGTCCTCGATCTCGCACGCTTCATCTCCTTTGGGATTTACAGCTGCCTCAGAGGAAGACATTCTTTAACTGACTTCTATATTGGTATGTTATCTCTGTTCAAGATGTATGAGTTTTGTGAATACCAATTATAGTATTCAGATCCGAGAGAGCATTATACATAACTTGGCAGTAATTCTGTTTTCCTTTGTCATAAGTCTGTGAAAGATTGAATTTCATTGCTAGCAATGAAACCTGAAAAGTGGGCAAATCATTAAAAAACTGATCCAGAGCAGCTGCTTCCTCTGCTATGTATTACTCACCAAAACAAGTGGGAAAAGCAGAATGCGTAATTTGAAAATAATAAAATGGGTAGAGAAAAATGTATTTAATGCAAGACCCCATTCGAGCACAGAACTTTTGCAGCTCGAATTTTATTTTAATATTTAAAGCTTAAATTCCACAATAACAGATTGTAATTAAATTTATTTTCACAATTTAAAATGAGTGCCAATGTAGAGGTTAGCTGTTGGATTTTAGATTATAAGCTATTGATTTGTTTTTATTTAATAGAAGTATTAAATTTTGTTTATGTGGAATGCAATTTTATCTAATTATTTAAGATTTTCTTTTTGTTTAAGGACTTGACATCATAAAGGATGACGTTGAGATAGTGTCTCAGACGAATTTGATGGAATGGATAGTCTTTAGTTCTTAGCTCTTAGTCGAAGAGGTTTTAACTTGGTTAATGACTTAATAGTTGAAAGGGAGAATGAAATCACTTTTACATAAATCTATAGTAAATAATACAAGTATTTAGATTTTACTTCAGATTTATTAGTAAAATATATTTTAATAAATATTTAAGAAATTAAATAAATAAATAAAGGTGTTAGAAATTTGATGTAGATGTGTTATGACAAATGGTTGGAAATGGATGATTTATCAAGCATGTACAAGTTGAAACAATAATCAAATGACCAATGCAGATGTCAAACCCTAGTTGATTAGCAATAATGCAATATTGCAAACCCTTATAAATCAAATGTACACTTTTAAGTAGCAAATTCAAACCCTCATAATGTTGGTATACATCCTCAAATGCAACATAAATAACATATATGAATTGTATGTGTCAAATATATCAAATATGAGAAATGATTTATAATTCATCAATATTTAACCAAATAGAATGAGTTTATAGATAAATTATGACATTAATAAAAAATATAGAAACACAAAGAAAAATTGAAATAAAATAGAGAAACAGAATAATATTAGCTTAAAAGATAAAAAAGAAAGAAAGAAAAAAATCAATTAAATAATTACAAATAACAAAATTAAAAATATATAAAAGTATAAAGTAAATAACATAAAAATGTACAATAAATAGTAAAAAAGGAAACAAATGAAAATATAAGAAAAAATATGCTTATACTTATGCTTAAGCAAACATAAAAACAAAAGAATAAAAGCAAAAACATACATACAAAAATACAACTAAACAAAGAAAATAGTAAAGGAAACAAAAGGATAAAAATGAAAATAAATAGAAAAAAGAGATGAGTATATATATACATGTATATATATGTATAAACTTATACATATGCATGTACATATACCCAATTAAACATATGAACAAAAGCAAAAAACATACATACAAATACACATATACAAAAAACCAAACAAATAAGCAAACAAAACAAACATGCCTACAAAAATGAGTGCTTAGAAAGAATAGAAAGTTAACAAGAACAAAACTCATGGAGGAAAATAAAAGGAAAGGAGGAAACACAAAGTTAAGGAACAAGAGAGTGGAGGAGTCAGGTGAGAAAAAAGAGGGGGAAGGGGAAGCACATCGAGGGAAGCAGGGGTAGAATTGGAGACACGGAGAGGGGGATTGCAAGAGGGACGAGAGAAGAAGGACAAGAGAAGGGTGAAAAGATGGGGAAACCACTAGACAGACTGGGTGAGAGAAGGAGAGGAACAAAGGGGTGGAGAGAAAGAGAGAAGAAGAATGATGAGAGGAGAAGGGGTTGCCAAGTTGGCTTATGTGCCAACCTTCATCTCAATTGAGATTGGTGGGATGGTGTTTGATAGTGATGGCCTCTTAGAGTTTTCTTTTGAAATAATTTTCTTCTCTGACCATCACTTGGGTGTTCTCAAGGCAAATGTGGTGCGTGATGTTGTGAGAGTGCTCAACTAGAGTAGACTTGGAGATCCGGTCATGTATGATGTCAACGCTATGTTCCTTGATTCTAGTGCTAATAGATCAACCAATTTCACCAATATACAAGAGGCCACATAAGCAATCAATTTTGTAAACTCCAGGTTGAAAAAGTGAAGGCAAGGGGTCTTTAGCCAATGGGATGAGTTTTCTGGTGATGGAGATAGGCTTGAAGGCACAAGAAATACCTTTTTTATAGAGGATTTTTGAAATTTTGTTGGTGAGGCCTTTCTACATAAGGGAGGGTGGCAAACAAAGAGGACACAGGTATAATAGGTTTGGGTATGGGATTGGCTCGGGTTTTGGCTAAGTTGAAGGCTCATAGGATATGTTTATTGTGATAGCCATTAAGCTTGAAGACTTGGTAGAGGTGGGAAAGCTCTTGCTCAATGTGGTCCTTACCACATATGCAATAGGCTCATATTGAAAGGGTGTTAAGGACACTCGCTTTTATGGGTGGGATGGTGATGGGAGGAAGCATGCAACTAGCAGTTAGTGTGGGTGGATTTCCTAAACACATGACGAGCCAAGGAGCCATCCTCTTTTTTCATGATGAGGATGTCAAGAAAAGGAAGTTGATTATTGGATTTAGTCTCTTTCGTAAATTGGATGCAATCAACCAAGCTATTTAAGTTGGGGTGAAAATTATCAAGTTGATCACGACCATGAGGCCAACAAACTTTGGTGTCATCCACGTATCATTTCCACCAACGAGGCTTAAGGGGGGAGGAATTAAGGGCTAAGTCCTCAAAATATTCCATGTAGAGGTTGGCAAATGACAGGGATAAAGGGGAACCCATGGCAACTCCATATGTTCGTTCATACACTATATTTTGGAATGTAAAGAATGTGGAATGGAGGCAAAGATCAACAAGAGAAGCAATTTCATTGCTAATTTTGAGCTTAACCAACTCAATCGAGTCGCTCAAAGAGACTTTGGTGAATAAAGATACTACATCAAAACTTAGAGTATGCCATTATCATGAAATTGATGAAATAATTGGAGTCCTTAATGAAAGAGTCAGAGTTTCCAATCAGGGGCGAGATCAACTTGGCAAGCTAAGCGGCCAATTTGTAGTTTGGGGAATGAGATGTCAACAATTGGCCTAAGAGGTGACGCGCCAAGGTTTGGTGAGACAGCACCAGAACAGCTAGAATGAACAGCCGCTACGCCAATGGGAGGCCAGATAGAAGAGGTGTGGGGCGCAAGAGGGGGAGGGTACAAGCTACAGATCAACAAGAGAGGCATAGACTATGTTCGTTCATACACTATATTTTGGAATGTAAAGAATGTGGAATGGAGGCAAAGATCAACAAGAGAAGCAATTTCATTGCTAATTTTGAGCTTAACCAACTCAATCGAGTCGCTCAAAGAGACTTTGGTGAATAAAGATACTACATCAAAACTTAGAGTATGCCATTATCATGAAATTGATGAAATAATTGGAGTCCTTAATGAAAGAGTCAGAGTTTCCAATCAGGGGCGAGATCAACTTGGCAAGCTAAGCGGCCAATTTGTAGTTTGGGGAATGAGATGTCAACAATTGGCCTAAGAGGTGATGCACCAAGGTTTGGTGAGACAGCGCCAGAACAGCTAGAATGAACAGCCGCTACGCCAATGGGAGGCCAGATAGAAGAGGTGTGGGGCGCAAGAGGGGGAGGGTACAAGCTACAGATCAACAAGAGAGGCATAGACTATGTTCGTTCATACACTATATTTTGGAATGTAAAGAATGTGGAATGGAGGCAAAGATCAACAAGAGAAGCAATTTCATTGCTAATTTTGAGCTTAACCAACTCAATCGAGTCGCTCAAAGAGACTTTGGTGAATAAAGATACTACATCAAAACTTAGAGTATGCCATTATCATGAAATTGATGAAATAATTGGAGTCCTTAATGAAAGAGTCAGAGTTTCCAATCAGGGGCGAGATCAACTTGGCAAGCTAAGCGGCCAATTTGTAGTTTGGGGAATGAGATGTCAACAATTGGCCTAAGAGGTGACGCGCCAAGGTTTGGTGAGACAGCGCCAGAACAGCTAGAATGAACAGCCGCTACGCCAATGGGAGGCCAGATAGAAGAGGTGTGGGGCGCAAGAGGGGGAGGGTACAAGCTACAGACTCGGGGTTCGAGGGATGAGAAGGTGAGCGTGGCACGTGAGAGCAGCTGGAAGAAATTTGGGAGCTGCAACACGCAACATCATCATAAATGCAAGACACGTTAGAAGGATCGGTCAACTTGGACTCACCTGTAGCACCCGCGAAAGGAGAGGTTGACCGCACCACCATGCCAGCGTTGGACGTTGCTGAGGCGGTTCCATTCGCTGAGGACTCCTCCTTTTGCTCAGATCCAACACCATCTTTTGAACCATCACACTCGAGGCATTTTTGCTCAGACCTGCACGTTCAAAAATGCCACGAATTTGACAGAGGGCACGTAATTGTAATTACTTATACTAGATCATAGTTTATATTAGACATCACAATGGTGTCTCCTAGTATAGAGCTTAGCTCTAAGGAGTGATCCATAAACTGTGATCATTGAACTCTTATAACCCCTATTAGAGTGAATGAAGTATATTTCCTAACTACTCTTTCCTAGCTAGTTCTCTATTTAGGTCTTTTTCACACTTAGTTAAGTGTACTTAACTAATTTCACTTTATTCCACATTATTCCACATTGGTTGTGTCTTTAGTTTCTTGGGTTATATATCTTATATACACACTTTTATATTTATTTTATTGTACAATTCATGCTTAAATACTTTGCATTCATGCTGAATAGAATATAATTTTTTTCTTGTTTTTGTTTTCTGGTAATGTTTTCCTTTTGGTCATTTACATTCTTAGATGGCTTCACAATCATATATTACATGGTATTAGAGCCTATTTGTGAGTTGTGGATTAAATTTTAGAAAATATAGGAGTGTATATTTGTTATTTTTCTTCTTTTGCATCCTCAAATGATTTGAAGAATAAGAAAAGTGTGAAAATTATCAAATTTGGGGGGCTTATTTTTAAAAATTCTTAGTTGTTGATGCATTACCAAATATTCTTGAACAAAATTTAAGATCAAAATTGAGTTTATAGTTGATAAAGTTAAATTTTCCTTTCATTTCATTCTAATTCGAAATCATAAGCCAAATTTACAAAAGTTTGAAGATAAGAGTTTTTATATTAAATCTAACATGTTTCTCATTTATGGGGCATTTTGAGGCCAAATGAACCTTGTCATTACATTCAAAAGGCCCAAGAATCTTTATTTTTATATAAAATTTATTTAATTTGGACAAAGTTATCTTAAAGAAAAAAAAATGGTTTGAGTCGTATGGCCCACCATGCTATATGTGTAGGGACCAACCTTAGGTGCAAATATCGCAACTCCTTAGTGTGTTTAATATTGCTTGCTAGCTAAATAAATTGATGAATAGTGCAACCTTGTTTTGGTGTGTTGTATTAATGATCAATCTTGTGGGTTATTCTTTATCTTTCTCTATTTAAAAATCAAGATGGAAATGTGTATATGATATTACCAAGAAGTTTGTGTATTTATTTAGTAATTTCCTATGTGGGAGATCTCTAGCTCTTGTACCTCATTACATGCCTTATGCTTTAATGAAGTTAAATTTAAATGAGTATATCTTAGAGGGCTTCTAACTCTCTAAATTTAGCTTGAAGATTTGATGTGGTTTATTTTACGTTATCAAATTTGAGATTGGTAAATTATTTAGTGTAGTCAAGGATTAGAGGTGATGTTTGGTGATTAAAAGTATTTACAAGAAACATATTTTAATGAGTGAATCTATTTGAACAAGAGATGAGGATTGGTGTTGTATCTAAATTTTGTTTATTAAATTTGCTAATATGTTTTATGTCTCTTGATGATGATACTACCTATGAATGAGACTAGGATATTTGAGAGTTTTCAAGTAGTTTGAGAGGAATGATAGTCAATCATATGATAGTGCAATTGAAGGTAACACTAACTAAACTAAATATAAACTTCAAGTAAGTTTATGTGGTAAGTTATATTTGCTTAATATATTTTGAATGTATCATTTTATATTGATAAAATTGTTTGAAAATAAATTAGATAAACTAAGTAGAGGTTAAATCCAACTTTTATGATTTCATTCTTCTTGAGGATGGATTCAAATTACTATAATAAACTAAGTAGGGTGCTAATTATGTGAATTATCGAATAAATTATAAAATTGATCATAATGAAATTGAGTTTTTACCTATTTTCATTGCCCTTCAATGTTTGTGATGAAATTTGAGGATTGAGAGGATGAATGGGTGAGGTGTCATAATCCCATTCCATCCTCTCAAGTTGGTTAGGATTGGTTGGATTTGGATGACTTTCATGACTCGCCCATTAGGGTGGATACATAGAAGCTCATTGAAAGGAAGAATCTCCCAAATTCCATGACTCACCCATTAGGGTGGATTGAAATATGCCCCTTAGTTTTTTCTTGGATTTTTTAGCACAAAAAACTAGCACACCATCAATGATTAGTGTTAGGCCCAAAAGATAACCAACTTGAAAGTAACCTTCGCCAATAATGTTCACCAAGATCCTATTGAAGGCATGGTGATAGCATATGGGAAGGGATCGTTAGCACCCAAACTAAAATGAATTACAAGCAGGAAATGAGAGTAGGAAATGATTTGACCATGAAGATTCCACACTACCACTTATTTAGTGGGGGGAAAGATATTATAATGAAAAAAGATTCATCCACTTTTCAATAGGCATCCACTCAATAGTGGGGATTCACCACTTAATCAATGGGTGAGATATGAGGATACAAAGTCATTCCTCCACACTCATGATAAACCATCTAGGAGTTACAATGCTTGAATTAAACAAAAAGTAAATGCAAAAATATAAATGACTGAATAGTACTACTATTTTTAGCCTTACAATACAAATTATCTGCTAATTACAAAGTGTTATTGTTATAAAATCAATTCAAAATGATGAAAGATTATTTCTCTGACTTCTAATCTTCACAACCATAGAAATACATACCAAAATCTGAACTACTAATATGAAAAATAGCAAACTAAAAGAGCATTACCAACAACTAACCATTATTAAATTGTTCATATCTTCACCCAAAAGGCTCCAATCTCCCCCAAATGGACTGCACATGATACTAGTAGGATATATTCTCAAGAAATATTGCATAGCATGGAAAGAACTATGTCTAATATAAAATTCCAACAACTATAATGCATACCAGCAACTGAGCAATCATCAAAATGCTTATTTCAATCACTACAATCTCCAACAAAGCACTCCAAACTTTTACCACGACTTCCTTTAAATAGGGAAACCAAAATGCAAGTGATAAACCACACCTAGAAGTGCTTAACTTAAAGATACAAGCTCCAACTTGCCACAAGTTAGGGTGGCCTCTAGAGGAGGTCGACCTAGCTTATAAAATCAACCTCTTCTTTATAAAATCTAAAAACTTGTAATTGGAGGTGCCTAGGGCAAGAGATCACAAGGAGCCAACACCCACAATGTAACAAAAACCACACCAAGAGTTGTAAATGAAAATAAGTTACAGCCATAACCAAACCAGCAGATACAAATTTGGAAATTATTACCAAAATCTTCAATGTTGATGCTCAATATGCACTTCTGAATGAAGCACACTCCCAATTGACCATCTAGGGAACCATAGTTTCATGCACGACAATTGGTTTAGATGCTAAGGTCCCCCTTAGCCAGGTTTTGAATTCAGCCCAACAACATTTTGATAAGATAAACAATGATACCAAAAGTTGGAGCAAGAGCCTTCTTAAATAAATTATGACTAGTTAATTCAGATTATGAAAGATACAAAATCCGTACATACAAATAAATACATACCAAAATCTGAATTGTTGATAATCTGATATAAAATCTAGCCAACTAAAAATATAGACCAACAACCCACACAATCACCAAAATGCTTATTCTTCCTTCCCCACGACACAAACTTCAATGAAATTGCTATACTCAACAATCCCAATGATAGGCAACCAAGTTACATGAATTAAACAATGCAAATCATCCACCATAGTTAAAGCTCGAATCCCAATGAACCTCAAGGAGATGGTATGACCCTAGAAAGAGGGCAACCTCTTCTAATAAAATGAAGACTTCACTAAAAAATATAAGAATTGGAAATAAGGGTCGCCTAAAGCATGAAAATCAATGAGGCAAATACCCACAATTGAAATAAAATCACATAATGAGTTATGAACAAAAATCGTCTTCAGCCATGGATGAACCAACAAACATAAACTGATAAAAATTACCAATTATCTTCAACTTTGATGCTCAATATGCACTTCTAAATGAAGCACACTTCCAATTGACCATCTAGGAAACCATAGTTTTAAGCCTGAAGATTGGTTTAGATGTTAAGGTCCCCCTTAGTCGAGTTTTGAATTAAATCCAACAACATTTAGATAAGATAAACAATGATACCAAAAGCTAGAGCAAGAGACTTCTTAAATAGAACTTGAGGTGATTTTACAAATTCCTTCTTTTCCCTCCAAAAGGGACGCCCAAAACAATATTTAAAATATTTTAATTTTAAAACACCTTTATTCTTCCATCCTAGGCGTCCAAGTCTTAAAGGAAATAATTTAACTTTAGAAATATTAAAATACCTCATAATGAGGCGTCCACCCTCAAAGTCACCTTTAAAACAACATTAAGTAATTAATACTAGGCCAAGGGGGCCAATATGGAAAATAAAACATTAATATGACTTAGAATAAACCATTTTACCAAAATGATCCTTAAAATACTGAAAGCCAATTATGCTCCAAACTGCACTTCCCAAAATGGAAACTAAACTAATTGTTGATGCTACTGCCCAAGATGACACTGCCAGAAATGGAATTTTACTAAAAATAGTAAATTCTGAAAAAAATCCCAATGCCTTTGCATGCCATATCACTGTGAAGCTCTCTAAAAACCCGAAAAGAATATGTAGTCCAAATCTCAAAACTCCAACATACATGCTAAAAATAGCAAGTTCTGGAAAAGGTTGTCTAATGGAGATGCATGTCACACCATTCAGAAGCTCTCTAAAAACCCAAAAAACTTCAGCAAACATGCATTAGAAACTCTTACATGTAAACCTTCAAAAATGCTTTAGAACTCCTATAAAATAAGAAACCCTAATTTTACCTCTGATGAACCTACAGGCTTCCAGAAATAGGCTATCAGTCACCGAAGAGCATATGGATAAAATAGGGACATTACATGGATACACAGAAACTCATTGAAAGGAAGAATCCCCCAACCTCCATGACTCACCAAATAGATAGAGATGACTAACGAGATTGAATGTGAAGGTGACAAGTCTCATTAAAAGATTTGAAAATTAATTTTTTATGTATCCCCTTTGTGTAAATGGAAAATGATTACTTTTGGATTGAATTCACATTATAATTCTTATTTTCTTAATTTTATTTTGGTTTTGGAAGTGGAAAGAGAAGTATTAAGGTTTAGTGAAGAAATGAAGATAAAAGGAATTGCAAGAAAGTTGGTAATCAAGTATATTATGGTATGGAGAAGGAGGGATGCCTCATCCCTATAATTCATGTATTGAGATAAGTACTCCTATCTCTATTACACCAATATAATGTTATTTGTGAATATACTTATTTGTCTAGAATTTTTATGTTGAGAATAATTAGAGAATCATAGTTTCATGGTTTGTGAATATATTTGTTTGTGTGGGACTTTAATGTTGGGAAGGATTGTGAAAATAGTCTATGGAAATTTTATAGTTTCACAGTATTTATTAGATTGTGTTTTTTAAATATGTGTGTATGGGACCATTGAGAATATTGAAATGTTATGTAGGCATTATGGGTTATGTGTTATCCTTGTTTCATAGTTGATATGAGTTGTTATATCTTGTGAATGTTAGAATTTTATTATTCTCCTTGTTCAGGGGATGGCTAGAGTCTTGAATAAGGCTTGGTGATGCCATATTGGATGGGTGGAGATATTTTATCCTCCTATTGGCAGTTCACTGTTAGAGTTCCTAATAGACCATGTAGAAAAATTTATGTTGTTTTATGCAAATAATCAATTCGTGTTGAAGCTCACTAGCCTTATTACTACTCTTATTTAAAATTATATATATATATATAGAAATATGTATACAAATATACATTTGAGTTGTTTAAATACATATTTTACAAAACAACTGTACTAGAATATATTGAAGTTAATTAATGGATATATACATGTATGTATGTATGTATGTTTGTATGCATGTATGTATGTATATACATCCTATAAATATATAATCATTTATGATATATTCATATATATAAACATATTTTAAGAATATATTTGAAAATAATATACATATATTTTCTATTTAAATATAATTTATAAAATTAAAATAAAAAAATAAAAAATAATATATGGGAGGGGGCTCAGTCCCTCCCCAAACCCCAACCACTATGACTAGGGATGGGGGACATCACCTCTTTGCTAGCAAAGGGATTTGGCTCATGTGGGAGCCATGATCCCTATAACAGGTCACAACCTCCTACAAGTTGCTGGCACCTCCATAAAAATATGCAGACATATATACATACATACATATATTCCTACGACTAATATATTTAGTTGTGTTTTTTCTATTATATGAAATTTGGTTATCAATAAAAGATAAACATGAATAAATTCATATTTAGTAGTATTGCATATATGATATGAAAACAAAGAAACAAATATAAATGAATATATGTAATATGTATATATACTACTTGAAATAGAGGGATTGTTGATTTTACTTCATCTTTAAAAACAAAGGGTAAAATCCATTCTTCATGCTTTCACAAAACTTCCTTTCACCTCTAAGAAAGATGGTCAGAAAGAACAAGTGAAACTCTTTTAAGCAACCCCTTAAGAATTTAGAGCTATTTTACGAGTTGCCTTACATCCAAGGGTGAGGAATGGGCTTCAATCAAATGTATGTGATTTGATTCTCATCAACGAAAATAAAGGGCTTCTTTATGGTATAAATTAAAGTCTTAGCTAAAGAGAAATAGCAAATTAATATATAAAAATAAATCAAGTAGGAAAAAATATTTTAATACTAATATTGTTGATTAAATTGAATTAGTGGGTCTAATTGATTTATCTCATAGTTACTAATTTCTTAGGGTTGCATAGTAAAAGGGTTTTTAATTTATTATTTTATTATGAGAAGAATAATTGTAGTAAATTAATTATGGTATCTTATTGTTTGACAAACATAAATGACATTTTCAATTAAATTTCAAAGAAATCTAATCTAGGTCAAGAAAAGAGAAATGAATAATCATTTTATCTAGGGAGAGTGTATAACAATTATTTAAATAAAGTAAAAACTTAGGGTATTTAGCAATTTAATTTAACTAAGTTGAATTATGAATTTTGTTTATCTAGAAAATATGTTATTGAGTTTAAACTTAAATGCAAATAGAACAATCTTGTGTGATGTTTAAACAAATTAGTTGTAGGTAAGACATGAATAGGGTAATATTCCCCCATTTTTTAAGGTATAGAATTAAATATTAAATTGGGTTGGTTGAGTTTTCAACACTTGCCATATTTAGTTTAGTAACACAAGATATAACATATCAAATGTTGGTATTTTTAATTCGCGAGACAACTCAATTTAAAAATATATAATATTTTAATGAAGTAGTTAATAATTTATCCTTTAAATGCAATAAAATTTAATTATAATATGTCATGCCTATTATTTTAACACATAGGGCAAGAACACAACTTAATTTTATTTTTTTTGAAATTAAACACATATAAACATCATTTCTATTAACTATGCACGCACATCGCAACTAACTATACACATCAAACCATGTTGGATGAGAGACATCGTAACTAATATGTCACCCAAGAGGGGGGTGTGGGGAAAATACATTCATGTGCATGGAATCCATCATGTGCATCCTTCATTAAGGAACAAGTTGGTTCTAACCTAAGTTATTCAAGGGTATATAAATGATGTGGTTGATACTCTAATCCACAAGGCTAATAATCAAGATTCAAATTAAGTCTAAGAGTTTCTAACAATGTTAAATATTAATTAAATATAGGATGAGGTAATAATATCTGGTTTGAGAATCAAATTAGATATAATATGAAACCTTAATCTCATTTATAAATTTATCCTTAATTACCTAACAGTATATTACCACATTTTTGTTTACCAATAATAATGTTGTTTTGAACACTATTACACTAATTCCATATTAAGTACTATTAACCATAGAAAATATAATTGATATTAATATTACTTTTATTATTAACATTATTAATATAATAAACAATATAAATATTAATAATTCCCTTGTCAAATACTTTATTATATACTTTCTATAATCTTATAAATATTTTTACAACTCAATTGTACAATGGTTAATATTGTATACACCTAAAAATGGTCACATCACATTGTCTGGTAATTAATTAAATATTCAAAATATTTAATTAAATCTTTTGATTCCATCTACGTATAAATAAATTTAAATAATTTATTTATATTGTTCATTATTTCATTTCGATTAAATAAATAAGTTTATTTAATCATCTTTTCATATTCATTTCTTAATTAATTAAATAAATATTACAATTTATTTATATTAATTATCATATAATCTTAGTTTGAATATTTTATTCAAATAAAGACTAAAATATTCCTTTCTTCTAAATATATTCTTCTAATATCAATTCATAATTAAATATTCTAAAATATTTAATTAATTCTTCTAATATTTCATATTCTTCTAAGACATATTTCAAAATATTTAATTAAAATCTTCCATAGTCTTTAAAATCAAATATCAAAATTCATTAAATGAAATTAAATAAATTTATTTATTTATTTAATTTGGGGATTATCTTCAACATCCGGGAAGCAAACGGTCAAAACAGAAAATTTAATTTCCTCTGTTTCTGTGCAGGCTTGTTCCTGTGGGTTGAAGACAGGAATCCATCCTTCTCTCCAACCTCTCAACTTCTTCCATCTTCTTCTCAACTTCTTCATCTTTCACCATTCAAACTTACCAGACAATCTCACAGCCGTAGATTCTTGTCAGCTAGGATTTTGCCTGCAAAAATCTATAAATATGACTGTCAGGAGCTCCAAATCATATAGAACTTTTAAGCAGGATAATTATAGTCAAATTACAAGTAATAGCATTCAAAGCATTCATAGTATTTGCATAGCATAGAATCATAGCATAATATAGCATAGAATCATGACATCTTCCGTTCACAGCCCCTGTACATAATCCACATCCCCTGTCCATATCCGTCAGCAATTTCATTCACCAGCATATAGGATAGAGAAGCTTTCTTCTTTTTGCATACTCATTCTACAGCAGTCATTTGGAGAAGCTTAGCTTATACAAAATCTGAGAGCAGCAGCTTCAAATTCCTGGAGATAGAGGAAAATGAAACGGCTTTGAAGAAACTTTGTTTTATTGGATTTCAATTCATTTAGTTTTCTTTGGTTTAATGTTTCATTTTGTGTTTTGTTTTCATTTAAATTACTCATATAAACATTAACACATTTTTGGCGCGCCAGGTAGGGGCATTTGCCCTTGTTTCTCATATTTGTTTGTAGTTTCTTTTGACAGGTTACAGGCAAAAATAGCGGAATAGCGTAGGAAACACATCTTCGAAATATCAACACCCAGTTTAGCGCAATTGAGGATTTTTGCAGCGCCCGTGAAATATTTTACAGCGCCCGTGATTAGTATTGCAGCGCCCGTGATTAGTATTGCAGCGCCCATAATTAGTATTGCAGCACCTTTAATAGATTTTGCAGCGCCTTTAATTTCTGTTATAGTGCATTTATGTACTTTGTAATTTGTAATGTTAAAACAGTCTAACTGACTCTGATGCGACCGCGGACAGTTAGTAAATTTTTAAAGATAAAACGAACCAATCCTAGGATAGACACGGAAAGATAAAATGCACCAATCCTAGGGTAGACACCTAATTTCCTAATGAAGCAATCGTAGGGTAGACACTTCATATTTCGTTTTGGGCTTAAAAAGAATTTTCTGTTTATGTGAAGCAACATCTTCACTTAGCTTAGAAAACTTTCATTTGGGGCTTAAAATACGTTAGTGATTGCTTTGTTTTTGGTGATAGGCCTATGCTCTCCCCTTAACTGGGTGATCAAAATGCCAAACTCACCTATTTCCTTCATGCAATTTTTTTGCTTTATTAATACCTTTTAGAAGGCCTGCCGTAGTGGGAAAAAGTACTCACCCTACGGGAACGACCTAAGTGGGAACAACTAAAGCCAAGTTTTCCAACCCACTATAATCAAATGCGAATGGTTGATGAAAATCCCATTCGACGGTAGTGTGCATTGATAACCATCCCCAAAGCCTTTGTTCTAAAGGTAGGGAGGTCTTTCGAGGGAGCCTATCATTTGCTGCACCAAACGGAAACCCTTATTAAGAACTTAGTGTAGTATCTTACCGAGTCAGTTTCCGAACATTGTATTAATCACAGTGCAGGGGAGGGAAGAATCTACCCCCAAGATACTCACCATATAACTACCAAGGATTGTTTGCTCAAGGGATCCGGTATCCACTTCCGTCACTCTGAGTACGCACCTGGAAAAGACAAAAACACGGGTGCCCTTTCGGGGGTGACACAGCTGTGTGAGTCGACGTAGTTCTAAGATGTGGGTTGTTGATTACTATGATGACCTACTTGAGAATTAAGAGTGAGTCTGTTTGTAGTGCTTATCATTTGTAAAACCCGTTAAAACACTTTTTGAACAACATTTTGGTTATACACTTGATGTTTAGTATAGGACTTAAGACAACCATTTTACAAATTGTTTGATGTGTTTTCAATACACTAATTCAAATAAGATCATTCAAAAACACTCACTATCACATTGATTAATCTCATGTTACGAGATTGGAAATCCACAACGTTTGTAAAGAACTCCATTTTCAAAAGGATTAAGAAGCCAAAGAAACCCCTCAATCACAAGAAACTATTGAAGAAGCAACGATTCTTGTATCAAAGCCGAAAAGTTTTACTCAAATATAGAACCTTTCTTCATAGGTATCATGATTGTGTTAGAGGTTTTTCAGATGATTATGCCATAGAACCTTTGTATTCACAAGCTTACTTTCAAAGAAGAGCCCTTTCTCAAAGGCATAACCATAGTCAACGCATTCGTTTCAGTTATATTCCCCAACCCGCAATCGAATATTCTACTCGTCCCAATCAAATTTTGCAATAGAGAACTTAGAATACATTAGGCATCCATCTCAAAATCCATCCTTTTACAAAGCCATGATCAAAACTTCATAAAGTGCAAAATCATCCTTTTCTTGATCTTTTGCTTATATTCCCGCTAAACAGGATTATCATCCTTCCACTTAGGGAACAACACAAGTCAAAGATTAGAAATTTTATGTAAGTCATAGAATCTTCATTCTATCCTGACTTTCATATATATATCACATAAATTGCACTATTTCACTCTTTTGATCAAAAGTGAGTAGAATTTGGAGTAAAACCTATGCCTGTCTTCACAAGATCTCAAAAACAAATGGAAAAAGACGAGGGAGAAACCACTACAAGTAAAATGGGTGACCATAATGAAAAAGAAGAAAAAATGTTTAATCTTGATGATTTAACAGACGAAAAGCTTCAAGAAGCAGAACAAGATCCCCAATTCCATACTCTTATGGAAAAGATTTTAGAACGAAACAAAGAAAGATGCTTTCTTTCATTAGCTAATCAAGGAGCTAAATTACCTCACAATTTTGACATAGAAGGGATTAAGCGAAGTCTTGAAACTCCTCCTAATGACTTTAGTGCTCTTACTCAACAAATAAAAGAATTACAAGGGCAAATAAAGGAAATGCAAGGAGGTACAACAAAGAAATATGTTTTGGAAGACATATCTCCTTATCCATTTGATAGGAGTCTTCAAATGATCCCATTTCCAAAGCATTGTGAAATTCCTAAGTATGATAGGTATAATGGAAAAACTGATCCTATTGATCATGTGAGGGATTTCTGAAATATGAGTCTAGAATTCGCCTATGACGATACCTACTTGATGCGATTATTTCCACGAAGTCTAGGTGTACAATCCATGGAGTGGCTTTCTAAAATCACTCCACCTATCAAAACTTTTGAGGAGTTGATAAATCAATTTATATCACAATACTCCTACAACATTCAACATCCAATAACAATGCTTGATCTTTGTAAAGTGAAACAAAAAGTAGGAGAACCCTTCACTACATTCTTGCAAAGGTGGAGAAGGTTATTTGCACGATATTCTCATCCTATTCCTGAAAAGGAAAAGATGGATATCTTCATTAATAGCCTACATCCAGAATTAAGCTATAGGCTTAACCTTCATTGTCCTCATAACTTTGAAAAATTGATTGAAAATGCAATTACCATCGAAGGGGCCTTGGTTAAAGGGGAGTGATAAAACTTGATAATCCAAGTACATCAAATCAAAACAACAATGATAAAACAAAGTTTTGGAACAAAAACAAAAATGTTATCAATGATGGCATAGTGGATGCAAATAATTTACGAACAAGACCATCTATTTTCAATCTATCAAGTGTTCCACGAAACACTCAACAAGGAAACAACAATCAACAAGGACAAACCTCCAAGCAAGAGAGCATGACCAATCAAAATACCAATCAAAATCGTGGTAATCTCAATAATAATCTTGGCAATACCCAAACATCAAATCCGTCTAGACCTTCATTCTTTTCAAATCGACGGAATTTTACCGCTTTGGGTCAATCTCTTGAGTCTACTCTCAAGGAGCTTCTTGATAATAAGGTTATCACCTTACCTCCACAAAGAGATTATGAGCCACGAGTCAAACCACCACCATGGAATGATTCATATTATTGCAATTATCATCGATGTAAAGGTCATAGAACGAACAATTGTCAAGCTTTGAAATATCTAGTACAAGATTTAATTGACAATGGCACCATTACAATCGAGGGACATCATACCAATGATGATCATCAAGCATTCAAAGATCCTTTACCAAACTATCAAAAGGGGGAAATGTCAGATACCAAAGCCAAAAGTATACATAATGTTGAAGAAAATATAATTCGTCACATCTACGCAGATGATCAACGGGTTAATGTTATCAAAATCAAGGGAAAACAAGAATATCAACAGGTTAATGTGACAACAAGAGGTCAAGCAAAGGTTGTTCTAAAAGGAAGTTCATCTAAAACAACTATTTCTCCTCCAAGTCAGTATAATCTAGTTGATCAATTGAGAAAAACATCAGCTCAAATTTCCATCCTTGAACTTCTCAAAATATCTCGCATACATAAGAATATTTTAGAAGAAGCTCTTATAAACACAACTGTCGATACTGATTTGGATGTAAACAGATTTCAAGCCATGGTGGGACATTTGTCTTCCCCCACTTGTCTTTCATTTTCCAACAAAGATGATGCCTCTATGACACATCCACATAATTCCTCGCTCTATCTTGAAGTCATGATCCATAAACATCGAATTAGACGTGTCTTAATAGATGGAGGAACTGGTTTAATTATTTGTACCTTAAAGTTAATAAATTCCTTAGGAATATCAGAAAGTGAAATTGATCCACGAAGGAAAATAACTATTAAGGCATATGATGATGAAGAAAGAGCTTCTAAAGGATTAATATTGCTACCTATCAGAGTGGGACCTGTTGTGAAGAATACATTTTGTCAGGTTCTAGATCGAGATCTATCTTATAACATACTTTTGGGTCATCCATGGATTCATGATATGCAAGCAATACCATCAACATATCATCAATGCATCAAGTTTCCATATGATGGATAGGAAATAACTATACAGGCTGATTACAATAGTACCCAAACTTGTTCAAATCTTCGAGTAACTCAAGATGTCTTTGTGCCACACAATAGGGAAGCTCTTGCTATTTCTTCTTCCAATTTACAACTCCAATTGCAAGAATTGACAAAGAATCTTGATACTAAGCTGAAGTTCAAAGACAAAGGAGTAGGTGAATATTCATTATCTCTTTCTACTTTACCTCCTTCTCCAAGATCACATGGTTTGCCAACTTTATCAAATCAAAAGATTGCAACAGCTTCTACATCTCAAGCTTCCGTGCCAATCACAAAGTTTGATGGAAAATTCATTAGAGCTAATACCACTAAAGAAGAAGCTGAAGATAGGGACATCCTAAGTTGGCTATACAAAGATGAAGATGAATCTCTCTTGCACATTAAGTTGCCTAAAGAGCAATATGGTAAGGGGTACGCTATCATGCAGAAGATGGGATATGAAAGGAATGGTCCTATAGAAAAAAGAAGAGAAGGAATCGTGGAACCAATTCAACCTATTTCAAAGCATTCAAGTGATAAAACAGGACTTGGATATGGTAAAGATAAAGAAGAATCTACTTCACAGCATGCACAATTAACTCATGAAGGAGGATCAATGTCAGATAAACATCATGAATCAGTTTTCCAATTGCAAAATAGTTTAGATACTGATTCTAATGAATATGAATGGGACACCATTTATAATGATGAATTTTGGAGAGATAAACAAGTTGATACTATACACAAATATGCACCTATTCTTATACAAGGAGAAGGCTCAAGGCCTCCACTTGATTTTGTTTTACAAAGCGATCATGACTCAAGTGAGGAAGAAGATGATTCTAGCGAGATTGACAATCAACAGGAGAATACTATCATAGACCTTGTCTACCATGAGGATGATAACCATATCATGACTTTGAATATTCAAGACCTTACCCAACCTAATGATCCTATGCCTTTATTTTATCCAGAACTTATTGATTGGGACATCGATGCACCTATCCACATTCCTACATTCAATAATGATGAGGATATTATAAATTTCCTTTGTTCCTCAATTGAAGAAAATAATTGTTTCATTCAAGAATCTCATACTCGTGATTTTGATAAAGAGGGTGTCAAGTCTCTTAGCTGCAAAATAAATGAAATAAAAGATGGATCTATTGGTGAAAACCGAAAAAAGGCAGTGATAGACCAACAAAAGAGAAAAATAAAGAGCGAATCCGACAGTGAAAACCTTTCTGAGGCACTGAAGGATGAGAAAATTGACACTCTTCCCAAGTATTATCATGAAAGATCTTCTATTTTGATCGAACCAACAAAATCAATCAACATAAGTACAGTAGAACAGCCAAAAGTTTTGCAACTTGCAGCATCATTAACAGTTGAAGAAGTCTTGAAATTCATGGAATTCTTGAAGGAAAATCAAATCAATTTTGCTTGGTCATATGTTGATATGCCAGGGTTAGATCCTAATCTGATAATGCATCATTTATCTATCCAACCAGGAGAAAAACCTGTGAAGCAAAAGCTCAGAAAAATGCATCCACATGTTGCATTATTGGTCAAAGAAGAATTAAAGAAGCTTTTGGATGTTGGATTCATTCGCGTTATTGATTATGCTGAATGGATTTCAAATATTGTACCTGTTTCAAAGCCAGATGAAAGGATCAGAGTTTGTACAGATTTCAAAGATTTAAATAAAGCTTGTCCTAAAGATGATTTTCCTTTGCCCAACATAGACATGATTGTTGACTTAACTATTGGCCATGCGATGTATTCATTAATGGATGGATTTTCAAGATACAACCAGATAAAAATTGCACCAGAGGATCAAGATAAAACAGCGTTTACATGCCCTTGGGGTACCTATTGTTGGAATGTAATGCCATTCGGGTTAAAGAATGTTGGAGCTACTTATCAAAGAGCAATGACAACTATTTTTCATGATATGATGCATACATTCATGGAAGATTACGTTGATGATTTACTTGCAAAATCTCATACACAAGAAGAACACCTGGAAATCTTATCAAAAATCTTTACCAGAATGGAGAAGTTCAATGTTCGACTAAATCCAAAGAAATGTGTTTTCAGCGTTACATTTGGAAAACTCCTAGGATACATTGTTTCAGAAAAGGGTATAGAGGTTGATCTAGAAAAAGTGCAAGCTATAATGGACATGCCTCCACCATGAAATATCAGTCAACTTCGATCATTGCAAGGAAGATTACAGTCCATCAGAAGGTTTATATCCCAACTGGCAGACAAAAGCTTGCCATTTACACATTTATTGCATAAAAATGTTCCATTCAAATGGGATGACAAATGTGAAGCAACATTCAATCAGATTAAGCAATATCTTACGCATCCACCAGTTTTAATTCCACCTATTCCAGGAGAGCCACTCATACTCTATATTTCAGCAACAGAAGTATCTTTGGGAGCATTGCTAGCACAAGAAGATTCTACAGGTAAGGAAAGGGCCATATATTATATTAGCAGAACTTTAACAAGACATGAGTTAAACTATAGTTTTATTGAAAAAGCTTGCCTTGCAGTAGTGTTTGCTTCTCAAAAGTGGCGACATTATATGTTGGCTCATACAGTTAAGCTGATAACAAAGATTGATCCATTGAAATACCTATTAAGCAGAGCTACTTTAATAGGAAGACTTGCAAAATGGGTAATGATCTTAAGTGAGTTTGACATTCACTATGTAGATCGAAAAGCTATTAAAGGACAGGTCATTGCAGATCAGTTGGCTGAAGCACCTTTACAAGAAGAAAATCCAATGCACATTGAGTTTCCTGATGCAGATGTCTTTACAGCAACAATTCAGAGACCATGGGCATTATACTTTGATGGCTCTTATACATAATATGGCTCGGGGGCAGGGATTCTTTTTGTTACACCTGAAGGACATACCATTTCACGATCATATCGGTTGATGTTTCCTTGCACAAATAACATAGCTGAATATGAGGCATTGCTCATAGGATTGAAAATAGCTTTGGAATGGTAGATTACAGAGCTAGAAGTCTATGGTGATTCACAACTTGTCATTAATCAAATAAATGATGACTATCAAACCAAAGATGATAAGTTGCTACCTTACAAGAACATGGTGGAAGATTATAAGAAGTATTTTGTGTCAATCAAGTTTTCACAAATATCAAGGATTGATAATAAAGCTACAGATGCCATGGCTACTATTGCTTCATTATTACAAATATCCGAAGATCAAACTAAGTATGAATTCTTGGTGGAACAATTGTTTTCTCCCACCTATGATAATCCTGAAACCCAAGTCATATGTCATTTGACCGGTTTTGATTCACCTTTATATGGCAAGACTTATACCTATCTTAAAGATAACATCTTACCTCCGGATTTATCTCGCAACCAAAAATAGAATTTCATTCGCCAATCATCCCGTTATACCTTAATTGCCAATATCCTTTATCGACGTGGTCTTGATGGTACACTCCTTAGATGTCTTGAACGTGACGAATCTGAAAAAGCCTTACAAGAGGTTCATGGTGGTATTTGTGGAACTCATTCGAGTGGTTTGACCTTAGCCAAGAAACTTGTAAGAATGGGATACTATTGGCCTACCATGGAGAAAGATTTTTTTACTTTCGTCAAGAAGTGTTCTAAATGCCAGATTCACGGGAATCTTATTCATGCACCTGCACAAGAACTGCAACCTTTCGCTTCAACATGGCCTTTTTCTCAGTGGGGATTAGATCTTGTTGGTAAAATACATCCTTCATCGTCAAATGGTCATAAATTTATCATCACAGCTACAGAATATTTTACAAAATGGATTGAAGCTGTTCCTTTGACGACAGTGACTGGTAAACAAATATCTTCATTTATCCTAAATTACATTATTTGTAGATATGGAATTCCTAATTCTATTATCATTGATAATGGAAGGCCTTTCAAGAATCAAGATGTGGATGAACTTTGTGAAAGATTTCATATCCAACACAGGTTCTCTACACCTTACTATCCACAGGGTAATGGTCAAGCAGAAGCTTCCAATAAAACCATCTTAAAGATATTGAAGAAGACAGTAAATGACGTCGATCGTGATTGGCATGTCCAATTAAATCCAGCTTTGTGGGCATACAGAACTAGTATTCGCACACCAACAGGAGCTACACCATATGCTTTGGTCTATGGAGCAGAAGCTATCTTACCACTAGAGGTTGAAATACCTTCGCTTAGAGTCTCACTCAAGGGATTGGTAAGTGATGAGGACTACAGGGTTTCTCGTCTCCAAGAGCTAGAATTGTTAGATGAAAGACGTCAACATGCAGCTGATCATTTAAGGGGTTATCAACAAGTTATGTCCCATAGCTATAATCACAGAGTTAAACCACGGACATTTCAAATGGGTGACTTAGTTTTGAGAGAAAATCCATGTAATCAGCAAGACAGAGAAAAGAAAGGGAAATTTGAACCTAACTGGCTTGGTCCATTTGTTGTCATTGCAACATACGGTTCTGGTGCATATCAATTATCCATGTCAGAGGGGGACCTATTTGAAGAACTGATCAATAGTATTCATCTGAAGAAGTTCAATGCATAAAAGGTCCTGAAAATTTTTAAAAAAAATCATAAAAGGTCCTGAAAAAATAAAAAAAATCATAAAAGTCCTGAAAAAATAAATAAATTAATTAAAAAAAAAATCAGCAAAATCCCGAAAAAGTGCAATAAAAACAAGTAGTAAAAACCTGGTAAACAGGCGTTACTTGTGATTAAAATGGGTTCCTCCATTTATTAGTTTATGTCTTGTTTTCATTTTTGGTATCATCCATACGTTTCTATCATCTGTATATATCTTTCATTATCCATATCATATAGTGGGAATTCTTATCTTTCATCATGGCTTGATGAAATTTGTATATATCTTTTATCCTTAGGTTGTGTTTACACTGGGGGAAAAAATGCAGAAACATAGACTGAACAAGGGAAGGACAACAAGCTTTTTGAATATCACAAACAGACATAAAACAGTTTGACAAAACACAACAAACATTGTCGTATCAAATCAACCACATGTTTATTCAATGCCAATAGAAATTGAAACAACGTGATCCAAACAACTATTGAAATGAGAATATCAATGATGATAACCAAATTGGATGATCTTAATCTAAATAAATACTTTAAGTAAGATTTGAATGGTTGTTTGATTTTCTATCATATCTCTGGAGCGATTCGATGATGTATTGAACTAGAAGAGCAAAGAAGGAGTATGATTTTTCTTTGTCTGTTGTTTGTGAAGAAATCATTAGTACTATGCAAATTAGTCGCGAGACATGTTCTACTATGTATCATGGATGACATTTCAGAATTTACATGTGAAAATGATTAACTCTTGCTTGTTTATGCAAGCAATACTCAGGTCATCTCGGTTCAATTATACCTAGATGCTTGTATTAACTTGCTATATTAAAAATCATGAAAGCAATACTCAGGTCATCACTGGTGCTAATATACCCTTTGATGCTTGTATTAACTTTCAACATTTCAAAGCTCTATGATGATACAAAAAGCATGAATAAGCTCTCCAAATGGAAATATTGTATGGATGTTCTACATGGTTAGTATAGATTGCATTCATATTAGAAACTGCATTTTGCATTCATAAATTCCCAAAAAAAGGTGGCAAAGAATCAAATGGTTATATCTTTTTGAATACATGACTAAGTATATTTTGACATTCACATTGTTTCATACATTTTTCATATATATTTGCATTAGAAAATCATAAAATTAAAGCATATATCATATACATCATGCATTCATTCATCAAATAAATTTCATCTCATAAAATCATGTATATAAATATCATAAACCATGAAACCATAAATCATAAATAATCATAAATACACGTCATATAATATCATAAATCATCGCTATATTTTATATGTCTCAAAAATGAATGTCAAAATGTACAAGGATGTCAACTACAAATGATATAACATCATCAAAAATGAGATCATCTCATGGTGTATACAAAATGTCTCAACAGAAAATCATGAAAATATCATATACAATGCTCTAGGCAGTGCTATCCTCTGATGGAGCTGGCCTAGGACCTGTACCACCTGCCCCTGATGGACCTGCTCCGCCTGTACCTGTTGGTCCTCCTGGAGGTAATGGCTGTGTCACACCTCTACTGGTAGTACGAGAACGACCATGAGTAGATCGTGACTGAGCATAACTCTCTCTACTCAGGTGGAACTGCATCATGATATCTAGTCTGATAGAACTCTGCCTCTCAGGTGGCTCTGGTAACCTCTCTCATCATGTCACCCGTCAAGGTGCTAGCTGCTACTCTCTGTAGGCTATCTGCCAAGGCAATGGCCTGCTCACCCCGCTGTCTAGCTACGTCCCTCTCAGCAGTAACCGAAGTCAACTGAACCTGCAACTGTGAAATCAAGACCTGTGCCTGAGATAGCTGAGCCTGCAAACTCTGTACTGTACTCTACAAAGAGGATATATGGCCTGATAATATCAGATCTACTAAAGAGGATGGGTCAGTGTGTCTCATCCGTGGTCCACCTCTGCCACCTCTCCTACCACCTCTCCTACCACCTCTATCTCCACCCCTACCATCACCACCATCATCTCCCTCTGAGTCATCATCTCCATCACTCTCATCATCATCACTGTCCTCTAAATCGTCATCCTCTGACCCGGAGTCTCTCTGTCGACGTCTCTGTGCAATAATAGGAGCAACAGCCTCATCAGGATCAAACATACGCGGTGCCGGATGCTCTAGGACATACTGAAAAATACTTTGGTGTCATCCTTGCATCAAGGACATCCACTTGATAATCCCACATCTATGCCCCTAAACTGGTGAACTCTGCCACCGCTGTCTCATATGAAATCTGTGGTCCCCATACTGCAAGCTCTGGCTGTCGTCGTGCATAAATGGCTGAACCCACAGGCATACCTTGAATCCGTCCAAACTATCGACATACTCGCCTAGCAAGAAATCTCTCAAGGATCCATGTAGTCTGCCCAATCAAAAATTTGGAAGTACATACAAATGGCATCTCCCTCACATCCTCTAGCCATGGCTCACAATCTAAGTACGGTCTCCAAGATACTGTATCCAGACTATCCAATAATTGATGTCAATGCACTAGTTTGCCTAGTCTTGGCTGAGCAATAATGTGAGCATATCTCCATCTGTATGCTCGACCAACTGGTCACTGTCCTCGAGTCAATGGACGTAAAACAACAAAGTGCTCCCATGCCCATATCTGTAATAATGAGCACCCAACAGCAAAACTCCGGCCTCTACCATATACAATATGATGTAACTCATCATATAAGTGGGCTAGCATACATGTACCCCATGCATACCGTGTCCCCTGCATCACCATACTCTCCAAAACATGACCCCATCCAATCGCAAACCCCTTCGACCTATGGTTGGGGCACAACACACCTCCAATAAATCCTGCAAGTACAGCTGGTAGCGGTGGATATGTATCTATAATCTCGCCCCATGGGATAAAGTATCCAGCGATATGATCATCTCAGAAAATCCTCCTCAAAGCATCAGTGCCTCCAGCCTCTCGGCTATCAAAAACAACTATCTCTCCCATCACTGGGATCCGTAAGATGCGATATACGTCCTCGGGGGTCACTGTAATCTTGCCCGTCGGTAAATGAAATGTGTTGGTGTCACTATGCCACCGCTCTGCAAGTGCTGTCAATAGAGCCCTGTTGAGGCGAACCTCCGGCATATCAAGTAATGCACTCAATCCACATGCATCAATCACATCTCTATCTGACTGTAACAAATGCGGAATCAATGTCCATGTGCTCGGAAATGTCTCTCGTAACTGCAAAACACCTAATCTCTCCTGTTGGCATATTATCAAAGCAACATCAATATCAAATCATCATAACGTATCAATTCAAAACTGAACATCAAATTTTTTTTTTTTTTCATCATCATCATGAAATGCGAATAATATCAAGATCCTATTTGTTTTTAACAACCTTAGAAGCAAATAAATCAATCAAACTATTTATTTTTCATCATCATGGAACGCAAATAATCAACATCAAAGTTTCTTTCTAACAACTTTAGAAGAAAACTTATTTGTCGTATCTGTTTTTAACAACTTTAAAAGTAAATCTATCAGTTTATATTTGTTTTCCAACAACTTTGGAACAAATTTATCATTCACAACAACATACAATCAAAAGCGCTATAAAACTGCTTATGGGCGCTACAAAATTCCTCATCGGCGCTAAAGAATTAATCAATAGCGCTATGCTTTTGATTACCGGCGCTACGGAATCTTATGCGCTATGAAAAACATTAAGAGCGCTATCAAATTTGTCAAATGTGCTACGGAATTTCATGTGCTATGAAAAACATTAAAAGCGCTATCAAAACTATCATATGCGCTATAGAATCAATCGTGCTACGAAAATGTTCAAATGTGCTACGATATGTATCATATGCGCTACATAATTAAATGCGCTACGAAATATATCATATGCGCTACAAAAAGCTTTAAGGGCGCTAAAACACACTTTTTTTACATTGAAACATTGAAAAACATGCCACAAAACGGAAATTTTTCGAGAGGCAGGAGATTTACGGGACACATACCGGAGGTCCATAGTGCGCAGGCTACTAATGTCATCGGATACGCTCGAAACGGTGCTAGTGAACTGGAAGTGCCATAATTATCAACTCAGAGCTCAAAATTTGTAAATTTTACTAGGTTAAAATTGAAAATGACATGGAAAATGACATTTTTAACCTATATAATGGTAAAATTGGGGCATTTTTAACATAACAGGGGCAATTTCTTCATCTATTTTTCATTTCATATCTTTCCGGGTCAATTTTCTTCAAATCATTAGTTTCAAATGATGAATCGACATCTTCAAAATCATAAAAATCGAAAAATTTCACAAAAATTCATAAAAATTAAAAATTTCACAAAAATTCAAAATATTATCGATTCATCGTTTGCGGGGGCATATACCTATCGATAAACCTGACAGTCAACATTTGGGGCAAATTTCAAAATTCTTTGAAGTAATGCGTAAAACACATCACTTCAAAGAGGGGCAAAATGTATACACCTAAAAATGGTCACATCACATTGTCTGGTAATTAATTAAATATTCAAAATATTTAATTAAATCTTCTGATTCCATCTACGTATAAATAAATTTAAATAATTTATTTATATTGTTCATTATTTTATTTCGATTAAATAAATAAGTTTATTTAATCATCTTTTCATATTCATTTCTTAATTAATTAAATAAATATTACAATTTATTTATATTAATTATCATATAATCTTAGTTTGAATATTTTATTCAAATAAAGATTAAAATATTCCTTTCTTCTAAATATATTCTTCTAATATCAATTCATAATTAAATATTCTAAAATATTTAACTAATTCTTCTAATATTTCATATTCTTCTAAGACATATTTCAAAATATTTAATTAAAATCTTCCATAGTCTTTAAAATCAAAAATCAAAATTCATTAAATGAAATTAAATAAATTTATTTATTTATTTAATTTGGGGATTATCTTCAACATCCGAGAAGCAAATGGTCAAAATAGAAAATTTAATTTTCTCTGTTTCTGTGCAGGCTTGTTCCCGTGGGTTGAAGACAGGAATCCATCCTTCTCTCCAACCTCTCAACCTCTTCCATCTTCTTCTCAACTTCTTCATCTTTCACCATTCAAACTTACCAGATAATCTCACAGCCGTAGATTCTTGCCAGCCAGGATTTTGCCTACAAAAATCTATAAATATGACTGCCGGGAGCTCCAAATCATATAGAAGTTTTAAGCAGGATAATTATAGTCAAATTACAAGTAATAGCATTCAAAGCATTCATAGTATTTGCATAGCATAGAATCATAGCATAATATAGCATAGAATCATGACATCTTCCGTTCACAGCCCCTGTGCATAATCCACAGCCCCTGTCCATATCCGTCAGCAATTTCATTCACCAGCATATAGGATAGAGAAGCTTTCTTCCTTTTGCATACTCATTCTACAGCAGTCATTTGGAGAAGCTTAGCTTATACAAAATCTGAGAGCAGCAGCTTCAAATTCTTGGAGATAGAGGAAAATGAAACGACTCTAAAGAAACTTTGTTTTATTGGATTTCAATTCATTTAGTTTTCTTTGGTTTAATGTTTCATTTTGTGTTTTGTTTTCATTTAGATTACTCATATAAACATTAACACAAATATCTATTTGAGTCACAATAATTATATCTTATCTCGTATAGACATTACTAATATAATAACTATTATAAATATTATTATTTAACCAAACAATAATTATATTATTATATTTATTTTTTACTATTAATATTAATATTACCATTTAAACTATTTTTATCTTCATGGAAAAATTGATTTTAATTGCCAATCGATAACTATTGTCTATTAACTCTAACATTAATATTTTCAATGATATTATTATATCTAGTAGTTTAGTTATGCTTATAATAAACCATTATTTCTATCTATTTCCCTCCATGCAATTAATTTTATTAATTTATATATATTTTTAATTAAATTCAACTATACTAATAATATAATATACCATATTGAGGGTAGATTATAAATTTGATTTAGTTTGATTTTCATATCCAAAGAAATTATAAACTAGGCAGATTATAAGTTTGATTTAATAAGTTTACAAATCCATAGTCATTTTATGTTGAGCGCCCAAAAACCCTAGCATTCTTTTAATTTGTTCATCTTGTTGTAGGTTAAGGGTACGAAACAATTATTTCAATGGTGGATTGAGAATATTTTAAAATGTTAATGTAGGGAGAGCACATGCTTTGCGACTCCCCCCACACCCTTTCTTGGCTGAGGTAGCGGCTATGGTGGGATGTCCCCACCACAAGGCCACACCCCTTTATGGGGGAACCCCTATGGTGGCATGGGGGTGCCCCTATGGTGGCCACAACCATCCACAGGGCTATGCCTTGAGGAGGTCACAACCCCTTGAGGGCAACATGCCCCTCAATAAACTTCAATATTTTTTTAAATATTCTTTTATTTATTTATTTTTTAAAAGCTTTCAATCTATATCTTCACTAATGTCTATTTAAAATTTCAATATGATATTTTCAATCATGTTTATTTTTTTAACAGTTGTAACTTTCAATTTTATGTTTCAATAGATCTTTATATTTATTTTTAAAATAGTAAAATCCAAATTTAAACAAATAAATTCTTTTAACATTTTTTTTTCTATTTTTCTTTTGATCTATAGGTAAATGGTAGTTGCATACAGAGTTGGATGGGAGATATTTACAAAGAGTTTTTCTTTTTCAAAACAAGAATAGAAAGTTTGAAATCTTTATTGAAATGTAAAAACTTCATATATCATATTAAACAATATCATAAGGAAAGTATTTATTTGACCATTTTCTTTAAGTATGTTTATTGAGAAGGAAGGAAAAATGTTGAGATCATTGAATGCATATTATTCACAACAATTGAACATGTATATATATTTTTTTAAACACGAAACTCAATCCATTTATTTTTGTAAACTGAGAATTAGCAGACATCTATTATTCACAACAACCTATAAATAAATATAATCTAGTATAAATGTATTTGGTTATTGAAGGTTGAATTTCATAAATTAAAGAGTATAAAACAATGTTCTATTTTCATTTCTAAAATTTAAAACAACATATATATACACACACAATTTAATTGTGTTGAAATAATGAAATATATTTTTCTTTTACATCCATATATCTAGAAGAGTTTTCCCATGCACATTACAATAGTAAACACAAAACTTTTACAATAGTCATACATGATTTTTACAATCTACCCAACAAGGAAATTTACATTAAAAATGGAAAAACTGATATTATTCATGAAGGAACAAAGATCCTCCCAAATCAAACCTGTAAACCTACACATGATACAAAATTTCCTTCTAAGGCCAATGGGGTGCCCGCCACCCAACCTTTGATGGGAAACCATTCACCCCTGAGCTTGGAGGCCATCATAGGAACCAAGTCACGTTCAATCACAATTCATGCAACAACATTGAAAATACAAACATGTACAAATAACACCCAACCTTAGGATCAACACTCACATTGAATCTACTCAAGATTCATAAGGGGAGACTAGGTGACATATCTACCCAATGGGGAAAATAGTATAGACCATAAAAAACATCAAACCTCTCACCACTTATTATATTTCACATTGCATACAAACTCCACATCCCATACACCATACTGTTGAACACCCGAAATACTAAGAGGGGGGGTTAATCAATATTCCTTGAAATTCATTAGCTTAAAAGTGCTTTACAAAGCATCTTATTAAACTTTTAGAAATGGAAAGAAACAATTGAAGCATGCACCACAACAATCAACACAAGAACACTATATTTACATGGAAAACCTTTGAAAGGGAAAAACCACAACGAGAATTAGCTCACAATATATCATAACTGATTACAAGAGGCTCACTGCCTGGAGGACTCACTATCAAGAAAATAGGGGGCTCACTACCCAAGGAAGATCACTTCTTCCATAATTACAAAAGATATAGAAAAGGATGGCTCACTGCTACAATTTGAACTGCTTATAATGCATCTTCCATATGTTGAAGATATAGTTCTATTTGGGCTCAGAAAACAAAATTTACACACTTCATTCCTCGTTGTCACAAGATCACCACTATCACATTTCACACTTCACTACACACCTCATCATACCATCAATTAATTAACCTTCTATACATGTATATATTCTACAAACAATCATATCATCAATTAGGTCAACCTAATTAAATGAACATTTGACCTCATAACCTGTTGGCTCAAAACTTAATCATACATACCTTGTGGAAGTAATTGAAGCATGCTAACCACTAAGATAGGCCAACATATCCTATAGATACTCCTATTAATCTGCTCCATACATAATTTGGTCCCACACAACCCCAAAACCCTTAGGTCGACACTGTACAATAAAATTGGTGAAGCAACAACTGAATGGACCAACCGTTCATCCCAAAACTTGACATGTGGACCACCAAACCAATTGACACTTGAAGTGCACACACATCCGAAATCTTCAAGAACTTCCTAAAATCTACACAATACAATGATCACCCATGGTGGAATGTGGAGCATTCCAACATCAACTCTACAATTGTAACTATGTCTCTACTTAGTCCGATAGTCTATCATCAATATCTTCTATTGTGGAAGATATAAAATATTGAAACTTTAGATATTGAATCCTTCAATACGTACCATTATCACCTCAAAACCAAATCATAGGCTATTGCAGTGTGAAGCAATGCGAACCACAAAAATATTCCTTTGGTACATCACTATATTAGTCTAGGACTTACCTAATTTCCCAAAAACACTTGGTTTGCTCTATACCATATACATATTGATGAACCATCACTTCTACAATGGGTTGACATCAATGATAACACCATACATCATCATGTTCATGTTTCCAAAAATCTCCTCCTTTGTCATTGATGGCAACACACTTCTTTGCTTCACTCCCCCTTTGACATCAAGGGTAGAGGGTAGTAAATTTGCATTACGTCCCCTTACTGATATATCTACATGAGAATAGCTCCCCTATCTATGTTATCCATCACCAAAAATAAAAAAATTATACTACAACACCATCTACTAACTCTACAAATGTACATTGAGATAAACAATTAACTATACAAAAAATCTACACCTTAGTTGGATGAGGGTAATATACCATGATATGATGCCTTTAATTTTGCAAGGTGTGCCTCCCAATCCTTCTTGGTGAAGGCAAGCATGTAGCTCTAGATTTCAAACTAAACATAAAGGTCTTCTCCTTCTTTTGGAGAGCTAGGACCTATTGTCTTTTGCAAAACCTTCTCTGCATTGGCCAAAACTCTAGTTAAAGATGTAAGCCTTACACTTACCATATCTCGAAGCTGACTGTATTACATTATGATTCTCTTTTTGTCTCTACAATAAAAAGAATTGATCGTGTATATTTTTAATGACCACTCTAGTTGCTCCATCCACATCATTCACTGGATCATACACACTAGAGGCTTGAGCAATTTGAGACTCAATTGAATCCATCTAATCCTTTATGCTCTTTGTACACATTGGCCATTTAAAAAAAAATCAAAACAATAGTTTGGCTTCCTCCAAACACTTTTGAACATCCTTCAATTTTCCTTGCAACTTGGTTGAGCAGTAGAACACTTATCTAAGGCATAAACTAGCCTCTTATCATTCAAATTATTTCCTACTTCCCTTTCAATCTTCTCTTCTAAACTAGTAAAGTACTCCTTAAAAGAATCTAACAACAACTTCAATTATTGTACACCTAATAAATAAGTATCAATGGATACTTTGGGAAGGCCTTCTTGCAACACCTTGAAAACGTCATCAATAATGATGTGCTCTTCTAAGAGGTTGAAGTATCTCCTTTCTTGTGGAGGCATGGGAAACATCACTAAGCTGAAAATTATGGAGAGGAGAGATCATATCCATATCAACTCGACCTTGTTGCATAGGAATTTGTAGCAATTGTGTAGACATCATTGGTTGGAACTACAATTGCATATCTAGAAGATATTTGAATGAATCGTCAAAGGGTCTAGAGGATTCACAACCTATTTTAGTGCTTTCTTCTACTTGTGTATCATTCTTCTCCTTCTCTCCACTACTTGAACACTCTTCTACAATCTTCTCAACTTTCAGAGGAGGCATAGTTTGTTCCCTTTGAGCTTTAGTCTTCTTTAGAACTCCTAGTTCATCTTCTTCGTTCTTCTTAGTAGTTATCTCCACATCCAGAGGGGTGTTGTTAGTAAACATATCTTCTCGATCATGTTGCTCATTACTTTTTGGGAGGGATGTGTCTTGTTGCAATTGATCTTCATCACCCAAAGAGGCTCCCAATTCTTTATGAATATTTTCAACTGTTTGCAATGTTTCTCTCCTTAGCTTTTCTATATCATCCTTGTCTTTTCCCATAAGAGTGTTTACTCTTTTCTTTTTCATGAATTCTTGGGCATACAATTGAGACAACTTAACTCTTTCCTCTAGATAATGAGGAACCAATCTTCTCCAAGGAAAAAATTTTCATCTTTGCATCTTCTATAATAGCCTCTTTTCTTCTTGCACTTAATACTCCTTTTAGACATCTGACAACTGATCCTCTATCTCACCTAGGGCAACATTAAATGTCACCATGTATTTGACAATGAACTATTCAATTGTTGTCTTATCTGCATCATTGGTATTTGGATACATTTTAGTTGTATCATTCAAAATTACAAACTTTGTTATAGCACTGAATAGTGCTTCAAACTTCATGGGACTATGCTCACGAACTGGAGGGGTATCCTCTTTCTTCTTTCCATTTTCTATACCAATATATTCTTGAGAGACCTTTGATTTCCTTTTCCACACCAATTGGTGTTCTTCCTCTTCCTCTTCATCTTCTTTTGAATTTATATACCTAACTCTTGTTTTTTTCTTTCTTTCTTCTCTTTGGAGCCTTTTGTTGCTCAAGAAGGCCAATGTTTCTATCTTCTTAGAATCACCTGTTGATTTTTTTCTAGAGGAGTTTGTAACAATAGGTGTGGAGGCTGAGATCCTACCTAAACTTCTTGATCTTTGTGGAGTCTGCAAAGGAGCATATGCACCTTTAGATTTCTCTGTAGGGTCCATTGGGGTACTAAACTCCCTTTCCAACTCAACTTTCATCTTTTCAACCTTTTCTTCATTATCATTATTTTTCTTTTCTAGGTTCTCTTTACTTGATTTCTCTTCATAAGTACCAAACATTTCAACTATTGTATCTCTAGGTTTTCTCAATACAATATTTGCAAGACCAATGCACTCGAACTAAGCTACCTCATAAGACAACTCCAGAACCCAAACAGTTTTGGGTTCAAATACTTCCATGTAGCAGTAACCTTTGCTAACCATAAATTTTAATTCATTCTTATACTTATCCACAACTTTACTTGAAATCATTTCTCTCTCTTGCATCTGAGATTGAAAAGGTTTAAAGAATCCCCACAACATTGAATCACAAGACTCTTTACCATAAAATATCCTCAAATGATCTCTAATTTGAATAGCTACAAAAACATTATCTTGCCATACTACACTTCACTTTGAGCAATTCATTAAGAAATTAAAACATTAAGCAAAGGATAAGAGTACCATACAAAAAAGGGTATTTTGAATCCTTTGACTTCAATGTAAATTTTCCAACAACTGCAATTGCAGGAGCTCACAAAGATCAAATTCTTTGCCTTCTTTCACCAATTTAATATGTCATGTAAATCACGATGGCAATAACAAAATTCTCTCTTTTGGTGTAGAATATCTTGTAACCAATCATCATTGTAGCATATTTGACCATCAGATCTTCAATACCATCCACTATTAGGGCATGCTTGCCAAACTTGGCTTTGGTAAGCTTCATCACCACTTCATTCTTTACCACCTTCAATGTCAGCAAAGGTCTTATGGAGCTCAAACTAGTAACAACCCTAATTGCCTCTTTGGTTATCATATATGATATGTCCAACCACATGAATTTATCATGTATTATGCTTAAAACATACTTCACCCACTCATCTTTGTAGCAAAAATTAGGAAATTCTATCCACACATCTAGCTTCTTCATCAAGTTAGCATACTCTAGTTTCAACTCGAAGTCATCTCCAGTTAGCACTTTTTCCCTAAACTCTACTAGTTTCAAGTGATCATATTCACCCATCTTTAGATGAATGTAAATTCACACATCTTTTGTGTGTAACATATTTGAAGGAACACTAGAGAATGCCCCTTCTTTATCCATTTTCATTGAATTGTATGAATGCTTTTTAAATTTAGGCCTCGGCCTCTCAAGCACATCAATAACCTAAGGAGTAAACATTATGAACTTCTCTCAGATAAGGTTTGCAAGAAATTGTAAATATCTCATGGAAATTTTTTGATAGGGTTTCGTTCAACTCTTCAGATCCTATTTTCTCTACTCTCCTCTTCAAATGCCTAAACGCAAATGTCTTTTAGAATGTGCAACATGAAATGTAAATACTTTATCTATGAGCTAAAGTGTGCATTAAATGCATCAATGAAAAGTTAGGTCAAATACTATCAAGCCTTCACTATATCATCATAGTAACTCCTAAACACTCCACAAATCTTTGCATCAAGAGATTTCTCACCAAATATTTCACCAATGGATTAAGCAAACCAACCTATACATGCATCAGTATTTTGAAGACATTAGCATCTCATCTTTGGCAGGGGTTTATAAGGTTTTTTTCAAAGCTCCCCCTAAGCCAATGCTTTCTATCTAGTTTTCAGAGGAAACATCTACATTAGAATTCAATATAGATTCATTCTTCACATCATTCTCTTCCTTTTTCTTCGAGATCTTATTCATCTCCTTCTTTACCTCAACTGGATTGATCTTTTATGGAACTAGGAATATCACATTCTTTCCTCTGTAAAAATTAGCTTTATGTCCTGGTTTATTACATTTATAGCATATGACACTTTATTGTAGAACAAATTTACTTTTTTCCATTTTAGATTTGCATTCAGAAGCCTTATGTCTAAACCCATTACACGAGTAACAATAACCAAGGAATGATTGAGGCATCATACCTTTATTGTAACCATTCATCATTTGTCTTATACATTCACTAGCCTAATGACCAAATCTATGGCATGCATAGCATTGACCAAAAAATTATTGAAAATTATTATTCATCCAACTTCTATATTTTATAGTTCTATGTCCAAATTTATTGCAGGAATAACAATGACCTTTACAGGATGAGTACCTTTGTGCAACTGGTTGTCTAATAGGAGATCTCTTGAAATATTTCTTCTAGTTTTAGATATGCTTGATAGTGCTCTTCTTATATCTAGTCTTCCTTTGTTCATTATCCCCCTTTTCAACATTGTTTGGAGTCTGATTCTCCTTTGAGGTTTCTTCGTTTTTCAAACCCTAATCCTTCTTTGTCTTTAGAAGCGTTTTGACTAGCAAGCATATCATCAAGAAAAGTGGAGATATTATTGAATTTTTCCTCTTGAATCTTTGCTTTCTCCAGATCCTTCCTCAGAGACCCAATCTCTTCTTCAAGCTTTGAGAATTTTGTAGAATTGTCTTTCAATTTGGCATTCAAGTGGTCTTCAAATCTTTTTCCTTCTTAAACAAGTGCACTTTCAAATAAGTGATTGTCTCATTTGATTGTTTACGTTTCTCATTTTTCCTTGAGTCACTCTTTAACTTTATTGACTTGGTTCCTCAACTTCTTGATACACTCATTTGCTTCCTTAAGAGTTTCTTTCAACATGTTGCTTTATCCAGGTCATCAAGAGCAGATTTGAGTTCTCCTTCCGTATCAACTTCACAGTCTTCTTTAGTAAACCCTTCCATAATAATTTCTTCCAAAGGGATATGATACCTCCTAGTTTCCATGTGTTCAACTTCCAAGATCTACCTCAACTATTAAGCAAATTGAAGGAACCTTTCTCTGATACCAATTGTTGAACACTTGAAGTACTGAGAGGGGGGGTAAATTAGTATTCCCTAAAATTCATTAACTTAAAAGTGCATTACAAAGCATCTTATTAAACTTGAAAAAAATAAAAGAAACAATTGAAGCATGCACCACAATAATCAACACAAGAACACCAAATTTACGTGGAAAACCCTTAAAAGGGAAAAACCATGGTGAGGATTAGCTCACAATATATCATAACCGGTTCCAATAGATTAGACTCATTGCCCAGAGGACTCACTATTTAGAAAATAGGAGGGATCACTGCCCAAGGAAGATCACTTCTTCCAAAATTACAAAGCATATACAAAAGGATGGATCACTACTAGAGTTTGAACTGCTTACAATGCATTTACTATATGTTGAAGATACAGTTCAAATCAAGATCAAAAAACTAATTTTGCACACTTCATTCATCACTATCACAAGATCACCACTATCACATTTTGCACTTCACTACACATGTCATCATACCATCAATTAACATTCTATATATATGTACATATTCCACAAACAATCATATCATCAATTAGGTTGACCAAATTAGATGAAACATGTGACCTCATAACCTGTTGACTCAAAACTCCACCATACATACCTTGCGGAAGTAACCAAAGTGTTTTTTTACCAAGATAAGTTGGCATGACCTATAGATACTCCTATGAATCTACTCCATACACAATTTAGCCTTGCACGAGCCCAAAACCCTTAGGTCGGCACCACACAACAAATTGGTGAAGTGATAATTGAATGAAACAATTATTCATCCCAAAATTTGACATGCAAACCACCAAACCACTTGACACTCAGAGTGCATACACATATGACATCTTCAAGAACTTCTTGAAATCCACACAAAATAATGATCATCCCTGGTGGAATGCAAAGCATTCCAACATGAACTCTACAATTGTAACTATGTCTCTTCTTAGTCCAATACTCTGTCATCAATATCTTCTACTGAGGAAGAAATAAAACCATGAAACTTTGGATATTAACTCCTTCAATATTACCATTATCACCTCAAAACCACATGACATGATATTGTAGTGCAAAGAAATGTGGACCATAAAACTATTTCTCTACTACATCACTATCTCAGTTTGAGACTTAGCCAATTTCATAAAAAACACCTGGTCTACTCTAGAGCATATACATATTGATTAGCCATCACTTCTACAATGGGTTGAAATAAATGACAACACCATACATCATCATGCTCATGTTGCCAACACATACTTCCATAATAAAAAGGGTACTCATACCCAAACTCCATACCCCAATAATAAGATGGGTACTCACACCCAAACTCCACCTTCTCAAAGATCGAAGATTTTCCCCATGGGAGGTTCATCCTATCTCAACCCAACACTTGGGGAGCTCTCAAGAATAGAGAGAGAAATCCCCATTACAAACCATCACAATTGAAACAACACAAATAAGCACAAAAATTGCTTCAAACAAATACCTACAATTTTTTCAACATTTAACAGTTTCATACAAAAGAAAACATAAAGATACTGAAACCAACCTCTCAAGCTTCCTAAGGAATAAATTTATAGAGGAGCTCCAAGCTTTACCCGAAATAATTTACATAAGAAAACTCCTACCAACAAATTCCAAAAATTGTATAAAAAAGAAAAACCCCCAAAAATCCAAAAAGAGAGCTAGATAAATAGAAACCTCTTATGCAAGAGCATCCAATGGTGTAGGGGAAATCTTGCATCACCCAAAAAAAAAAAAATTCTTTATTTTATTTAGTTGTTTTGAGTCCCATGATGGTACTTAATGGGTGTAAGACAATCATGAGTCATCAAAGGCAAAAAACAAGCACTTATTATTTTTAGTAATTCGGCCTAAATGGGCTCGTATGGACCTAAAAATTTACCCCAAGAAGCAAAATTGAAAAAAAATTCTAGTCACAAAAAAATCACCTCAATACCCTGCACTATTTCAGAGAAATTAAAGTTTTCATCTCGAGAAATTTCTCCAATGCAGCTTCAAATTCATATATAATACTTTGGAGGCCCCGAAACGGCTCAAAAAGTGGACGAAACGACCTACGATGGAATTGCAAGTTGTAGATCTCTTCATCAGCTTTCCAACTATATGCAGTGGTAGAAAATCGGACACCTGAATCAAAATTATGGCCTCATGAAGTTGCCCCTCTAAAAATTGAATTTCATTAAAGTTTCTTCCTAGGTCAGAAATCAAACGACAAGACTTTTGGTGCCAAAACAAAAGGGAAAGTTGCACTTTGTTACCTCCTAAAATTTTATTTCAAGACAAGTTGTTTTAAAATTCATCCTTTCATGGTAAACTTGTATAAGTCACAACTTTGAAAAATGTTATAACTATCGCGGTCTTGTTAAATCCCTGAACCAAGTCGCTAAGTTTTGAAGTTTCAAAATTATTCAACCTTTTACAGCCTCTAAAAGTGATGTTCTGTGATGTTGGGATATCAACAGTTCTAGAAACTCCAGAACTTCTAACCCATAGTTACAGGGTTCTAGCTCGTAGCGATCGGGCAACCTCAGTGGGATATATTGTTTCCAAAGTGTTAGCACATTTAATGAAGTGTATGACACCTTTAAGGAATGTCTCCTCCAATTTATCAAGATGACAACAAAAAGTTTAAACATAATCTTTAAAAATCCTCTGAAAATATAGCTCTTTAATAAGGAAGTTGGGAAACAGTTTGACACATTTTGCTTAGCGAATAAATGACCACTTTCTATTGCTGAAGTTAAATAGGCCTGCATGTAAGGGAAGGTGGCAGTGTTTTTCAATTTTAGAATTTTCCCAAAATGGTACTTCAGAGTGATGTCAAGGAATGGGAAGATGAACTTGTTCTTGTTCTCCAACCTAATGTGAATTGGCTAGAGGAAGAATAATTTGACATCATCTCTCAGCTGCACTTACTGGCCTAGAAGGAGAAAACCAACTATGTCAAGTATAACAAGGCAATCTAGGTCTTGGAAGAGGAAGAAGAACGTGTTGAATTCAACAATTTAGTTATGGAAATGCAATTGGAGCTGTATAGAGTTTCGACACCACCAACAGTTTAAGTGACATGCATGGAATATTTCACAATAGAGAATAATAACATCTTTCCTAAAAATGGTTGTCATCGGTCATTTTCAAGACCGTTACTTTTTGTAATGTAACAGTTTTTGTGTGCATGTATATATTGGCCTCCAAGTTAATTGTTGAGGCATCTTTTGGCTATTCTCGGAAGAGGGGAAGTTAGGGCAGCCTTGGGTTTTCCTTTTGTACGGTTGGTTGTGTAGGGTGTTGAGCCTTTGTGCTCATAATTTTGGTATTGGAGAAATAAAGAAAGTGTTTTTAGATCTTTGCATTTGCAAATGTTTCTTTAAATTGTCAATAGTCTTTGTGCTCTTGCAATTTCCTTCCAATATTGATTCTATCATAGCAAGCAGTATGTGCAATTCTGTCTAGAACTTTGAATGTAGAATAATTCATCGGTTGAAAGGGAAATTCATTGCTCGTTCTTTATCTCATTTCTTATTTGTGGGTGTGAAATAGGTGGGCTTTGCATCATTTATTTGCATCCTTTTCATTTTAAGTTTAATCATCCGCATATACTTTCATGGTTATGGGTAGGTGTTAGTTGCCTTTTCTGCTTTTCGATTAAAAGCATACCCTGAGTTTTCATTCATTGCATATCTTAAGAGGGAGTTGTACCTCTAAAATTTGAAGGAAAGTTGTCAATCCAACGATAACTTCTCCAACTGTTAGTTCTATTTGTTCTTCTTGTTGGGAATTCTGAGTCATTTTCTTTCATTCATTTTTGAAGGAAAAATCTATTAACTAATAGATTTTTGGCGACTCTGCTGGGGAAGAAGTGGCTGGTGCTTTGTTCTCTCAATTTGAAGGTGCCTCCCTGAGGATGGAGGCTAGCGACTCTATATTTATGGAAGATCTATGTGGTAGAAGAATTCCAGTGTTATGTCATGGCTTTGGTAGCATCTTAGCCATGGGGGACTCAAATCAGACCATTTTATTTACCTCAATATACGGCCATACCAAAAGGTTCTAGAAAACATTTTCCTAAGTTTGCTAGTGAAGATTCTTAGGATCTAAATCATCATATTCAAGCGTTCACCATTGCATGTGGGATTTTTGTTTTTCAAGAAGAAGATGTGTTTGTTTAGTTGTTTGTTGAGAGTCTCATAAGACGAGTACTAGAATGGATTCAAAATCTAGAAGATGGATGCATTTCTCATTGGGAATATTTGAAGAATAAGTTCTTAGGAAGATACAAGGGCCCTGTTGATGAAGTTGTCCTGCTAAAACAATTTTTCGACATCCGTAAGCAAGAAGGTGAATCCATCAGGGCTTTTATAATCCAATTTAATTGGTTCTTCAAGAAAATTCCCATCCCCATAAAACCAAGTGAGCAACTTTAGTTTCGTACTTTACTTCCTCTTTGCATTCCAATGTTCAGTTTGAATTAAAAAGAAGTAGAATAAATAATATTCAAATTGCTCAACAAGAGGCTGTAAAGATTGAAGATAATTTTATTTTGAGTGGTAAATGGAAAGCTTATCTAGTTGTAAATGATTCTAGTAATGAACCCATGAGGGAAACTGGCATGTAGGAGTCAATCCCTCAACCTCTAATTTTGAATATATCCAACCTCCTTTTGTTGAATATATTAACCTCACTATTTTTTACTCAAATTATTTTGGTAGAAATGGAGGAATGTCATAGAAAGTGAGTCTTGTATAAATGGAAGAGTTGAAGCTTTTTACTTGCATCATGAACTTGAAAATCCCTCACATGATAAAGAAAGTGAACCACTTTTTCAAAATGCAAGATATGATGAGGCTAATGACAATAATACTGCTCTGGCATCTTTATGTGTTGTTGAAATGGAAACATTTACTTTTGACGATGATGAAAAGCGATGTTAGGAGGCTCAGTATACAAACGAGATATCAAAAGAAAGTGGATTTTTTCCAATCAAGGATAATTCTCAATCATATACTACCAAAAAATTGATTTGTTTCAGAGGGAAGTTCTCGTCTGATGGTCTGTATCTGGGATGTCCATTCGAAGGAGTAATTTCTCCTTGCTTGCTAAATCAAAAACATTCTGATATCATAGGCACTAATGATTGCATGATGGCCAATATTGTTATGAGTCATCCAATTGTAGAAGTATGTGGTGAAAGGTGGCTTGTTGAGCATATGATTTTATCCAAGGAATTTTTGCATGGTGCTCTGGTTATGATGGTCACCAGTTGGTGGTTGATTGGGTGCATGCTACTTATTCATCTGGTATTATTCTACACAGGCATCTATTTCTCCTAGCCAGTTAACGGATTTGCATGATCAATTCAAAGTTATTTGAGGTAGGGTATTCATGACCATGTACAAATGCTAGGTATTTTTGGTGTACCTCTAGTTTAGTTTCCTTTCCTATTCTTCCTTTCTTTTGGTTTGTTCTAGAACCTTGTCTTCCTCTATTTATTTTGACTTTGTACCCAATGGAATTAGACTGGTTTGCCCCTAAAGTTTCTAGAGTTTTTTGCATTTTCTACGAAAATACAGTCCCCAGTCAGAGCCAATGTTACCCCCTAAAATTTTATTTCAAGACAAGTTGTTTTAAAATTCATCCTTTCATGGTAAATTTGTATAAGTCTCGACTTTGAAAAAATTTATAACTATTGTGATCTCATTAAATCCTTGAACCAATTTTCTAAGTTTTGAAGTTTCAAAATTATCTGACCTTTTACAGCCTTTGAAAGTGATGTTCTATGATGTCGGGATATCGACAATTCTAGAAACTCCAAAACTTCCGACCCATAGTTACAGGGTTCTAGCTCGTAGCGATGGGGCAACCTTAGCGAGGTATACTATTTCTAAAGTGTTAGTGCATTTAATGAAGTTTACAGTGCCTTTAAGGAATGTCTCCTCCAATTTCTTGAGATGACAACATAAAGTTTAAACGTAATCTTTAAAAATCCTTTGAAAAGATAACTCTTCAATAAGGAAGTTGGAAAAACGGTTTGACACATTTTTCTTAGTGAATAAATAACCACTTTCCACCACCGAAGTTAAATAGGTCTATATGTAAGGGAAGGTGGCAGTGTTTTTCGATTTCAGAATTTTCCCAAAATGGTACTTCTGGGTGATGTCAAAGAATGGGAAGATGAACTTGTTCTTGTTCTCCAACCTAATGTGAATTGGATAGAGGAAGAACAATTCAACATCATCTCTCAGTTGCACTCACTAGCCTAGAAGGAGAAAACCAACTATGTCGAGTATAACAAGGCAATCCAGGTTTTGGAAGAGGAAGAAGAATGTGTTGAATTCAACAATTTAGTTATGGAAATGTAATTGGAGGGCGGGTGCATGAAGTTGGGTTACACTTTTGTGGCCAATTCCATTTTTTTTTAAATTACATAACGCGAGCATGTTATAATGCACTCACGTTATGTCATTTTAAAAGCAAAAAAAAAGTGAAAGTGATTAATTTTCTGTTGTCTGTTTTTCTGTTTTGACCGCAGCCAAAACCCCTCATTTTCTCGCTCACATTCTAGGAGGAGGCATTCTACAAAATTTATCAACAAAAGTTGCTTTTTCTTTGCAAAGATGGCGCCACGACGAAGAAGAGGTGCGAGAGGTAAGTATTATTTGCTATTTGTTTTGAATTTCTTAGTTTCAAGTTGATTTTGTTTGTTTTAGGTTAGATTTAATTATTATTTTTTTAATTTGTAGTAGATGCAAATGATCCTGCAAATCCTCAAAATCCTCAACAAGAACATGCAAATCCTCAACAACAAAATCAACCTCCCACACCAATCACTCAACACCCTCCTGGCACTCAACAAAATTTGAGGAGTGAAAATGAGAACAAAAAACCAATTGAGGATTTTATCAGTAGGTTGAGTGATCCAAATGCTTCAACCACAAAAAGAATGACCTTAGCAAATTCATTGAAAGAGATGTTAAAAAATGTAGATCAATTACCCAACAAATAACTGGATGGCAAGATAGGAGGCATGCAGCTATGGCATATTATGCAGATAAATTATCATATAAACAAGTAAAAGATTTAAAAACTACTAAAGGTGATTTGTGCTCTTTATTCACTGACCCTAGAACACATCAAAATCTTAGTCTCAATGCAAAGAGGTTTCCTATTCATTGGTGCCACCACCAATAGATTAGGAACCATTTTTATGATAGGTGGTACTTGGTCTTTGATTACCCACCGTGCAACAATTGTGAAGTCCCCCAATATTTTCTTAGGAAACTATACAGTGAGTTCGTATTGAACCAAATCCAAAATTATTTTGATATGAGGGAGTTCTAGGGGAGAGGTGGGGGGTCAGCTCAGGATAGGCCCAGTGCACAGTCAGATCCTACGTGGCAAGGGAGACGACCTCTCAATAGGCCGCCTTGTGAGCACATTGTTATGCTTGTCGTTGCGCAGGAGAGTGCCAACATAGAGACATTGCAGGCGATCAAAACTTTGGCCTGAAGTGTCATCCATCATAATAGCCCTATTGTATAGTGCCATCTAGGGGATTCTTTGAGTGGTGGCCTTCGAACCCATGTGTGTCAATCTTGCAGGGTGACTTGTTCATATGACCCCACCGACACTCAGGAGGATGCTATGTAGGATCCGTATGCTGCTACGCAGGATCCGTATGCATCTACGGGGATGGAGAGGATGACTGACATTTTGCATCTTGCATATGACATTGATACTTAGGTAAAATTCAACATGTTCATTGAATTTAATTTATTAAATTTTGATTATGAAATGCAAGATTAACTAATTTAGTTTTATTGTTTTAATAAAATTGCAGGGTCACAATGTTGAGACTAGATACACCGGTCCTCCACCTACTTATTTCTGCAGTACACCTATCAGTGGGGTATGTAACTAGTAAACAATTATAAATTTATTACATGTTAATAGCATTGTTTTATGAATGGTATTTTAATATGTGATTTTGGATGTTGAACAGGCTAATATTGTAGGTTTCAAACAAACACCTCCTAGTGCCAGCGGATTTACTCAAACGTACACGAAGGTAATAGAATAAAGAGAACTTAACTAATGAATTCTACTTAATAGATTTGTGTAGTTTATAATCATATTTTTGGTTACGTTGCATTACACATCATTCAAACTCAAATCATTACTTCAAATTTCATAACTAATAACTAGATGTTGATAGATGTCAAAATTTCAACTGTACAATCTAGTTGTTTAGAAAGTCAACATAAGTAGCACGATGCAATTACTTCACATGGAGGAATGTGCTTGCAAAGGTGCACTAGCATGACAAACTATGGATGCTTGGAAAAAATATATGAAACCATAATAGTAAGCAATAGCATAGACAAGGAATTTAGTGATGTAGAGCATCATATCAAAACACTCAATCATCAGGGTACATCTGACCCAATTGAATCAGGAGAAGATCAAATTCAATAAGCAACCAAAATTTATTTCTCTTTTCATCAAAAATCACATTGTTTCATTTGTAAACCACAAGGCAACAACAAGCCAACTCATTTCAATACTTCTTATCATCCTCAAGCTTCAAACATCTTATTTATAATAAAAAATGACTAATCCACACAAGAAACCTAATTAGAGTCACTAAACAATCCACTCTTTCATCATTCACCAAGGAACCCTTCCACTCAATTTGCTTTACATAGGAAAAATAACCAAAAACAAATCTTTCATGTTACAACCTATATCCGTTAGATCCTAATACACCTTTTTCATCATCAATTTATCTGAATTCAAAGCAAAAACTTGATAAAGAGCTCTGAATCTTTCAATTCCTTAAACAACTCACCAAATTTTCACTTTTACCAACTAGTTCCTCAAGACCAAGATACTAAAATCAACCATTTACACCTCAATCATTTCATCTGACTTCCAAGACATTACTCACATCATGTTTTTGACTGAAACAAACCTGGTTCATATCCCGATTTATCAAATTCATCAGTTCTTACAGTCAAATTACCATTTCCACCTAGGGACATATTGCTACAAAATATCAAATCATCATGTTTGGACTCAAGGCCTTCACCAAACCATTCACACACCTTTGATATCTTCACATTGATGGTTCTATGCCAAAATAAATATTTAAATCTTTGTATTTATAGAATTACACACTTTTACAGTCTTACCACCATTTTGCTTGTAGGTCACATATCCCTTAATCGGGTGATTCCTTTCCATTCACTTTGTATATCCACATTCCCAATGTACATTCAGGAGCCCTTTTTAACATGTCATAACATATCAAAATTTCTCTGTAGCTTGTCATAAATAAATTACTAGATTCTTGAATTGTTTGTTGGAAAGGGCTACTAATTTAGGCCTAAATTACAAATAAAGTGCTCATAATTTATCACCAAAATACCAAAGGATTGAAAATAGTCATTCATCATGTCACAAAACTAATGAATCAAACATTTTTAGCAACATAAAGGCTCCATAAATCACTATTCCAAAAAACCCCTATTCTATGCACAAATCAAGCCCTACAAAGGAGGGTTTATTGCATAAGGTACATACAAACCTTAAATACTCCAACCACCATCACAAACACCATGGAAATAACCTACATAAGCTTTAGAAACTCACCACCCACCTTCATGCATGCTTTTGCATTGAAAACCACCCTGAAACCATGCTTTCCATGAAGGAAACTTTGTATTTCCTATATGATTCAACAACCAATCAAAGATTTCTTGATTTCCCTATGCCTGTACACTCACAAATTGCTTAAAACATTCTAAAAACCTTCTATACATTCCATCCCACCAATCTCCTAAATCTACATTGGTGGAATGGTGAATTCAAGCCTTAAATGACCCTCAAAACCCTTGACTGGTTAATCTAACAGACCACAAAAACCTTGGCTTTTAAATTTGGTGGTAACTCTTCAAAACATCACTAGATGATTGTTAACACCTTGCATAAAGTGAACAAACAAATATATAGCTTGTGCAAGAACTGAATTCAAGAATGAAACACAGTGAAAACAGGAACAAGGAACTTTATTTATTGAAAATGATTCAAGAATACAAAATATGTTCTTCTGCCTGCCTTTTACATTCTTTTATATATATTCCCAATCAGATAACTATCTTTTGAACCTCCCTCATCGAGTGAAACTACCTAAACTACCTTGTGACTTTTAATATTCCATGCTTCTTTTCCTTTTTACAAATTTTCCCATCTCTAGCAACATTTGGAAATCTTTTTTTTTATGACCACCTAAGGACCTTAAATACAATGAAGTAGGTCTTTATATGACCTTTACATGAATTTACAAATGGGCATTCAATCTAGACAAAAAATTGTCTATGAGAGGCAGCTAGTAACCTAGGTGCTCCTGCACTAGTTAGTAGTTTGAAAAAATGCCTCAAAGAAATGTGGTCTCATGGTGATGGAATTCCATTCCATCACCACATGAGACCACATTTCTTCGAGGCATTTCTTCAAAATTCTCACCACCTTTCCTATGATACCACATTTTTCATACATGTTCACCAAAGCATTTTATCAAACTACTCACTTCCTTGCAGTTGTTGCTATGGCTAAAAGCCTAAAATAGGTGCTTTCCAACAAACTATATGGATGCTTGGAAAAATATCTATCAAAGCATAATAGTAAGCAATAATACTGTTGATGTGTTTTTTATGAACTTCTCAACATAGGCAGTGCGTAGGTACACTACCTCTCTTGAAAGACAATCTTCCACAATCAAATTGCAAAACACTATCCCAAGGTCTCTAATGTCAGGTCTTGATAGTGCTTGGAATATCTCAGTTGTTTGATGTGATTTTGCTGGAATCACAAGGTGGACTTACAAATGAGTTACAAAGCATGGGAAGTTGGGTCTTGAAATGGAGTTCCTAAGATGGAGAATTTGTTGTGCATTTGTTGTAGGTTCAAATAGCAGTCTTGAACTCCATTTTTATCATTGGATTTAGCTTTACAATGTGCAATGAACCTTTCCTAAGGTACTTATTAAAAAAAAGGAAAAAGGGCAGGGAAGAGAGAAGGTTCCTGGATCTTAAACTACAAATGAACAGTGATCATGGAGGCTGCTATAGTAGATAAACTCCCTAAACTAGGTTTTGCTTGGCCAAGAGAAACCTACAGTTACACAAAACTAGTGCAATCTTCTAAGGACTGTAGATTTTCAAATTGCACATGCACATCATGCACATGTGATTGAACTAAGTTGCAACATTGAAATCAAGAAGCCCAGGCTAACTTTACATAGAAATTTTTCATCAACAAGTGCTAAAAGTATGGGCTGAAAGTTCATCAAATACCATAACAACAATTTTCATTATCACCTCCATTCAAGAATCTACAACTAAAACTACTATGGAAGTTGAACCATGCATACATAAAGAGCAAACTCAAAAGGAACACCCATAAATCACGCAATGTTGCTTTCTATTGCTGCAGATTATTTTTACATCAGTTCTCCAACCTTTACAAATGAGGGGCAAGCCCCTATTTATAGTTTTACAAAGCCCAAATGAATGGCTAGAATCAATTTGCAACGAATGGCCCAGATTTGTTTACAATATGGTTTCACCTACCCCCATTATCCAACAATTTAAAATACATCCTTGTCTTTTCCCTGTTTTGTCATCTAGTGCTTAGGTACTGTAGCAATTTTGTCATTTAGCTGATTGCCCTTTTATTGTAGTTGAAACTGCCTAAAAATTGTCTTCTTACTTGATGTGTTTGCAGTGTTCTTCCTTGGATCAAACGAGCTCATTGACAATTGGCATCAATAGATTTGTTGCCCCTGATTCGGGCAAACAACTACCTTATGCTCTCTTCAATACCACTCCCTGTATTTTGTTATTGACTTCCTTGGCACATGCCTTCTTCTAACGATGACCCTGTTGGTGGGTGCGAGGGGGAGAGGTGAACATGAAATGAATGGTGATAGGAGCTACACGCATTCCTTGTTCAACTTTCTCAATGGGTATCCTAACAAACCTACAGTAGGCTCCTTGAATCCTACGTACATGAAATGTTGTAAGTGTTTTCATACATAAATCAAGGAAAACGTTAGTCAAATCTTGCAAAATCCTTGTTAGATCCATCCATGCATCATCAAAAGTTCATAATATTTATATTTGGAGCTCATTTGGACCATAAACATCAATGCGGTCCCAAGGGGACGGGCAATGAACAAGGGACAACAAACCGGAAGGGAAGTTCCTAGACCCCACAAAACTTAAAAAACCAAGATTTTTCAATTATAGCACATGGGAAAAGGGGAAGGAAGAATGCCCAAAAAAAAATCCTTAAGATTGGACCCATTTGAAAAAAGCAAAAGCTCAAAATGGCCATGGAGAGACAGAGTCCCAGAAATGGCCACGGAGGGGCCGGGCTTCGGAGGCCAGGTCACCAGGGCTCCACAGATGTTCAAAACGGCCACAGAGAGACGAAGTCCTAGAAACAACCACGGAGGGGCCGGGCTCTGGAGGCTGGGCTGCCAGGGCTCCACAGATGTTCCAAAATAGCCAAAGGGGGATGAAGCTCCGAAACCACCGAAACTTAACCGAACTTTGATGAAACCTTAGCAGTTCAATTAGGCACTTCAAACACATCCCAAATCCATCAAAAAGTTTTCCCTCAAGTCAAAAATGTGGAAACTAGACTGACAGGGGTCCATGGATGTTTCCAAACAGCCACAGAGGGACAGAGTCCCAGAAACGGCCACGGAGGGGCCAGGCTCCGGAGGTCGAGCCGTTAGGGCTCCACAGATGATCTAAAACAGCCAAAGGGGGACAAAGCTCCGAAACCCAAACTTAACTTGCGAAACCTTGGCAGTTCAATTAGGCACCCCAAACACATCCCAAATCCACCAAAAAGTTGTCCCCAAAGTCAAAAATGTGGAAACCGGACTGACGGGGGTCCACAGATGTTTCCAAACGGCCACGAAGGGATGGAGTCCCAGAAACAGCCACGGAGGGGCCAGGCTCTGGAGGCCAGGCCGCTGGGGCTCCACGGATGTTTAAAAAGGCCAAAGAGGGACAGAGTCCCAGAAACAGCCATGGAGGGGCCGGGCTCCAGAGGCCAAGCCGCCAGGGCTCCACGGATGTTCTAAAACAACCAAAGGGGGACGAAGCTCTGAAACCATAGAAACTTAACGAAACATTAATGAAACCTTGGAATTTCAATTAGGCACCCCAAACACATCCCAAATCCATCAAAAAGTTGGACCCAAAGTCAAAAATGTGGAAATCGGACTGGCAAGGGTCCACAGATGTTTCCAAAACAACCAAAGAGGATAGGAATTCTGGAGGGAAAGTTCTGAAACCACTGAAAATTTACGGAACATTGACGAAACTTTGGCAGTTCACTTAGGCACCCCAAACACATCCCAAACCCACCAAAAAGTTGGCCCCAAAGTAAAAAATGTGGAAACCGGACTGACAGGGGTCCACAGATGCTTCCAAAACAGCCAAAGAGGAAGGAAATTTCAGAGGGAAAGTTTCAAAACCACCAAAACTTTACAGAACATTGACGTAACTCTAGCAGTTCACTTAGGAACCCCAAACACATCCCAAATCCACCAAAAAGTTGGCCCCAAAGTCGCAAATGTGGAAACTAGACCGGCAGGGGTCCACAGATGTTTCCAAAATAGCAAGAACAAGACAAAAGGCAGAAAGGGGACGTGTGACTTCATTTCTCCGCAGATTTGAATACCCTAAGTAGGTGAATTTGGTAAGGGGAATATGATCGTTTGAAGGCACATGACCAATTTGGGCTTGGAAAATGGGGCACGCAAAACAAGACAGGAGCAAAGCGGCCTATCAGGAGTGAAAAAAGGGGGTCCCTACCTACAATGGGGCATGTGTGCAAAACATGCACAACAAATGGCAACTCTGCTGGGGAAATGCTCCAGAGTATTTTGATGACAAACTGGAATCACGAACCCAGAATTTCTGGTTCCGACCTTCATGCTAGGGCAAACAAACTAGACACCCAACCAAAGGATCAAAACCACTAGCCAACCCAACCTTCAGTATGCTGAAAATCCAAGTGTGTGCAATTGCATTAATTCCCATCCTTCAGTTGCTATAGGAACCCAAGCTCCGTCAAGTTAAGCTACGTAGTTTATTCTAACTCCAAAAACATCTAGGACATTTCCTCATTTCCAATCAAACATCCATAGCCCCGACAAGGTTGTCATTGTGATTCTCCCAAACATTGCTCTACTGCCAACCGGGCGTCCATAGCCTTGATAGAGTTGCTCAAATACCCCCAACAAGTTGAATTTTCTCTTTCTTTCTTTTCTATTTTTAGCTCTTTTATTTCAACTCACAAGCATTGAAGCTCGCGCTCAGGGTTGAGAATCACAATGGTGCTAGAGCAGAATTTTAGATTTTTCACTTAACTAGACTTCACAAAAGGCCCTACAATGACTGTCAGATTCTTAAAATGTGTAAGAGCTGTAAGATTTTAGAATACGTCAGAGTCAGATTAAACCAACAACTTATCCTCTTTGAATCAAACACCTAGATCACTTGATACTAACAAAAGACCTTCACCATCCACTCTGAAGACTTGATTAGAGTTTGACAAAAAAATACGTAGAACAACCCCAAGTGATAAGTATGGTTGTTGTGTGCACATATGTGCCCAGCTAAAAGCAAAGGGACCCCAAGCAAAGCAACAACAAAGTAAAAGCAAACAAAAGCAAACAACCTACATCACACCAACTAATCTAAGGAAAGCGGGAAAGTAAAGTATTTACAGGAAACCTATACTACTCAAAACGGGCTATGTACAAAGATATTTACAAAGCACTATGTTTAGGTAGGGCGAGCTAACATTAACGATCATTGGATTTCGCAGTGCATGCACAAGCAAACAGGCAATCGTTATTGTTCTTAACCATGCAAACTTGTCTTTAAATTCTAAAAAAATAAATTCAATGTTGCAGCACTCAAGTTCAATCATGTCATCATGAAAAATTAGCAATTGAGGAGGCTCGTTGAACCCATGGTTAATCCATAAACATGTTCGTTTTCCCTTATTCCCATAATCAAAATAATAAGTGCAACATTGAGTTGGCAACATTGGACAGTAGAGAGCAAGCACAACATCCTTAATTGTTGCATCGGTAGCCTCGAACGGGCATGGTGGAGGGTGCAACACTTTAGACATTAAGCTTGCATAAGGCTGGGAGGATGGGGCAAAAAACAACTCTTCCAATCTACCAATGGGACCTACAGCCCTGATTAACAGTTCTTCAAAAATAAATACTTCTCCACATTGATCATCTGCAAACTTGGGACCCACTTGGTAACTTTTTTGTGATTGAATAATTTGTTGTTTTATTTTCAGATGGTTGTGGAAACACCTCCAAATGTTATGAGGGCAATGTATATTGGTGTTTCATCTGCTATATAATCCTCAATGGCTTTGATAGGGGAGGTATGAGGCAAATTACTAAATTTCAATTTACATTCATTGTTATAGATGTTAGTTCTAGTGAAAAATCAAACCATTATTGATTCGTAGTTTAATTCTATTTGGATGGTTTATACAGGGCTTGAGCACGCCTCAGCATCGATGTGAAAATATTTCCATTGTGGAGAGTGATCGTGAGATGGACGTAAGTGATTATTTTGTTAAATATATCATTTTTTATAATGTAATTTCTATATATTAATGTCTTTACTTATCTTATTGTAATAGTTAAAACTTCACCAGGAGCTAAAATCTAGGAGCAGCAAGAGCACTCCTCAAGCACAGCAAAAACGAGTGACGAACTTATCACCATTGGATCATCAAACAAAGGGAAAAAATTTATTTCTAGAGCATGGAGAGAAATGAATTTTGATTCCAGAGCCCTTTGTTGTATGCCTAGACATGGTAATTTTGTACATATTTTGTATTGGATATATTTGACATTGTATGCCTATATGACATTCTCGTAAGCCTATATGGCTATTTTGTAACTATATTTTATACTTATATAAACATATATTGGTGTATGCATACATGGCTATTTGGTTAATACAAATTTTTTTTATCGATGGTGTCCATATTTGCATTATAAATTCATGGTTCAATAGATATGAGCTACGTGTATTCAAGTGTATACTTTTTGACTTACGTGTGTTCCAATGTATACTTTGTGACTTATGCATTTTCATGTGTATACCTTGTATTCGTGCATATACTTTGTATTAAGTTGTGTATACCATGTATTCATGTCTATACTTCAAGGCATAGGTTTTTGTGACTACTTGTGCTTCCCTTATACATGTACATACTTGAATTATTCACGTGTATTCTTATTAATTGGTTAGCCCTAGCATTGATCATTGTTATCCTTCATGGTTTGTCTTGAATAAATTAATTGATTGATAGTAAACAACTAAGTATCTAAAAGCAAAAAACACGTTTTCAATTGGTATTCAATGAAATGATTGATAAAAAGATTCCAATTTATATTTAATCCTTTGATTGGAACAACTGAATTAAGAAAATGATACATAATCTTCATGTAACACTTTCAAAACATAATATTCAGAGTAGATGAAGTAGTTAACTTCTTGACACATTATCTATGTTACCGGGTTCTTCTATTTTAGCCTTGGTTTTGGTTTTGGTTCGCTCAGGTGGTGTGGGTCCTGGTTCGGTTTGCCTATGGGTTCAACCAAGGTCCTTCATTTTTGGGTCTGGTTCGCCCAAGTAGAACCCAAGAGAACCCAGGAAAAACCCAGATAGAACCCAGGCAAAACCCAGATAGAACCCAGGCAAACCAAGACAAAACCCATGTGTCTAAGCATCCAAAAAAGTCTTTTTTTGAACATTTTTTTAATGTTTTATGGAGTTTGACTTTGACCCATACCCAAGGGAACCCTAAAAGTGACGTTTAAATCACTTCAAACACCTTAACTACCTCATTCTTATTCATTTGTTTTGTAAACAAGCATTTTAATTCCAAGAGGCTAAGCTTTTATTTTTGCTTGCTAGATTGAAAGCGGATTGTGACACAACTTTTTGTTTTCAAATTTTTTTTTGCATCATTGAACTGAGAATTTATCACACATCTGTAGAGAAACAAAGGAATACTACAAACTAAAACACATTACACTTTTGTTCTTATTGACTTGATGTACTCTCCAACATCTCTCTTCTCTCATGCGAAGAGTTAGAACTGCTTGGCCATGCCTTTGCATCATTCAGGAAGTTTTTCTCTTTTTGACAATGTCAAAAGCATGGCTGCATACAGATTAGGCAAAAGACTTTTCCTTTTAGATTAGCAATGCATGGAAGTTTCAAAAAGTATCCTTGATATTACAAAAAGATGTGTTTATACCATAGCAATAAAAAAATTTTGGGCAAAAAATCAACAAACCAAAAGTATAAGATTTTTTGAAAAAATCGGGAAAAAGTCTAGAAAAAATTAGAAAAAAAAATTAGATTTAATAAAAAGGTGAAAAAAAGTAGAAGAGATAAAAACTTTTTAAAACAAATTTAAAGGCATTTCCATAGCATAGAGATATAGAGAGCAAATAAAATAAAGATTTTAACTAATAAATTGTAAAAAATAGATTTTTGTACTTTATATTCATATCATTGATTGCATTGCATTGCACATCTTTCAAAATCAAAGCATTGCTTCAAATTGCATAACTAATAACTAGATGTTGATAGATGACAAAATTTCAATTACAATATAGTTTTTACAAAGTCAACCTAAGCAATTATGCAATTACTTCACATTGCATAACTAATAACTAGGAGCAGCTACCAATTGCATTTGCTTGTCATGGCATTCATGAGACCACATTTCTTTGAGGAATTTTTCAAACAGTTCGCCTTGTCTATACTACCACATTTTTTGATACATGTCTACCGTCATTTTTCCAAATAGTTCACTACCTTGTTGCTATGGCTAAAATCTAAAACAAGTGCTTTTGAACAAGCCATGGTTGCTTGGAAAAAAATCTATCAAAAGCATAATAGTAGCAATATCATAGACAGTTGAACTCTATAAATTCCTCAAAAATGATTATGGTGATGGAATGCCATGACAATCAAAAGCATTTGATTTTCATGGCATTCCATCACCATGAGACCCTCATTTCTTTGAGGAATTTTTTCAAAGAGTTCACTACCTTGTCTATGCTAACACATTTTTCATACATGTCTATCAAAGAATTTTATCAAAGGTTCATTGCCTTACCGCTATGGCTAAAAGTCTAAAACATGTGCTTTTCGAACAAGCTATGGATGCTTGGAAAAAATCTATCATAGCATAATAGTAAGCAATAGCATAGACAAGGCAATGAACTATTTGAAAAAATGCCTCAAAGAAATGTGGTCTCATGGTGATGGAATGCCATGACAAGAAAATTGCTATGGATTGTCATGGCGTTCCATCTCCATGAGACCACATTTCTTTGAGGCATTTTTTCAAACAGTTCACTACCTTGTCTATGCTACCACATTTTTCATACATGTTTACCAAAGAATTTTATCAAATAGTTCACTTCCTTACTACTATGGCTAAAATCCTAAAATAGGTGCTTCCAAACAAGCTATGGATGCTTGGAAAAAATCTATCAAAGCATAATAATAAGCAATAGCATAGACAAGGCAACGAACTGTTTGAAAAAAAACCTCAAAGAAATGTGGTCTCAATGGTGATGGAATGCCATGACAATCCATAGCAATTTTCTTGTCATGGAATTCGTCATGCCATTCCATCATCATGAAACCATATTTCTTTGAGGCATTTTTTCAAACAGTTCACTGCCTTGTCTATGCTACCACATTTTTCATACATGTCTACCAAAGCTTTTTATCAAATAATTCACTGCCTTGTTGCTATGGCTAAAATCCTAAAAAAATTACTTTCGAACAAGCTATGGATGCTTGGAAAAAATATATCAAAGCATAATTGTAAGCAACAAGCTATGGTCTCATGGTTTTTTTTCATGCAAAAATCAGTGTGTTTTTATCCACATTTTTTTGCATGTTATAAACACTTTTTTTTGGGCAATTTTGTTGTTTTAAATGGCATTCAAGTTTATGGTGGTTTTGTTTTTTTTAAAATCATTTAATTGCTGGGTAAGGCCATCGCCATTTTATTGAAACAGAAAAGGATTACAAACTTCTTTCGCAGCAAAACACCAGACTGTAACTTCCCCCTTATCCGTAAAACACCAGACTAAAACAATCCTAGATGCAATTTTGTTGGTAATCACAACAAACTATTAAAAGAGATATCCCTGTTCCTTCTTCCTGATTTAATCTCCAACCAACACAGAGCATTCGGGCACCCTTACAGGTTGAAGATCCATCATCTAGCCCTCCACCAAGCTCCAGAAAATTGAGATACGATCTTGAGTTGACCAGGCACGACCAGCATCTTATCCCACCACTCCCCACCCTGACACAGCAAACTCAGCTTCCAGGCATTCACAGCCAACGAAAAATTGCTAAGTATATTTTATTGAAACAGAAATGATTTACCATAATGAAAGCACCATCCTAACTTCCCCCCTTTCTGCAAACACCACTCTGATACAAGCACACAAGCGTTCTTTTTTCCTTTTTACATACTCCGCTTGCTATTACTGTGTTTTCCCTGTTGCTGTTTCCTGATCTATTCAGCCAGCTTTGGAGAAGCTAAGGCTCACCAGACTTAAATTTATTTTCTTAACCACCTCGGTAATCTCAATATACATATTTCTGCTATGTGTAGACCTATACCTAATCCAGCCCAACCTCATTGTTTGCTGCCACCTCCTTAGCTAATTTATCCGCCATGGTATTCCCCTCCCGATAAATATGACTAATCCGAAACTCTAGGAAAGATGAAATCAGTTTTGAAATGGGACTCAGCCATCTCCGCAGAAGCCAATTTGGTATTGAATTGGATCTAATCGCATTTACTATGATGAGTGAGTCACCCTCCAGATGAATCTTAGACACACCCATCTCCTTTCCCAACTCCAAACCACACAGCACAGCCCTGAACTCTGCCTCATTATTTGAAGCCTGACCTATAAATTTTGCTTTCTGCCTGATCACCTCACCTTCCGAATTTCTAGCTACACAACCGATCCCTGCCAAGCCCGGATTGCCGCAAGAGGCCCCATCAAAGTTTATTTTGGTCCAACCAACCTCCGGTTTCTGCCATACTGTCTGCCTCCTTAATTCATCCTTTTGTGCTAAACTCTGTGTTCCAGCCATTGTTGGAATACACAGCCCTTTAAACTTATTCGTTAGCTCAACATCCTTGTTTGTGAAGATATTTTTGGAAATAGGTCTTCTTCTTGCCGCCTCATTACTTAGCTCTATTATTGATCCTTCTATTTTCTTCGACAGCAGCTCCCTGGCCATAGCTTGGTCCCTAAAAATTCTTCAATTTCTTTCCTTCCATATTTCCCAGCTTACCATGGATGGTATAATTTGCCATATACTACTAAAAACACCCAAATCCAGCTTTCTCGGCCATGCACACAGCCAGGTACCTAGGCCTTGCGGGACTGGTGATTGATATCCAAGTTTACCCATGATGGATTTCCAGCAGTACTCAGCATACGGACATGAAAGTAGAAGATGATCCACACTTTCCAAATTTTGTTTGCACAGAATGCACCTATTAGGACCTTTGATACCCAACAACTCCAATCTATCTTGTGTGAGGATTTTATTTTGAAAAGCAAGCCACAAAAACACCCCCGCTTTTGGAAGGACATCCTTTCCCCAGAAAAAGGGAATTGGCCAGCTATGGACTGGTTTAGCATTTTCTTTTATCTTAAAGCCTATCTTAACTTTGTATTCCCCATCTGAAGAAGCACACCACCTTATAACATCCTCGCTGTCCATATCCAATATGATTCTCTCCCTTAGCACTGCATTTAAGGCATCCTTTTGCTCTACCGGGGCATTGATTTCACTTAGATCTTTCCAAATCCACTTACTCAACCCATTTATTATGACACTACTACCATAATTGCTTACCTTGGACCCCCAAGTTCTGATTGTTTCTTCCCTAATCACATCCATTTGCGGACTGTTGCACAGTTTCGCATGCCCATTCCATGAGTCATGCCAAAACGAAGCCTTCTGCCCATTGTGAACTTCCCAAGTGATGTGTTTAGATACAAGATTTTTGCTCTCACAGATAAAATTCCAAATGGCTGATCCTCTCGGAGGATTCCTGATTTTTATTATGCTGATAGGATCGTCTGAAGCCAGGTATTTCTTCCTCAATATTCTGACCCATCTCTGATTTCCTTTGCACATCATCCAAACCAATTTCGCCCCCATTGCTAGATTCATAATTTTCATTTGACGAATGCCAGCCCCACCCGCTTTTTGTGGCCTGCATATCTTATCCCAGGCTAAAAGAGGAACCTTATTATTTTCATTCGGCCCATTCCAAAAGAACTTCCTCATAATTTGATTAAGTTGATCATCTATACACGCCGGAATCTTTAAACATGCCATTGAGTAAACTGGAATTGCTGCCAATACTGCCTTGATCATTAACAATCTTCCAGCTGATGTAAGCCACCTCCCTTTCCATAATTCCATCTTCTTCTTGCAGCTGTCAACAAGCTTATCCCAGAAACCCCTCTTATTCACTCCACCAAATAATGGCATCCCCAGAAACCTCCCTGGAAGGCCAGCCCCTCTTACCCCTAAGATTCTGGTAAGGTCCCTTTGTAGACTTGGTTGTACATTGAGAAAGTACACTTCTGACTTTCTCCAATTTATAGACTGCCCTGAAGCTTTACTATAAACATCCAACAAGCTCTTGATTACCCTTGCCTCTGTTCTTGACGCTTGCCCAAACAGAATAGTGTCGTCTGCAAATTGTTGATGTGTGCTTGGCTCAACCCCAGGAGTGACTTCGATTCCTTTCCAAGTACCTTCTACCCTTGCCAGATTAATGCTCCTTCCCAATGCCTCGGCCAAGATTATGAACAAGAAGGGGGATAAAGGATCCCCCTGTCTGATACCTCGTGAAGAGTTAAAGAACCCCTGAGCTACACCATTTACCAATACAGAAAATTTTGGAGAGCTTATGCAGCTTTTGATCCAATCCACCAATTTCCTATCAAAACCAAACCTGATCAGCATCTCAGCCAGAAATTGTCTGTCCACACGATCAAATGCCTTTAAAATATCCAGTTTTAATATCATGCTTGGGGTTCTAATTTTTCTAGCTGTGTGTATGGTCTCATGTGCAACTATAATACCTTCTACAATAGACCTTCCTTGAATGAATCCACTCTGCTCCTCAGAAATTAGCTTGTCAATTACCAATTTCAGCCTATTTGCTATTATTTTTGCAATAATTTTGTAAAGGGTGTTACAAAGAGAAATAGGTCTGAAATCCCCCAAATTTTTGGCTGCCTTTTTCTTGGGAACTAATGCAATAAAGGTATGATTAATTGCCCCCAAAACTGTAGCCTTTCTTCTTGATTCTTCCACAGCCTTAGTCAAGTCATCCTTGATTATCTCCCAGAATTTTTGATAAAAAAGGGCTGGGAAGCCATCAGGTCCTGGAGCCTTTTCTGCCCCCAGCTGAAACACAACTTTCTTTACCTCTTCTATACTAATTGGTTTAAGCAATTCCTTCTTATCATTTTCTGATATTAATTTTGGGATACTTCCTAGAACAGTATTCCACTCCACTCCCTGTTGCTGCAAGTCTTGTGTAAATAGGTTTTCAAAAAAACTGACTGCTTCTTGATTTATCTCTTCCCCATTTCGGATAACTGAACCATCTTCACGCACTAATTCTCTAATTCTATTTCTACTTCTGTTTACTAAGGTCGTATTATGGAAGTATTTTGTATTTTTATCTCCTTCACGCAGCCATAATTCCCTTGATTTCTGCCTCCACTGACACTCCAGCCTAGCCAAAATTTTTGATTGTTCAGCCTTCAGTTCTTTTTCTTTCGTGAATTCTTCTACTCCCATCCCTTTCTAAATAATTCTTTCATTTAGCTTTCTAAGCTCTGCCTCTATCCTATCACTTTCCGCAAAGATATCTTTGAAATGCTCCTTATTCCACACTCGGAGTTTGGTTTTGATATTGGACAGTTTTTTATGGAAAGTGAACAAGTAAGAATGCTTTCCAGCCCGAATTTCTTCCCACCACTGAGCAATCAACTCATATAAACCCGGATCCCGAATCCACATTTTTTCAAAATGAAAGGGTGAGCCTCCTTTGAAATCATCTTTTGTAATTGTTAGCTGGATCGAAAAATGATCAGACCCACTGAAGATTAATATGGAGGCTTCTATCAAGTTTGCAGCCTAATTCCAATCCCCAAATAGCATAAATCTATCTAATTTCTCAGCAATACCATGATGGCCTTGTCTTCTATTGGTCCAAGTGAAAATACCATTTTTTGCCTGTACTTCCCTTAACTCATTGCTGTCCACAAAATCCTGAAAATCCTTTTGAACCGTGGTTATATTCCTTAAACCTCCTTGTTTTTCTGCGTTATTCAGTGTGGCATTGAAATCCCCACCTAACAAGACCTGCTCATCCTTCATTTGTCCTAAGGTAACCGTTAACAACCCCCAAATGGCCCTTTTTGCTGCTGTGGCAACTGGCCCATAAACATTTATCATCTTCACCTCAAAATTGCTATGGAACTGCCTCACCGAAACTAATATCCAACTCTGATTACCCATAATAAGTGAGCAGCTTACCTTATCGGGGTTCCAAATTACTCCTATGCCTCCCGAAGCTCCTTCCACTTCCACGAAAACCCCTTCCCAACCTCTCCAAAACCTCATCCTATTCTCCTGATCTTCCCTATTCCATTTTGTTTCTTGCACAAAGACTATATCTGGTTTATTCAAATCAATTTGACGTCTAAAAAGGCGCCATTTGCTAGGGGCATTTAAGCCCCTAGCATTCCAGCTAACAATCCTCATGTCTCCTCGGGAAGGGGCAACTCCTTCCCGTTTCTTAAAATTGTTTGATTTTGATTGTCCTTTCGCTTGCCCAGCCATGGCTAGTTTTTCCTTATTGGATTTACGTCCTTTTTGTTTGAAGGACCTCATTCTAGGGGTTTTATATGCCGCCTGAATTTGCTCCAAACCTCTTTCCTCCATTATATCTTCCTGGGTTTCCTCATAGTTTTCATCCATGTCTGAATCTGAATCTTGACACATCAACTCCTAATTTTCCTTATTTTCTACTTCATACACCCCTTCTAAAAACGAGTCCCCCCCAAACTCCTCTACTTCTGAAACCATTTTTTGCTCCACTACCCCACCTACTGACAGACTCAAACCCTGCGCACCTGCTAAGAGCGAACAGACCTCTATGTTTTGCCCTTCATTACATTCCATCACTGCCTCTACTACTGGGCATCCTTTCACAATTTGAGATCCTTCCATAAGCTCCTCATCCGGGTTATTTCCACTGCTGCCATCTTCCTGTTCCACTACCACATTTCCTATACCTGGGGGCCATATAGCATCCACCAGCTCTTTTTCCATATCCGAGAGTGGAAGACCCATTGGTATGCCATCAACTTTTGCTTTACCCATATCCCGCTCATCCTCATACATATTGAGTCCATTGGCTGCTACCCACGCTGAACAATTTTCTCCATCATGCTCCACCGATTTGCACCTCGGGCAGAGACCAAGCATATCCTCCTTCACGATTTCCTGCCTCCAAATACCACCCTCTGTCTCGAGGCCTATTTCTGTTGGAAACTCCAACCCCTGCTGGATCTCTATACACATTCTAAAATAGGTTCCTCTCATACTGTCCTCCTGTACTTTATCCAAGAACTTAAACTTCCCTAAGTGTCTACCAATTACCTTCAATGTATTTTCTGACCAGAATTCTGATGGAAGGTTGTATAGTCGAATCCAAGTGAAGCTTTCCACAATTTCGTGCTTTCCCGTGTCAAAATTTGGATTCCAGTCAAAGAAATGCATTTGTGATCCATCCATAAAGAATGGTCCTGAATTTCTTACTTTGTTTTTTTCCGTTTGAGTGGGAAAGGTAACCAGATAAAAAAAAATTTGTATTGCCCTAACCACTATCTTACTACCCCATTTCTCCATACACCAGTTTTTGATTTCTTTCTGCTTCTTTGGAAACCCCCCACCCCATTTCATAAATAACCCTATGTCTTTCAGTAGATTCCTAGTTTCCTTAACTGTATCTATTTCCAAAAATAAAGGGGGTTTAGGATCAAACGAGGTCACACCTTTATCACTGCTCAGCCGCAAAGCCTTTTCCTGCCCACCCAAGCCCAAATCTTTTCTCCGCCATTGCCCTACATCATCCCTACTCAAGCTTTTCCCTTCTCTACTCCAACCAAGCTTCTTACCTCGAAAATAATCTCTATTCACGGGCTGTCCATCTCTCCGCATTCTCTCTCCATTCTTTCTGAGATATCCATAACAGTAAGGCCATATCCAGGGGGGCTCCTGTCTGCCGCTTCTAAACGCTGGAGACTTGTTGTAATCCTTCTTCCCAAATCTGGGAGTTTCCTGCGACCAACGTTTATTCTTGAATCTATCCGCCCTATTCTGTCCAACATTTAAAGAACAACATTTATCGACCCATTTCCCTTTCTCCCTCACCCACTGAGGCCTGTATTATCTAAGCTGGTTCCAAGAGCCATTGTTTTCATACGCATTTCTTTCATTGTTTACCATGTCCCTAAACTCGTCCATTGGTTCCTCCCACTCCATTTCATCTCCCCATCCCTTCCTATTTCGGGTTCTTCGCTCCTCCTGTTTGTCCCTCTAGACATCGCTCTGGTTTCCCTACAACACTTTCCCCTGTAAATCTCTCCCTTGCCCCTCACGCCGAGAGCCTAGCTCCGCCATTTTTTTCACTGGGATTGGTGGTCGGACTTATGAAGTGTTTATGGTGGTTTTGTTGTTTATATGATGATATGTGATATTCTAATCCTAATTCATGCTTCTAGGTTGCATAGATATATATTTTGTTTTTACATGTTTTTTGTACCAATGAACCCAAAACGAACTAAACCCCCCTCCAATTTTTTTTGGCCAAACCGGCAAACTGAACCACGGAACTTGAACCACAAAACCTATTCCAACACTCTTCATTCCACCTGCACAAACTTAATTGACCACCAAATTATGTTTCCCCTTGACTTTACCCACGTTTACTCCCTCAAACCTCTCTTTTTCATTCAAAACCCCTATTTTCCCAACTAGGGCATGTCATGCCATAACATGATTTTGACCTTCCTTGTCCTTGAAAACCTTTTGAACACATCAAACTCCACAATCTCACCCAATTTCCAACCTATTCTAACTTATTTTCAAGCAATTTCTTCTTTTCACCTCTTCTAGCATTGCTTTTAAGGGGCCTCAATTTTGAATTTTCAACAGGGGCAATGTTAGTAATCTCTTCCAATGCCCTTAATAATGCTATTTTCTTATTCCTACTCCCTATCTTACTTACATCAAGCCCATATCACCAAGACATAGCTTGAACAATAGGTGGAATGGCCTATTTCAACATACTACACTCAAACCCTTAAGGGATCGATTTGGTTGAATGTAGCTTAGAGCGATTCTGCATGTTTGGGTGAGAAAGAGGACCATACCTAGTGTAAACATGCCTATTCGGATGCATTGGAACAATTTGTTTGGTCACATGAGTTGCAGAACGAAAGTTGCACCACTTTGCAACTTTCCACTGCTTCCATTTGACACTTTTTCCATCTACTGAAAACTGGACACCACGGAAAAACCACTCTAAGATAAAAAAAAATAAAGAGAGGTTATTGTAGAGGGGCCCAACGTGATCCCATGGGATTAGACGAGAAGTTTCTAAGTGTCACGGTGTCTGAGTAACCTCATATTGAAGTTTGTATCCATTTTTTCCTTTGAACCCTTAAGGGATCAATCCGGTTGAACATAGCTCAGAGCGATTCCGCGTGTTTGGGTGCAAAAAGGGACCATGCCTAGCGTAAACATGCATATTCAAATGCGTTGGAACAGTTCGTTTGGTCACACGAGTTGCAGAACGAAACTTGCACCACTTTGCAACTTTTCACTGCTTGCATTTGACACTTTTTCCATCAACTGAAAACTCGACACCATGGGAAAACCACTCCGAGATAACAAAAACCGAGAGATGTTATTGTAGAGGGGCCCAACACAATCCCATAGGATTAGACAAAAAGTTTCTAAGCATCACGATGTCTAAGTAACCTCATGCTGAAGTTTGTAGCCATTTTTCCCTTTGGACCCATAAGGGATCGATCCGGTTGAACGTAGCTCAGAGCGATTCCACGTGTTTGGGTGCAAAAGAGGACCATTCCTAGCATAAACATGCCTATTCAGAGGCGTTGGAACAGTCTGTTTGGTCACACGAGTTGCAGAACGAAAGTTGTACCACCTTGCAACTTTCCACTACTTGCATTTGACATTTTTTCCATCAATTGAAAACTGGACACCATGGGAAAACCACTCCAAGATAACGAAAATAGAGAGAGGTTATTGTAGAGGGGCCCAACCCGATCCCATAGGATTAGATGAGAATTTTCTAAGCATCAGGGTGTCTGAGTAACCTCATGCTGAAGTTTGCAGCCATTTTTCTTTTTGGACCCTTAAGGGATCGATCCAGTTGAATATAGCTCAGAGCGATTCCATGTGTTTGGGTGTGAAGAGGACCACGCTAGTGTAAACATGTCTATTCAGACGCGTTGGAACAGTCCATTTGGTCACACGAGTTGCAAACGAAAGTTGCACCACTTTGCAAGTTTCCACTACTTGCATTTGACACTTTTTTCATCAACTAAAAACTGGATACCACGGGAAAACCATGAGAGGTTATTTTAGAGGGGCCTAACATGATCCCATGGGATGAGACAAAATTTTTCTAAGTGTCACGATGTTCGAGTAACCTCATGCTAAAGTTTGCAGCCATTTTTCCCTTTGGACCCTTAAGGGATTGATCCGGTTGAACATAGCTCAAAGCGATTCCGCATGTTTGGGTGCGAAAGAGGACCATTCCTAGTGTAAACATACCTAGTTGGATGCATTGGAATAGTCTATTTGGTCACACGAGTTGCAGAACGAAAGTTACACCACTTTGCAACTTTTCACTGCTTGCATTTGACACTTTTTCCATCAACTGAAAACTAGAAACCACGAGAAAATAACTCTGAGAGAACAAAAACCGAGAGAGGTTATTGTAGATGGCCCCAACATGATCCCATAGGTTCAAACAGAGATTTTGTAAGTGCCATGGTATCCAAGTAATACCCCGTCAAAGATTGCTACCCTTTTGCACTTTGGGATTTGATGTTTCATTGAACTGTACAGTTCCGTACAGGGTAATTGTGCTTTATTTTTTATGGATTTTTGTGGGAAGCAGACTAAACTTTGTTTTAGTTTTGGTTTGGTTGGATTTCAAGTGATTTTGTTCATTTTAGAAGCCAATTACTGAAGGTTGGTTTGTTTACCCTATTTTAAGGGTTTTGAGTGCATTAAAATGTCATATTAAGCCTTTCACCCACTGTATGCTTCTATAACTTGATGGAAAGGCTTAGTTATGGTTATAAAACATGTTTGCATAGTTTTTTGCACAAGGGAGGCGAATAGAGGGTTTTTAGGTGATGCCCTAGATATCAAATGGTGCATTTTTTAGTGGAAAATGGCGGTTTACTTATAGGGTTTGAAGAAATATTTGGGGGCAATGATATATCTTGAAATTTTAAGCTTGTTCAGACCTTTTTGAACATGTTTTAGGCTTTGGTTGGCTATGGGAAGTTTCGAGTATGGGTTTTCAACAAACCCTTACGTAACTTATTGTCTCCAAATCTCATCAAATGGGCTTATCTTTTAGAGAAGGTCATCCAATGACCAATCAAACATCAATCAAGCTTTAACATAGACCCTAAGACAAATTCCCAATAGATCATACCATGTTTCTTTGTACCATCATTAAGATCCAATAGACCACCTTGCATAAAGGCTACTAAATTAGCCCTATTTACAAAGAGACAACCTTTTAAACACTAGATCTTCACTCAAACTCATGAAACAACAGTATGTTATGTGTCAAAACCTCTAATTTCATGATTTGTTTCTAGGTCCAAGACCTCTACACCCCTAATACACCAAACCCTCTATTTCAAGCAAAATACTTGGGGTTTTAATGAAACTCCTATCTCCCGCACCTACCATACCCAAAAAAAGCACCAAACACACTTACCAGACCCTACACATGTGGTGAATAATACATTACATGGACAATCCTTCCCACATTTTGTCAAAACACCACTTGAAACCTTCGTTTTCATCATGAAAATACCCTACTACAGCCCTAGAACATCATCCCAAACACCCAACCTTGACTCCACAACATTATAATCAGGTTAGGCATGTATTTTACAAGTTAGAGGAACCATTCCACAAGTTACAGTAGGCACAAAAAGTGGAATGGGTCGAATTACATCATGAAACCCTTCAATCCAAGAACACTGTGAAAGTAGGTAGCAACAGTAAAAAACAAGATAACCTTCTTGCCCCTCCTAAAGTTTGGACCACATCCATTACCTCCATATAAAACTCAACATCCTTGGTCTTCTTGGTTCCCATGCCTTGATATAGTTATGCAAATGGAAGTGAAGCAAAGTAATCATCTCCTTCTCCGATGGCTGGAAGAATGCATGCTTAATGTTTTGATACATGATATCAACTCCCTCTTTTGCTCTCATGGTTGAATATTGAAATCTAATATGGTGGGCCTCCAGAGTTCCGGTTATCTTTATTCCTCTTCCACCAAATGTTGGCCTGATCCACATGTCTGCTAGCCTAACTGGCTTTGATTTTGAAAGCTGAAGTTTCTCCTGAGTCACCAATGTAGCTCTCTTTTCCTTTTCAGACTCTTTCATTGCTACAGATAGTCTCTTGGATTTAATCATCTGTACCACATGGTTGATGTTCTTTGAATCCTTACATCTAAAGGAAATTTCCTTTACATAAATATTGCTAGGTAATTTCAATGTTGCCACTATAGTTGGTATTAAAGTCGGTACCTGCAACATGAAGAGTGATTCTCATTCCTCTTCTGCATTAGAGGGTTCATATCCTTGATCTGACTCTTTTGAATTATCAGAATCAAAATCACTAGCAGAGGCTTTGAAAGGAACTCCATGAAAACCAAACTCTCTAAATGGTATATCAAACTCTAGTTCAAAATCTTTTAGAGGAGGCTTCTCCCATAGCTCTCTTACTCGCTTGACAAATCCTTCAAACTTTGTATTGATCTTATTTTTCCTATCCCTCTCTTGTTGTTTTTCCTCAATTTCATCAAGATCATTTATGCAATTGGGGGAGTCCTGCAACACAACTAATCACAAATTAAACAACCAATTAGGTATTAGATCATCAAGTTCTCCATTTCACTCTTTCTCAACCAAATCACACTATTCCCTTGTAGCATAGGAAACCCACTAAATCGGGTACAAATTCTCAACCACACACTTCTAGTTCACAACCTAACTCAATTCAGGGACCCATTATTGAGCGTTTTAACATATCAATACAACTCCATAAGTTTCTTTGTAACAACTCCTTCAAAACTTGAAATTTCACTCTTTTTAGGCTTCAATTAGGCCACTTTTACAAAGGGTCTATACTCTAAAATTATACATACCTTACCAACTCTTGAGGCAGTAATTCTAAGGTGTCAAAAATTCAAAATCCACAATCAAATCTCAGTTATACCACCGTGCAATGGGTAAACCACAAAACCCTATGTTGTAGCCTAAACCCTAGGGGTTTATTGAAATGATACTTCCAAAGCTAAGCACAACCTAAAAAATTACTCAAACAAGTTTTTGATACCCTGCACAAGCTCAAACAATCATAAAATATTGCTTCCGTACACAAAAACATAATTTGACTATTCAAAACCACCATTTTTCTTAAAGCAAACTCACTTTTACACACATGGGTTTCACACCCATCTCACTTTCAGACCTCCCCAACACTAACATATAATTACCACACCTTAATAATGTTAGTGCAGACCCGTTCCTCAAGTTACAAAGGCTAAAAAAAGAGGAATGGATCAAAAATCCATTTTTATTGACTCAAAACCTTCAAATGTACAAATTCAAGCTGGTTTTAGTAAATTGATGATAAAATGCACAAAAAGTTATGGAAAACATTGTAAATGGATTCAAAAGAAAGGTAACTCCATATAGTATGAAAATATAAACAAATATGGATCAAATAATTGAAACACAGGCTGTACAATCTACTGCTACAACTGAAAATATAAAAAATTCTAGAAAATTCTAAGTTTTTATTGTTTTTGCTTCTTCAAATCACAAAATGCAACCTTCGATTCGAGTTCTCCATGTTTTTAAACTCTTTCCCACCAATTAAAACTAATTCACCTTCCTAACTAACCTTTGAACTGGTTTTACTCTTCACATACCCTCCATAATGCAAATTTTGCAATTTTACAACGTTTGAGTTTGCAAATTTTGCACATTTTTGCAATTTTTAAACATTTTGCACTTTTTGAAAAACCCAACCTCCTAAACACCTAATACAACTCAAATATGAATAAGTACATAATATAATGGTCTCATAGACCTTATTTTAATACAAAACTCAAAATCCTATATTCTACTCCTTATTTGCCTTGATGAACAAAACCTTTTGAATGGTGCTCCTGCACCAATCATACATTGACCTTCTTGCCCCTCCCAAAGTTTGGACCACATCCATTACCTCCACATAAAACTCAAAATCCTTGGTCTTCTTGGTTCCCATTCCTTGATATGGTTATGCAAATGAAAATGAAGCAAAGTAATCATCTCCTTCTCCGCTGGCTGGAAGAATGCATGCTTAATATTTTGATACATGATATCAACTCTCTCATCTACTCTCATGGTTGAATACCGAAATCTAGTATGGTGGGCCTCCAAAGTTCCAGTCATCTTTCTTCCTCTTCCACCAAATGCTGGCCCGATCCACACCTCTGCCATCCTAATTGACTTTGTTTTTGAAAGCTGAAGTTTCTCCTGAGTCACCAATGTTGCTCTCTGCCTTTCAGAATCTTTCATTGCTATAGATCATCTCTAGGATTTAATCATTTGTACCACATGGTTGATGTGCTTTGAATCCTTGCATCTAAAGGAAATTTCCTCAACATAAATACCGCTAGGGAATTTCAATGTTGCCATTGTAGTTAGTATTAAAGCCAATACCTGCAACATTGAAAATTATCCTTACATAAGAACTCCCTCCTTCTTGTTGGCTTGTAACACTTTTGATGGTGGCTACATGAAATATAATTATGATTCCTCTTCTACATTAGAGGGAACTCATATATCCTTGTTCTAACTCTTCTGAATTATCAGAAACAAAATCACTAGCTTCCATATTCAAAAATTCCCAACCACCATCTTCAATAAATTAACCACCAATTCAAGTTCATTTTGCTTTCATAATAATTTATATCCATGGAGTTCAACCATTCCTTCATGCCATCAAGTGAAGATTGATAAATTCCATCAATGTGGAGTACATCCCACTTGAAGTCTTTCAAAATAATAGCCATATCAAATTCCTTTTTCCCAAGTCATACTCTCTCAAGGTTAACAATCTCAATCTTGAACTAATAGTGATTACTAAGAAAGGTAATTCCACCAACTCTATCAAAAAATTTACCATTGGAACAATAAAAGTAGAGGCTTTGAAAGGAACTCCATGAAAAACAAGCTCTCTAAATGGTATATCAAACTCTTAGACCTCATTCTTGCACATTTACAACCAAATTCAAAGATTTTCCTTCAAAAGGCTACAAATTCAAATATTGACAATTTTGTAGCAAGAATGCATTTTTTTGCACATTTGACAACCAAGACTTAAAAATTCACCCTAATACATCTTAAATGGTCTTGATTGACCTTATTTAGCATAAATAAACACAAAATACCTAAATATAATCTATTGACCACCTATCAACCTTCAAAAAGTGAAATTTTGCAACTAGGAGACTAGGTGCTCCTGCACGAAAATTACATTGTGTCTAAGCCTTCAAGAGGCTTTAAATCTAGCCTTTACAAATGATTCTACATTTTTCCAATCATGCCTAACTATTGAGCTTGTAACTAACATGACTTATTACATTATAAATCAATTGACCATGTAATATGACCTTATTCAATTAAAAATTTACTCAAAACACAATTTACTAACTTAAAATAATTCCATGAACCAAATTTGTTCAATAACCTTGGTGCCCCTGCACCAAATTTCAATATTTCAGTAAATGTCATTACAAGTAAAAATCTCATTACAATGCCTTAGGTACTCTATTCTCACATATATTTTACAATGTCACTCATACATTCAAGATTTTCTAATAATGTCTACATCATAGGTTCTCATTTAGAGGTTAACTTCAAATGAGTAACTTGAGATTCCTTCGCAAAGCTTCACACACTCTTTTATAATGGCTTCAAATCAAAATTGAGATTTGTCAAGATCATAAAAATAAGGATGTTGCATTGCTTTTTTGGCTGAGATTCTCTTTCAATGGCTCAAAAATCAACAATTTTTGCAAGGAGAGACCAATCAATTTTTACTAGTTTAGTTACAGATGTACGCAAAGTAAAATAATAAAAAAAAAGCTCATCCAAAATGGAAATGAAATTAAAATAGATGGAAGGAACTTACAAATAGGCATGGCAGTCTCTCAACTTAGTCACTCCTAGTCATACATCTTCACTGCGAATTCCAAGATACCAATTACACACAACACCTCTCATGAATCTAGAATATCTTGAAATTCAAAATGCTCCTATAATTTCTACATCATAGGTGCTCATGATAAGCTTAACTTCAAATGAATAACTTGAAATTCCCTCACCAAGCTTTGCACACACTTTTTTAATGGCTGAAAATCATAATTGAGATTTGTCAAGATCATCAAAATAGGGATGTTGGATTGCTTTTATGCTTGAGATTCTCTTGGATGGCTCATAAATCTGCATTTTCTACAAGGGGACACCAATCAATGTTTACTGGGTTACTTACAGATACACAAAGTAAAATAAGAGAATAGCATTGGCATCAAAAAAATTAACGTGGATACAAGTATAAATTAATAAGAACCATTGTGCATATACTTACAAATTAATCCAATGAACCATCCAGATCTGCTCTACTCTTTATTGTGTCAAGTATTGCCTCATGGTCAGACTCACAGACCTTCCACAAGGTCTTGTTCAAAAGTCTACCCCCATATTTTCTCAAACAAACATTGGATACCACAACAAGGTTTGAGTAATGAAGAATCTTACGATGCATGTCAAATTCCTCAACAACGAATTTTTAACACTCTTATGTGGGTACCTTCTAAGCCATGTTCTAGTAACAACAACTGAGCCTATAGGGTATTCGATGTTTTCTCCATCTATAGTTGGGGCTTCCAATTTATTTTTGGCCTCAACACAATGAAACAAGTAATAGTTCATTCCCTATTCATTTTCTTCATCTGCAATAACTGCATAAACATGCCCTGCATTGATATGTGCAGAAAATCACTTGAGATTAGTCAACATTATGAATACAGTACAAAGTAAGATAACAATATGGAATTTCAATAACTAAGCAAGTAGATATATTACCCGGTTGAACTAGATCTGATACGTGGTCAAAGTCGATCGATGATTCCATCTATGTTAGTTCCAATTTCGTCAAAGGGCGATATGTGTGAAGTGGGCTAAGATAACTTGTCAACCATTTGTCAACCCACTCCCTCGACTCACAATCATTCTAGGCTTGCATTGTACATGAAGAACAAAATCATTCCATCTTACGTGTATCAATACTCCACGAACCTACATTTGAGCTAAGGAAAGAGTGTAGCTTACTCGATCTTGTTAGTGTACAAAAATCCTCATATGGTGTAATGTTAGTATCATCTATCAACCAAAAAAATCTACGAACTAAAGACGTACCTTCATTACCTTGTCCCATCAAAGCATTACACCACTCGACGATTGAACTTGCATTTGTCAACTTTGCACTGTCTTTATACTTTAACTCTTCTCATGCTAATGCTCTTTCAATGCATGCTCCTGCACCATCATGCTCCCCCTTTCCATGCCCAACCTCACAAAATTTCCACATATGTTGAATACCTGTAGTGAGATCCATCCTGCACAACTAGTAGAACATGCGCGCATTCTTGAACTGTGTGACACAGTTATCCAACCATATTATATGCCGACCATATGCTATGCCCCTCCGAGCCAAATCACTATAGAACATCTATAAGCAACCTTGCACAAAAATTGGAGAATGTGTGCAATAATCACTAATATAAAAGTGATACTCCCTCAATACCTTCCTTTGGTCCTTTGTACTATCAGCTGCATGAATGAATGCTATTTGCACAAATATCAAAACCTGTGTGGAGTTGTAATACTGTGACTGCACCTCACACTGTGGCTATAGTGTGTAGTTCTCTACAAAGTCAACCACTAATGTTATCCTGCCAACTGGAAAGGTGTCCTTGCATAGCTTGAATTGCGTGTCCAACCATCGGGCTCTATGGGTATGCCTTGCATACTCATACACTAGATTCTCACAAAACATGGACATAAACTGATACATTGGAATCTTCTCAATAACCAAATCACACTTTTTTTCTTGAGGCCCATCTTTTATAGCATATGCCACTATTTTATATTTCCCAAAATCTACTAGTTTATGTCCCACCTCATCTGTGCTTTCCATATGTTGACATACTGGCATTCGTTGCAAGCCACCGCAATGCTCACATGAACCATCCAAGCATGTTGTCCTGTAGAATATTTGGCCATCCTCTATTTCACATAATTTTTTTTATAAGAACTCTCTTGAAGATTTTGGTGGGGCTTCTATGCCACAATCTTGTAAAACATCGTTAGTATGCAAATCCAAACATATAGAACGATAAACATTATAATGGTTAGCGAATTCAATATGTAGTCTACAACAACAAGTAGTGTGTGTGTGATTTATCTTGACATAAAAAGGTTTAAGCATTTCAAAAAATCTTTGAGAAATATCAATTTGAGGATAACCATTTTAAAATTTACAAAAAAATTGGGTTTGAGTTGTATCCAAAAAATTCTTTGGATGTGGCTCATGGTTCCGACTACTGATTCTCCTTCTTATGACATACCTTTGATTCAAATATGGCCTTTTTATTATTCTTCCAATAATCTTCAATTAGTGTTCTCAATGCTTCAACAACTTTTTTATCTTTATGTGGCAGTCTTCCCTAGAATGCCCATAATTCATTTGAATCAGTGCCCTCAATTCTTTGCCGCCTTTGAATGACTTTTGATAAAAAAATTCTACTAATTCCCATTTGTTCACTTGTCTTTTTAATGAGACAAGATCTCTTTGTTTGATAGCTTACCAAAGTATATGTAATGACACATCAGGTGACATTACAATCCTTTGATCATGAGGTCTTACCCACACTCTCATAAGGATCCATTAGATTCTTCACAATAGTGTTTTCACTTGATGCATTCGATGTTCTCAACCCAAGAATCTTCATGATATTTCTATACTTTAAACCCCACATCATTTGAAAAATAGTTGACATCTTGCGGTCTCATTTAGCCTTTCAAAGAACATTTTCCAAATCTTATCAACATATCTTCTACATGTGCGTTCTAGAGTCTTACCTTCCATGTGTTGCAAAATATCCTCATCAATATTAATCAAAAACTTTGGCTTTCTATGCAAAATTCTAGGTGGTGTTCTCTTAGGTACATACATCTCAACATTAGCAATTTCATTAATATTTAATTGAGGTGGGCTAGATTGCGTACCTTCGATCGAGGGTGGAATAGAATACATACCTTGAGGTTCACATGGGGATGATGGCATACCTTGTTCATCAAATTTGAGTGATGATGTACTCTCAACTTCAGATGTGGTGGATGGTGTCCAACCATACTCACTTGTGGTAGATGGTGTCCCTCCATATTCACTTGTGCTTAATGGTGTTCCTTCGTATTCACTTGCGGTAGAGGGTGTCTCTCCAACTACGGTATATACATCTCCCCTAGCACGACTCTTTCGTATTTGTGCCCTTTGTGCTACCAATTTCTTTTCTCTTTTTAACGGTTGAGGTTCCTCTTCAACTAGCTTATTTTCGTCAATCATTCCCAATTTTTTCTTTTCACGATATTCCCTCATCCATTTTTTCTCTTTATCTCTGAAGGCTTAGAGCTGACATCTGCTATTTTTTTTCCTTTTAATAGTTTGTTTCTTCGGCATGACGAATAATTTTACCTATGCAAAAAGTGCTAAGTCAAGTCAAATTAACTAATAGTGAAGGGTTGTAAAAGTCTATTAAAGAGGGAGACCAACATTCACCTCTTTCAAATATTAGTTTTCGAAGTTGAAGTGGTTTTTTTAAGAGGGAAACATTATAAAAGGCCATGATAAACTTGAATGGAGGATGATCCTTGGATTGGGCGTCAAACCAAATGAGGAAATGTTGAGTTTTCCTTAACAAAATTGAGCTTTTGGTGACTGAAACTGATTTTCTGAGTTGGGCAGCATTATTTTATGTTAGATTGAGCATGAGCAAGGTATATTAGGCTTGTTTCAATAGTTTTCAAGTTTTGGAGTGTTTGGAAAGTGCTACTTTCAATAAAACATAGGGTTATAAGCCTAGGGAGAGGGTTTTATGGTTTGGGTGGTAAATGATTGAATCTCTACAATATAATGCTATAATTTGAAGTTTTGATAGATAGAAAGTGCTGCCCCAAGGTTTTAGGATATTTGGACAAGTTTTCAAGGTGGTCCCTTTGTAAAAGTGGGCTAATTTGGGCCCTTAAAAGCGTAGAAAACTTGATAATTTGTGCAATTTGGTACAAAAAAAGCATTGGTGATTGTTGGATATGTTGAAAGGCTCTATAATGGGTAAAATAAAGGTGTCTAAATGGTTCTAGGTCTGTAGAACAACAAATTTGCATAATTAAGCTTATTAAGCAAACCATTGCTAATACTAATACTTTTAGGCTTAATGAAGGTTTGGTGGTTCAAAGGTGGTTATGGGCATTGAAGGAAGTTGGACTCCTAATTTGAAAATGTATAAAAACATCATACAAGCCCGAATAAATGGTTCAATGAATTTCTTTTGAGGATTTGGTGCTCTACTCAACACCTAAACTGTGGAGTTTCAAGTATTTTTTCTGTGTTTTCAGTTTCTTTTTCTTGTGTACAGCCCAATACAGGCCTCCCATGATTAGAAATTCATAAATCAATGTGGTGGCAGGTCTTAAATTGGACTTCAATCTATTTTGAGACTCCTTTGGTTGTTTCGATGAAAGAAAAACTCCATTCTTCATGATCAGCCTGTACAGACCAATAGGGTATGAGTTTTACTTTAATTTAAAGATGGAGTCTTTCCTCCTACTGTGGTGACCTATGATTCGAAGCAAAGGCCTGTAATATATTGTTTTCAAGTTTCATGTTTCTTTTAATAGTGGTAAGGCTTCTATAGGGCTGGTGATGCTATCTTAGGTTGAGAATGTGAGTTTTTGGCATGAAAAGGAGGAACCAAAGTGGTGTTTTTGAGATCTACTGAGGCTAAAGGCCTAGTGAAGGTTTATTTTGTTTTTGCAGACCCTGACAAACTTGTTTGATGCTTTGGTGAGGCTTGGAAGGCCTTGGAGTTGTGAAATATAGAAAACCCTAGATATTTATGAGAAAATTGAGGGTTTTTGTATTGGAAACCTATTTGAGCATGCAAGGTCCTAAAACCTGGAAAATATTTTGTTTTGAGACCTAAGTAAAGATTGTTTTTAGATTTGGGGGTCTGCTGAGAAGTGAGAAGGTTGTGTGGGGAATTATACCCGATTGAGTGACTTTGATATGCTACAACCTAAAGAATGTGAATTTGTTGAAAGAATAGGTCTTGATGAAATTGTAAATTGTAAATTTGCTTGTAGATTGGAGTTGTGTGTTTGTGTGTTGCAGGCCTCCCCCTGTTGCATTAGGAGTATATTCCAATTTTTTAGAGACATGTATGGAAAATTTGGTAGCATAGACAAGGCAATCAACTAGTTTGTATAATTGTTTGACAAAATACCTCAATGAAAGCTTTGGAAGCATACACAAAGAAAGTCAATTGTTAAATTTAACAAAATGCCTCAAAGAGATGTAGCTTAAAAATGTAATAGGAAAGTGTATAGAATTTTGTAATTTAAAATTTTCATTGACAACCTAAGGTTGTAACATGACAAACAAACAATTTGATCAACATGGAATAAGTAAAACAACAAAAATGAAAGCAATCCATAATAGAATGAAAGAAAATGTACAAAGACTTACATACCTAAAAAACCAAAGTTTCAAATGGAGGAGTTCTACCCAATTATGTAGCCTTTGCTTCTTCTTTCCTCAAACTCCTCAAAAATTTGAATTTTTCAAAAGCTTTTTCCCCTCCAAACTTCAATTGTATATAAGTTATCACTGTAATTCAAACTTGAATTGATATTATATGCCTTTCAATGTGAAAACTCTGCTATTTCATGCAAAGGTAATGGAAATATCATAAAAAAGGTGGTGGAATCTAAAAATCATGCATACACATTTCACTCAATCACCAAAAAGCTACTTTTCATCAGAGCACGCACAAAACTAGGAGAATATCCAGAATGTGGGCCGACATCACAGGTATATTGTATTTTTTTACCTTTTTTAGTGCAATAAAAAATACGATCATGTTATAACGTGAGCGCGTTATTTCTTGCTAAAATGGCCATGTCTCTACTTATTCATAATGCAGTCGTGTTATAATAAAGTTTGTTTTTTTAAAGATTTATAGGGTAGAGGGTTAAGGGTAGAGGGGAGAGAGATAGAGGGAGTGAGTGAGAGAGAGATACCTGAGAGAGGGAGAGACTTGAGAGAGAGAGAGATAGAGGGAGTGGGAGAGAGATAGAGGGGGGAAGGGCAAAGGGTAGAGGGTAGAGGATTTAAGGGTTTAGGGTTTAAGGGTTAGGAGTTTAAGGTTTACGATTAAGGGTAGAGGGGAGAGAGAAAGAGGGAGTGACTGAGAGAGAGAGAGACATAAGAGAGGGAGAGGGGGAAGGAGGGAGAAGGTTGAGAGAGAGGGAGGAAGTGGGAGAGAGATAGAGGGAGAGAGGGTTAAGGGTAGAGGGGAGAGAGATAGAGGGAGTGAATGAGTGAGAGAGAGACCTAAAACCACTCTCTCCCACTCTCTCCCACTCTCTCCCA
>VDFB02058242.1:354771212-354801072 GCA_007258455.2 Sequoia sempervirens
TGCCGCTGCTGCCTGTATGGCCTCATCTCTCTCACCAATCAGAGAGGTAATCTGTGTCTGTGTAGTAGCTAGATGTGCCTGCATTTGGGTCTGTGTCTGTGCTAATAATCCCTGCACCTGTGCTAGCTGTCCTTGTAAAGTCTGAATCTGCACATGTAAACCTGCAACCTCTGATTGCTCTGCTGAAGAGGAAGCAACGGCCTACCTCTTACGAGGCGCACTAGTCGATGGCTCTGAAGTACCTACTACGCTCGGTCTCCCCCCATCTCCACCATCATCATCACTACTATCATCACTGCCATCATCACTCTCATCACTGTCACTCTCCTCGCTATCCTCCACATCAACATCTACATCCTCCTCTCTCCTCCGTCTCTGACCACCGTGACCACCCCCTGCAGCTGCTGGTGCTGGTGCTGGTACTGGCTCATCTGGAATGGTAATACGAGGAGGAGGGTGTAGAGCCAAATACTGTCCATACTCGGGAGTAATGGGTGCCTCAACAATGTCTCGTCGCATATCCCATGCCGATGGCTGTAGAGCACGATAACCCTCAACAAGTGCCCCATAAGGCAAGCACAGACCCCAATCACTGGCATCTACCTGTCGTCGTCCATAGTGTGCTACTCCCTGTGGCATACACTGAACAATCCCATACTGTCTGTAGATGCGGCGAAATAGGAATCGCTCCAAAATCCTGGGGCTCTTCCCAATCAAATACATCGAATCGGCCAAAAATCCCAACTCGATATCATCCTCATCCCAGTCATCACAATCTAAATAAGGACTCCAAGTCACTGTCTCCACATCATCAAGGATCCGTCTCCAATAATCTAGCTTACCCATCATATGTTGGGTAGGCCTGCCTCTGTAGCGAAACACATAAGGTCTTGTTGCTCGTCTCGATAACACCGGCACGAGACGCGTAATAGCAATATGCTCCCATGCCCATACCTGAAGAAGTGTAGCTCCCGCTGATAAACTGCTACCTCTGAGGTACACAATCCAGTGTAAATCATGATATAGCTGAGCAAGCATACACATGCCCCAAGCATATCTCGTCCTGTGGTCCACCATACCCTCTAATACCCGACCCCATCCAAGAGATAGACCCTTTGACCTCTTATCAGGACAAAGGAATCCACCAATAAAGCCGGCCAAAACTAAAGGAAGTGGAGCATATGAATCATAGATCTCTACCCATGGGATCCACACTCCCGCAATATGGGGATCCTGAAAAACTCTCCGCATAGACTCTATCCCACCAACCTCCTCCGAATCATGCACGACAATCTCCCCAACAAAAGGAATGCGAAGAATATGCCATACATCCTCTGGCGTCACGGTCATCTCACCAGTAGGTAAGTGGAAGGTGTTGTGGTCAATATGCCACCGCTCTACTAAAGTTGTCAATAGACCCCTATTAAGTCTAATATGGGGCATATCCAGTAATGAGGCTAAACCACAATCAATAATATACTACCTCTCATCCGCTGAAAGTTGTGGTATCATATCAAAAGGCCAGGGGAACTGCTCTCGCACTTGGATAACATCTAAATGCTCCTGTTATCATAAAAACATTTTACAAATCAATACGTTATCAATCAGAATATCAAACATCATGAGGTCATCAATTTTAAAAAAATTGTGCTTTACCTATCAAACTATCAATTTATCAAGAAGGAACCCTCATCTATCAATCAGGTTCATCCCTTCAAAAAAAAAATTCCTCGCCTATCATGAGGGTAATTATTATCAATCAATGGATCTCACTCATCATGAGATCGTTTACCATTTATTTAGTCGGATCAAACTAAAATAGATGGGATCAACAACAAATCGACGAAATACAAATCAAATTGCACAATTTTTCATCAATCTATTTTTCAAGCGCTAAAACTATTGGGGCGCTATGACAAAGCTCGGGGGCGTTATTTCTAATGGGGCGCTACAAAATCTTACTGATGCGCTACAGAATTGACCTGACGTGCTAAAAACTCTTGCGCGCTACAAAATCTTACTGACGCGCTACAGAATTGACCTAACACGCTAAAAACTCATGGGGGCTACAAAATCTTACTAATGCGCTACAGAATTGACTTGACGCGCTAAAACTCTCGCACGCTAAAATAGATGACCGACGCGCTATTCTGCGCATGTCGGGCGCTAAAATAGTAAAACACGTGAAAAATGACCTAAAAAGTATTAGCGTGAATTACGAGGAGGATTTGGGGTACGTACCGGAGGTCCATAGTGGTCGGACGCCGGTGACGTCGCGACACGCTCGAGTCGGTGGGTGTGGAAAGGGATCGACATCCTGATACTCTAGCACTCTAAGGGTCTCTATCACGAGATTATCAAAGTCAAATGCACAAATGACTTTTGAAAATGACCTTTTGAGCATTTATAGGTTATTTTTGTGGGATTTTCATGGGATTTATTTATTTTTCCTTCTGAGGAATTAACTCTCATCTATTGCAAGGACAGTATTGGACAATTTTGTTAGGAGATAAATTGTTTCTTCATCAAGTCATCATCAAATCATCAAATCATCATAAAAATTCAAATATTTTTGAAAAATCATAAAAAAATTCAAAATTCATCAATTTATCTCCCGTGGGGGCATATATCGCTATCATTTCAAAATTCAACATCTGGGGCAAATCAGGGGCATATTTTAAACTTTTCGTCAATACTGGTAGTTAAGGCAAAATCATTCTTTGAAGCAATGCATAAACACATCACTTCAAAGAGGGGAAAATGTAGACACCTAAAAATGGTCTAGAGAATCTAATTAATTAAATACTAATTTATTTGATTAATTAATCTTAAATTCATTTACTTAGTAAATAAATAGAAATATTTATTTATATTAAGTTCATTATTAATTTTTATTTCTCTCTTAATTAAATAAACAAAATTAAAAACTTTGTTTTATTTAATTATTATTATTATTACTTCTTTTATACTTCTATCATAAATTAAATACACAACTTAAATAATTTGTGTTATTTAATTACCTCATCACATTTCTTCTTAATTAAATAAAGATATTCTAAAATCTTTTATTTAATTATCATTTTCCTTTTGTTTTAATTTAATAAACAAACCCTATAGTTTGATTTATTAAATTATTCAATCCTCTTTTGCTAAATTTAAATGAATCAAAAATATTTAAATTTATGCATAAATCATATTCCTTTTATCACTCACCAATAAAATTAAAATTTTAAAATCTAATTAATTCTACTGTCATTCACCGGAAGAGCTTCGGGGACAAACCTGCAGGAAATCCTCCCAATCTTCTTCCAACCACCTTCCCTCTCATCTTGCCTGGTGTTTTCATGGGGAGGAACAATCCTTCATGATCAGCTCCACCTTCTCATCTCATGCCATTCAATTCTCCAGATTGAATCCCAGCCTTTTATCCCGTACCCCTGTGCAAATGTGCTACCGTGAAAGCTATAAATACAGGTCTTTGGCTACAAGGAAATGGATCCTAACTTGTGCAATCTTACTCTGCAGGTTTTCCAGACATTCAAGCATTCAAGCAATCTAGTTTTAGGATCAACCTATCAAGCATCCATCAAGCTTTCTTCAGTATTTCATAATTTACAATCATGGCTATTTACAGTAGTTTCTTTCTCATGAATTTTACTGTAGAATCATCTTAGTTGCATTATAGAATCATAATAGCTTAATTCTCATTCTCTAAGTGTCATTTCAATAATCTAATTAGCTTCTAAAATCTGAGAGCAAGTAGATTAGAGAAATCTTTAGAGTTAGAGAGCAATAGGACAGATTTCTGAAGATTCTTAGTTTAAATTAGCTTAATTTTCTTGAATCTTAGATACAATGTCTTATTTAGAGGTGTAGAAGCATGTTTAGATTGTTTAACTCATTCCTACGCTTACACCTAACACTTGTTAACACCTAGGGGTTTAAAAATGATATAATTACATAAAATAAACCTTTTTTCCACCCCCTTTTTGACTCATAAATTAAAATCCTAAATTACCCTCAAATATACAATTTACAAATTAAAATACAACTTAAAGACTTAAAAAATTTAAAATAAAATGCATTCATGTCTCTTACACCCCATGTGTTATTACCTATTTACTATTACCTTGTTTGGTTAAAATTCTTTAATATATATGAATGTGTTTTGTATATGAATCTTGATGGAAATATGATGAATGAATGTTTGATTCAATTTAATGTTTTATAATGGTTTTATAAATGAAATATATGATGTATTTGAATGTGTTGTTATCAGCTAACTATTGTTATGATGTACTAAGTTGAATACAGGAACATGTTCAAACCTCTAGAAGAGAGGGGAAGTATCACTCAGGAGAAGAAATTGGTCTAGTAACCCTTAATGATCCTAACTGAGCATACACACACTCAAACCCTAGTTGGTCTAGGATTGAATCAAGTCATTTCGGGTAATTGGTACCTAAGTGATCTTCAATTTTGGTTGTGAATGTTTGTATTGGGTTATGATCTTGTTCTATGAATGTTTTGATTGAGGAATGTGATTAAGTCTTTATGTTGAGTGAAAGTCATTTTTGTGTGCTAATATTTATATCAAAGAGATATATACATAAAATATACATATATGTATATATGTACGTATCTACGATAAACTCATACATATGAGTAAATACGTACATGAGTATACTAGGTAGACATATCTACACATGCTCATAGACAGATTACCCATGTGCATGGGAATATCAATTGGCAGAGGTAACATATATATGTATATATACACTTTATGTATATATGTCGATCAATGGAAATGAGAGTATATGTGTCTATATAAAGATACTAAAAAAATGTTATAAATAATCTAAATATATATTAATATACTTATATATTTATATATATATATGATAGTTATTTTGATATATGTTTTTGATAAAGTAAGCACCATTTTCAGGGTGTTGTACCCTTCATAGAGAGCCACAAGGGAAAAAAGAGTCTAAGATCAAAAAGTAACAAAACAAAACACGAAACCAAAAATAGACACAGACTAACAGCACATGGACCAACAACCAATCAACAATAGACTAGCTGGTATTCTCTCAGTTCTTTGACAACAACTAGATCAAATCATCATTGATCCATTCCTAGTGGTTTTCAACCTTCTTCATCTCCATATCCTCCTTCATGACAACCGATAGGGTACTAGTGACACAGGGTCAAACCTTTGAATTTTTTGTCCATTTTTTCTATTCTTTCTTTCAACACACCGAGCTCCTCCCCTCTGCCTATAGTGTAGTTAGGATAATTTTGCTCAATATCCAGCAGTTCTGAAGAGTGAGAGGCTGAAACCTCCTTCTAAGCTTTACCCTTGTCGACGATGGAAGAGGGACCTCTAGCTTTCTCTCCTTCTTCACCATCCAACACCTCTTCAACTCTGCTATCTTTGTTGTTTGACATCTCCTCTTCAGTGTCCAAATCCCTGACCTGCACTTTTTCATGTTCTTTGCCAACCTGCCAGAGCACCGAATAATGGCATCACATCTAATAACCATAGTCTCTGCCACCACCGTATCACCCAATGAGTCCTTGCTCACAACAATTTTCCCTTTATTCAGAGGCTCTTTCTCCTCCTTACCTTTCCTTTTTGGGGCAGGCTTACTGGGAGTCTTAGCAGGGGTAGACTTGAGGTCACACAGGCTCACCGCTGCACTATTTTGGGCCACTCCCTCGACACCCTTAAGTTTTTTGGTAGCAGGTTTGGGTTTCTGAGAATCAGTAGGGACCAAGTGACTTTTCCTGACAGGGCCTTTTGATTTGGCCAGAGATAAGTTGGTCTCGGTGGGTGGCTCAATTTCCTTAATTCAGATGGCCGAAATTGGTTTTGGAGGGCATAAAGCTAGGTGAAAGTGATAGAGCCTTAGGATAAGACCCTGGTGGAGCGGCAGGGGAGTGGGTTTATTGGGATTTAAAGCATCAGACTCCACACATTTTTTGACTGAGTTTTCAAGGTCCATTAGCAAAAAAAAGGGAAAGCTCAGTAAAACTTTATGCCTAAGGTGATTTAACAAGGGAAAATGGTAGAAGTAATAGGCTTTGTACCTTCCAGCATGACATATTTCACCAACGAAAGACACAGCTGGCTCCATGGTTGAGGAAGAGCCTCCCATTCAAACCCAAACTGGTTGCACACCGACTTCTCATCTCTGACAAATAACTTGTCCATACTTAATTGGCAATTAATGCATTTGATAATCTTGAGAAAATAAATTGTGGGTGGTAGGGTGGGCGGCTTCCCACACCGTAGGTTGTGGGAAGCACAAGGGGTCAAAAGGTAGGTAAGACAATGATACTACTCAAATTGAAGCAAAGTGATGTTGGGTAGTTCTTGGTTAGCTTATGGGGTATTAATGATGAGGACCTGTGTGCTACCAACGTGGCAAGGCTATGAGGTTCATTTGGCAATGGAGCTTGTTTGATGATTACCATGAAAAGCATTTATTTGGGATCCTTTCAAATGAATGATGATATTATCAAGGGATATACAAAGCTTTTAGCCATCAATTTTCCCATCTTTTCAACTATGGGATGCGATGGTTGGCAATAACTCTTATGTGTGGAGTGGAACTCACACATTGATTATAGAGTAGATTTTGCAAAGCATATTAATTCAAGATTAAGTAAAATTATGGTAAGGACATGTCATTACCACTTCGCATACTACTTGTGGACACAAGTATCTTTATTTAAGGTTATATTCCCTAATTTTTTGGCAATTTGCATTTTTTGAATTGGTAGTATAGGTACAGAGTGTTTGTAAACAATGGAGGAGTGTTCTAAAATTGTGGTCCGCATGTCTATGGAAACACTTATGTGTATTGGGGTAGATACCCCTATTTAGTTGGATAGCAATGTTAGGAAAATGACATTTTGAGGGCCTATCACTAATCAATGGTTGAAACAGGTGCTCAAGAAGCACAACTCTCCCATCTTGGCTGCAATAAAGATGGTTCTAGGCAAGGGATTCATGTTAGAGGAAGAGTCATTTTGTGTGGACACAAATATCACCTCACATTTTCTGGCTATGCTGCTAGATATCAAGACAACGAAGAGGGTGGAGGATGATTTGATGAAAAAAAAATTTAAGGAATATTTGTTGGTCAGGATGGAGATCATGTATGCTACCTCACTTGGTATGGGGGTTCCATGCCCACATGACCTTCATTTGATTCATGTCCCTAGGGAAGTTCTCAAATATTATCCATTCATTCTTGATCTCAAAGGGATGGCTCTGATAGAGCACAAGCAAATGGTTGTTGTTGGCAAGGGTTACTTGATGAAGGAAAAGAAGCTTCCCATTTTGTTGAATGTCAATGTGATTCCAAATTTCAGAGGCTTCACACATGAGAACAACTATCTGGGTGGTTAGGGTTGCTTTATTTTAGTAAGTCTACAATTAAAAGTTATGTTTGGCATATTGATAGGAGTATAGTCTGGTCAATATAGATGATAGTAGTATGTATCTATGGTAGCAGTTAATGTTTTGTGGGGCTAGCAGTGTCTGTTCTATTTTATCACAGTGGTTGGGTGGAAAAATCCATAGCAGATTGTATTTGCATTTTGAGTCTTCCTACCTAACAGACAATATGTAATCACATTTTGATATTAATATAATAACTCATTATGACTCAAAAAAAAAACCTTGAGAAAATAAATATATATTATATATATATGAAAGATATGTTATATATATACATATATATATATATATATATATTAGATAATAATATTATATATAATGTTAAGTGTTTGAAATCTATATATAGCACATTGTAATAGCACAAAAATTTATATGTATAAAGCACTTTAAATATTCTTATGTGCACTACAGTGCTGCATCATATGCATTATAACTACACATAAAACAAACTTGGAATAAGTCAACAAAGACTTACAAAGCCGCCCATGATAATAGGCATAACGTTTATATGTTGGAAAGAGAATGAATGGGAATTTTAAATGACTAGAATAAGTCTTAGAGAATGATATTATTTATGGTGCTAAAACATGAATATGTGGCACCAAACCTATAGAATGTGGAAGAAAATAAGAAGTCTTAAACCATTAGATATGCATAAACCCAGTCAATGCAAAGTTGACAGCAATATAAGAGGGTAGTTGACTTGCAAACTGTTGGAAACACGAAGAAGATTGACTATCTCTATAGTTTTCTATTGTCATTGATGTCACCATGATTGTGACTACAAGTCTAAGGATGTGACTGATTCGGTATTTTGGTATGGTGTCTGAATCTGTATTCGTGTTGCTCTCTCTAGTATTCCTATCTGCACTCCTTCTCAGTTAACTATTATCACTTATGGTTTTAGGAAATGGTTCGTAGGTGTTGGGAGCATGTACTTACAAGATCTTACGTATCCAAATGCTCATATGGTGTATCAGTCTTTCTCTCATGTTTGTAAAAGTGTTATTAGGTCTATCCTTGGCTGACCTAATGAATGGTGAAATAATTTTTGGTTATGCAAATATATGTGCGACCTATCCTAGTTCGATGTTGACTTGACAAAGCGTGTTGGGAAGATTTTGGAATTCCTTGAAGCTGACTATTAGCATTTTTGGTAAATATGATGGTCATCTAATTAGGCCAACCTAATTAATGCTTGCAAAAAGGTCAAGTATATATATGTGAATGTAGTGGAAGATGATAACGATGAAGAAGTATGAGCGAGTAAGAAGTATGACGCAATAGAAAGTGCAAAAATTGACAAATATAATGAAGTGTATCAAGTCAGTATTCTGAGCATCACCGGAACTGTATCAACACTTGCTAGGTGCACATTTGTTAGTTCATTTTGGCTATAAATCCTTCTTTTGTTCTGTAAATCTTTCTGTAGGCAGTGAGCCTTCTTGTAAGTAGTGAGCTTTTTTATTTGGGTAGTGAGCCCTTGGCACTGAGCCTTATATTTTCTATTCTAGAACAAAATTTATATTATGAGTTAATCCTCACCGTGGTTTTTCTCTCATTGGGTTTCCATGTAAATCTGGTATTCAGTGTATTATCTTGCTTTTTGTTTTGTATCTCTTTCTTATGCTTAATAAAAAAACTATGGATTTGTGGAATTAATATGTGTTGAAGTTTTAAAGTTGAATTTGTGTGACGAATGATTCACCCCCCCCTCTCAGTTTTCCCGCATCCTTTAACAATTGGTATCAAAGCTTTGGTTCCTTGGTAAAGAGATTAAATTCTTGAGGAGGATCCTAAAGGTTGATTAAATGGATGATAAAGGAGAGCTCTGGACTACTCTTGAGGACCTTGACAAAGTGGAAAGAGAAAATAGAGATCTAAAAGAAAATATTGATGATGCAAATGACTGTGTCCGGAAGTTGAAACAACAACTAAAGAAATTCAAGGAAAGACATAGAGAAGTAAGTGAGCAACTGAAACAAAAGATAATTGGACTAAAGGTATCCGTAGAAGAAAAGAAAAGAATTGAAGAATGTCTAAATACATCGGTGTAGAACAATGTTGATGAATGCACTAGACTTGAACAAGAGGTGGTGAACCTAAGGATTGAACTGGAGAAGGCAAAGCTTTGTGAGAACAATTTTAAATCTAGCTCCTATAAGCTTGAGGAATTGCTTCTAGGACATAAATCAAGTAAAGACAAAGATGGTCTGGGAAATGATGTAGGTGAAAGTTCAAAGGGAAATTAAATGACTCAGGACAAAGGGAAGCAGAAGAGAAATTTTGCAAGAAGATAGCCTTGAGACAACCTAATGCACAAAGGTATCCTTCTTTTAATGGTGCTTGTTTTTCCTATAATAGATATGGTCATAAAGAAACATAGTGTAGAAGCAAAATGAATCATAATCAGTTTCCTGGCTCTTCTCTGGACAATGTTTTTCATGCAAGAAGTTTAGGCATAAGGCTACTAAGTGTAGATCTCAAGTGGGAATGATCAGCAGGGTGATGATGAATAGATTTCATGGAGACAAAATGAATCAACCCTTTAATGGCTACTGCTATGCATGAAAAAAATTTAGACACAAGGAAAATTAGTGTAGGTAGAGAAGTAATGGAAGTTATACTAATTAGAAAAGTGCTATCTACTATAACTGTAATAAACCTTGACATATCTTAAAGTTTTGCAGAAGTAAGAATGGAAAGCAGTCTGCTCTGGTAGAGAAGAATGATCTGGTAAAGAAGATTGACAAAGAAGAAATGGAACAAGAGATGAACAAGATATGGAAGAAGAAAGAGGAAGAAGAGGTAAAACATGAATGTATTGATGGGTCTATGACCTCATCCGGTACAGATGACATATTTAGTAATTAGGCCTAGCATGGTCTTAGGGGGAGCATTATCAGAAAAATCATAAAACCCCCTGTTGTATGGCATATCAGAGGCTAGTAGGAGGATGGAATGAGAAAAATGGGTATTCAAAAGTTTTGAAAAAGGAACCAAAAGAAAACATGTTGGAATAGAAGTTTGTAGACTGATTTAGGGTTTCCTATGCTGAGAAGGATGTTTTTAGCAGCTTTTTGGTGTTTGTTGCATTGAATGCGTGGTTAGGGAAAATTCATGGTGTATAAGTTGAAGTCTTGTGAGTCTTATTGGTTAAAAGAGCATTTGAAGAACCTAAGTGATATTGGAGCGATCTTGAAGTGAGTGTGAAGTAATTCTAGAAGGAATTCGAAGAAATTAACTCAAGTAATCAGGAATTCCTTTCTTTGTTTGCAAAAAGGGTAGAAGAATAAAATCAAAGAATTATCGAATAAAAAATTGAAGAAAGCATAGAAATGGACAAAGAATTGAGTGATGACATCCCTCTGAAGCTAAAAGGAATTGAGCTAGACGAATTTGATCATATGAAGATGAAAGAATTGGAACTAGCATTGAACCAAGTTGAATTGCAGAACATCAAAACCCTAGGTATGGATTTGTGGAGTGAATTTTTGTGGATTGTTGATAAAGAATTTATTTTGTTATTATTGAATCAATTTAAAAATGGAAGCATTGTATTGGAAAAACCCTACTTGGTTAAAAAGGAAGCGATCGAGGTAGTCACTGGTTTATGCAGTATTAGTGACCTTCTTGGAAAGAAAACTGTAAATTATAAAGATGTGGAGGAATTTACTGGAATTAGCAAAGACCCGCGAGCTTTATTGATACACTCTTGAAGATTTGGGTGTGAGGTATGTGACGTATGCCATTTCTTACAAGATTTATTTTAGAAACCGTGAAGGTTCCACATCGGCTATTGTTGTTCATATTGCGCACATGATGGTTAAGGAGAATAAGAGGTTTGATTTGTGTAGCTTGTTGCTTGAAAATCTTTATGAGAATATTTGAATGTTTTTAATTGAGGGTTATCCCTTTCATTTCAGATTGTTGCTGGTATGTTTTGTGTTCTACTTTTTGAATTCCCTGCCAGGAAGAGATAATGTGGTATGGGAATCTAGGATTCCGATTGGAAAATAGGTTTACGGGTATCTGAAGGCATTATCAAACAATACAAATTTGTGCAAGTCTTATTTCACATCTCTGAAATCAAATATTTGCTTCGGTATATTTGTATGAGTCAGTGTGAGGTGGGCTCTTCCTCTGATAAAAGAGAATTGGAGATCGTTATTAGTGAATCCCCTCTAGAATCGAAGAAGAAGAAAGTTATAATTGAAGACATCATTGACATTTCAAATGAAAAGGAGAATATACCTTTTGATGATATCCAGTCTATGTTGGTTAAGGGGAAGATGAAGAAGCTTGGTGAATTATGGAGTGCAACCTCTCCTATTGACAAATTGAAGATTGATGATGCGTTGGTAGAATACCTACTTCAAAAAGATATTGATGTATCAACTATTTCTAATTTCTTGCTGGAAAATCTTGTTGAGATTGTTGAAGAAAGAATGTTGCTTGAAGGTCTGGAAAGATGCAAATTTGAAGCTTTTGTTGAAAAGAGGTGTAATAAAACTAAAGGGAGATTAGCTGAACTGATTGTGGAAACAAAGAAGTGTATTAAAGAGATATCTAATATTTATAAGTATTGTCTCCGATGGCCTGTTGTGGTAGACAATTTTAGGAGAAAAATTGAAGCAATTGAGTCTGAAGTAAGTAGTATTGGAAAGAATTTTGACATCTTTGAAGATAAAGAAGGAAAGTAGAGATTGAGAGTTAGTGAACTACAAGATGAGTTGGTTGTTGTGAAAAGGAAAAGAGATGATGTAGTGAAGACCTTTTGGATTCTTAAGGAAATTGTTGAGGTCTAGTTAGAACATCTATCTAGGATTCTTGCTAATGCTAAAGATGTTGAAGAACAGAGTTTGCATTGTTCACCGTCTTTTACTTTGTTGGGCGTATTAGAAAGCATATGTACTCGAATGGAGTCTTCTACTTTCAACTAGAAGAAGCTGCATCCAGTTCTTGAGAAGAGATATAAGAAAGTTTTTCAGGTGAAGAGTGTTATCTTTACTTGAATCTTGAATGTTCTATTTCTGTTGTGTTTTGCGGTATAGAAGAAGAGAAGGGGAAGCAAAGTGAATTTTTTGGAATATTTGTGACTCTTGATGTGACCATGTTCAAATTTTTGCATACATCTTTTTGGCCACCCTTTGCCATTGATGTCAAAGGGGGAGAGATTGGAGTTAGGGGGGAGATTGGAATTGGAAAGTTTTTGAGAGTTTGATGGAGAAGCTTTTTGTTACATGTTGCCATCAATGAAAAAGGGGGAGATTGTTGGAAACACAAAAAAGATTGACTATCTCTATAGTTTTGTATTTTAATTGATGTCACAATGATTGTGACTACAAGCCTAAGGCTATGACTGGTCTGGTATTTTGGTCTAGTTTATGAACCGCATTTGTGTTTCTCTCCTGTGCATTCCATCCACACTTCCGCCAACTTCATTATCACTTGCAATTTTGGGAAATGGTTCATAGGTGTTGGGAGCATGTACTTACATGATCTTATGTATCCATATGCTCATATGGTATATCAACATTTCTCTGGTGTTTGCAAAAGTGTTATTAGGTCTATCCTTGGCCAACCTAATGAATGGTGAAATAATTTTTGGTTATGTGGATATATGTGCGACCTATCCTAGGTCAATGCCAACTTGATAAAGCGTGTAAAAGATTTGGAATTGTTTGAAGTCAACCATTAGCATTTTGGTAATATTATGTGTACCCAATTAGGCCAACCTAATTGATGATGTGGAAAGCCAAGCATATGTGAAATGAAAGGGAAGATGATGATAACAAATGAGGGAAGTAAGGATGCAGTAAGAAGTATGAAGCAGTAGAAAGTGCAAAAATGAGCAATATAATGAAGTGTGTCAAGTCAGTATTCTGAGCATCACCGAAACTGTATCAACACTTGCTGGGTGCACTTTTGTCAGTTCATTTTGGCTGCAAGTTCTCTTCTTTGCTCTTAAATCTTTCCAGAGGTAGAGCCCTCGGGCAAAGGAGCATTGTCTTCTTTTCCTCGCTCTAACAAACTTTATATTGTGATTTAATCCTCACCGTGGTTTTCCCTCATTAGGTTTTCCACGAACTGTGTCTGAGTATTATCTTGGCTTAGCTTCTGATGTATCGTAAAACGCATGGATTTCCAGTGGGAATTGATATGTGCTAAAGTTATAAATTTGAATTTATGTGACAAATGATTCACCCCCCTCTTAGTTGTCTTGCATCCTTTAACACAAACCAAGTAGGAAACCTACTAAAAGACATTGTTGTACCTGAATTTAAAAGAGTCAAGTGCTGGTCCAACAAACAAGTCAACTCAACCTTTGGAAATGTGAGGACTATCATGTGTTGCAAATAGGAGAGTTAATTAGCCGAGTTGTTGCATGGGAGTATAAAGGTGGTGAGATTGTTAGCTTATTTGTAGCCTTTGGTTGCTCAAATTTTAGTATATATAGAAGTGCTCTCTCTACCATTTATTACACTTTTAATTCTAATTACTCTGTTGTTATTCCGTTATATTTTCTATGCAAGTGAGTTGAGAACTTGAGAGTTAGTGAGTTTCTTTGTTATTTTGTATTAGTATTTGTTGAGAGATTTGGTAAGAGGTCAAAAGTGAGAATTAGGTTGATCTTAGAGGAAGTAGCAAGTGGGCTTGAGGAATTAAGCTAAGAAGGATTATCAATTGGAGCTTTTATACATGTTGATTTCTATTCCTTTGTTATTTATGTTAGAAAGGTTGTTTAATCATGTTTTCCATGTATGAAAAGGAATGGTTTTAAATGTGTGTTATAATTCTTGGATATGTTTGCATGTTTCTTGGTTGATTCTTGTATTTGTAAAACCTTACAATATATTCTATACTTATATATTAAATATATATCCTATATTGGAATTTATGTGAATGCGTTCTATTTATACTTTATGTAGATTGTTAATACTATACGTAGTTTGTCAATACTATATGTATATAGCATGAGATAGAGTTTCTTTGAGTTATTTTAGAAGCAATGTCACTTAAACATGAGCTATTAGTTTGGTTATTCCTAGGGTTAGAATAATCCATGAGAAAAGGGGGTAATCTAAGTATAGGGTATGAATGGTCAAAACCAAATCGAGCTAGGAAGGTGGGTGGACAGGTGAATCTCACTAGAAGTACTAGGTGATGAATTCTTTGGCCAAAGTAGTGTAAGTAGCCACTATTTATACTATTAGTTCACTGTGATCTAGGTTTACATACTAGGTAGGGATTGTCATACATGTAGGTTGTAGCCACAATATGGTAGCTCTAGATATGTAGGAAATAACACCATGCTTAGAGAATGCTAGTATTATGAAGATACCAAACCAATCTCTTTGTCAAAGGGAAGGGCCATTTTACCAAGTTTGGTAGATGTGCAGGGGACCACAGTAAGTCCATGGTTGGTAGAAAAGTGCTTTAGTGATGCTTCTCCTCATGCAATTGACACTCAATATTTGCAAAAGGATAGTTTGGACCATTTGTATTTTTATTTCAAGTAATCTTGTTGAACCTATGCATATAATCATGTATCCATCTCTATGGAAATTGCAAATGTGAAATGTCATCTTGAAATTATGTATTGTGAAATCGTCACTTCTATTAATGAAATGATTCTTTGATTATGCAATGGGAAAGTTTGGAATGATTTGTTTCAAATGCACATTAGTTATTCAATTGAAAAGAAAAAAAATTATTGCTCATAATGTTAGTAGCATAAACTATTCACTTGTGGGTAAAACATAGTAAAATTATTGGGTAAAACAATGGGATGTTACACGTGGTATAAGAGCTATCAAGTTCAACTCTAGAACCTATGTGCTCGATATGTTTCCAAATCAAACATTATGAGTCTAATGTTTGGAAATTCTTGTGCCAAGATGGTGCATCTCAAGATGATTGCAAGGAAGTCAATAATCAGAAAAGAGCACTACCTATGGGCCAATAAGGAAAGGGAAGCCATTGTTTGAACCATAGAGGGAACCAATTATGACAACGCCATTTGGCTAAGTAACACTGCGACTTTTAGTCATGCCCTATCTTGAATTAGTCAAGAGAGGAGAAGGATGTGTGAGGCTATCAACTCTATAGCTCTTGTCTCCCTAGCCAAGTCAGACTCTTTACCACTTTCTAGAGATATGCCCTCATAATGTAGTGTTTGTCCAGTCATGATATTTAGGGATCCTCGTGCTCTTCCTTTAGCGAAAGTTATTGTAATAGCCTCAAGTGGTGAATCAAAGGGATAAGTAATTTGAAAATCAGTATCTCAGGATAGGTCAGAGGGTTATTTTACTTTTGATGATGTTTATGAGCAAAAATCTAAGGGGTATACCCCAATAGTTTTGTATTGAAGAGAGAATCTAAGGGATACTCTCTCTTAGACTATTTGAATAGTCATTCCATGTAAAACTGGAGGGATGAATAGGATATTACAACAACCTCATGATGTCATAATGTAGGGTGGAGAACTTTACTTCTCCCTTTGATTTGCATAGATCTCTTATGGACATTTGAAAGGAATTTGTTGGAGTTATTCTTGTTACCTCCATTTTGAGGTCTATATTTGTATAAAGAAAGGAATTTAAAATTGTATCAGATTTAGATTTTTTTATTAAAGGTAAATTATATTGTGTTCTTACTTTAAGAAGGGGTAAATGGACTTATGTTAAGGAAAATAATTCCTTGTAAATAATACTAAAAGTTATATGAAAAGTTTAAACTAATGATTTAGTTATTTGAAAAAATATGTTGATTCAAAAGATAAATATGGATAGGTTTAAGTAATCAAAGATTAACATAGTTATCATCTTGTCTAAAGAAGGAATATGAAAAGTATTTTGTTTTTTGAAGAGAATATTGCATTTTACCCTTACTAGAAATAACAAAATAAATGTGTTAAAAAAATGGATTTGTGAATATATATATGTCTACTTTGCAAAATGGATTTTTTTTTATGACCCATATATGAAATGTGTCTTATATATGAAAAAGAAACAAAAATTTATATATTTTGATATAATATAAATATATTACATCTCAAATATAAAATGTGATATATGATATATTATTTAAATAATATATATACATTATAAATTTATATATAATATATATCTATTTTGATGATTATTTTAATAAAACTTAATAATATTTAAACTTTTTTATTAAAAATAAAAAATAAAAAAAATGAGATAGAGGGCGGACAGGGGGTTGTTTCCCCCTACCATGGCCTCTCCTTCCTAGAGGGGAAGTGACTCCATATGGGAGGTTGCCTCTCCCTAAAACAAGAGAAAATTTTATTTATTTGTTGTTAAATTTTGTGCAAAACAAAAAGACAATGGGGATATGGTTAAAATCTAGTCTGTAATGTGCTTCTTGTAAACCCTCATTTGCAAAAGAAATAAGTAAATTGTTGTTTATAAATAAAACAAGTGACGCAAGCGTCGAGTTCCTGCCGACAGGTAAAAGTCATGTAGCTTAGAGATAGGAAAAGTTTCTAGATAGCAAATAGGAATATAAATGTATTGAAAGTAGCTAGAAAAGTTAGAAGTTATTTTTAGAAGCGCACAAATGCATGGAATTTTTTAGGGTTCATGGGAAACGTGGTCCATAAGGACATGTGAACAAAGAGTGTGTGTGGATGGATGCAAGGGATTTTTTTTTTATGGGTACCATGTATACGTGGAGTTTTTTTTAGCAATGAAATCTTGTTTTTTTGTGTGTGTATGTATACATTTGTGAGAAGGTAGATTCTTTATGATCTTAATTAGGAAGCAAGAATGCATTATTAATTTCTATTAATTATTGAATGCAAACAATCAGAAAGATTTGTAAGAATGCATGAGACATTAATGCATACATGCATCCACGTGCACATAATGCATATAGTTGGCATGTTAACAAGCCTTAAAGCAAGAGACTCAGTTTGCATTTACAGTATTAAATGAAAGAAAACTGGAGAAATAAAGTGTTTATGACTAGGTCAATGTTTTATATTTTTTTTTCTTTTTAGAAAACCTTTTGATTGAAAAATTCATTAGTCATTTTAAATGGAACAAAGTTCTAATGTAGAGATATTTCTAAGGAATATGGTGAAACAAAGTTCACCATATTCCTTTTTTATTTTGCTTGTATGTCCATCTGTAAACAAAATTATGTTTAGTGAACTGTTGCAGAGCACATGCTATGTTAATTAATACAATTGAGTTATTTTAGTTTATCATATGACAATATGCAGGTGCTAATAGAAACAATAGTGTTAGGTGGAAGATTGGTAGGGATAGCTCATTTGAGTATAAACTTTTTGTAAGATTAATGAATGTTTTTTGTAATGTAGTAAAAAGATTAGTATTATACAAAGCTATTGATTTTATTATAAATAAGATTTAAATCCTGTCTATGTAATACGATAAGATATTTTCGTGTATAGAACAATGTAATTATATTACAATAAATTGTTAGATGAATGAGTAGAAAGCTATTGATTTTATTATAAATAGGATTTGAATATTGTTTATGTAGTATGAATAAAAATTTGTGTTTATATAATAAATGATAAGTAATTTGCAAAAAAATGAAAAAGAACCTTACTACCTCAGATTAAATTTGTGTATATATAAAGTAAAATGTAATAGTTTAACTTATGAAATTGTAATAAGTGGAAAAAATATTACGATAAATTCTTAGGTGAAACTGTGCAAAGGTATTGATTTTATTATAAAGTAGATTTGAATGTTGTTAATGTAATATGAATAGATATATTTTTGTGTATATATTTTAAACAAAAAGTAATTTTAAAAGATATAAAGAATTTTATTAAGATAAAACGTAGGTACAGTAAATTATTATAATAATCTACATGTTTGTAGTACATTGCATTTAAACATTAAATTATTATAACAATGTACAATAAAATAATGTTACACTGTTTGTAACAATGCTTGAAGCATTTAAGCATACATGGATACATGTAGACATTTACCAATGTGCATAGAATGCACAAAAGAGTGAAAATCATCCCTAGCACCTAAGCAAGCCTAAAAGTGTGATGAGACTGAAATTGCATATGTAGTATTAAATAAAAGAAAAGAAGAGAAATAAACTAGTTAGTATGAATGCATATATGAAAGGAAAACATTAAAATATGGACCCATGTAAAGACATATGCATGCACAGATGTGTAGATGTGTCCATTTAACTTGGTATGCTAAGAAGTATCTATATATGCCTACGTCCATAAAGTTAGAAATGTCAGAAACAATTTGCAGTTTAAACAAGAACTAGAAAAACATTATTGACTGAAACAAAGCAGCAATACATTAGTGTTTGTGGAACAAGTGTATAAAGTATATCTAATAATGCATTTGGTTGGATGGATACATGTAGAGATTTGTGAAATCTGAATATACATTATAGCCTTGGAGGAATGGTCATATGTGCTTTTAGGAATTTGTAACAAATAGGATTTAGAAAAGACATTTTGGAAATAACTCTTGAATACAATTGTATTTTAACAGTGAGACTCAATTTGCATTTATAGTATTAAATGAAAGAAAGCAGGGAAGATTAACTATTTATTAGCAATGCATATATCGAAGAAATGCATAAACGTATGGATGAAGACAAACATGAATGCATCCATCTATGTGTACATGTGTACATGTAAGTTGGTAAGCAAGCAAGAATCTATATATGGCTATGTGCACAAAGCTAGAGAATGTCATAAACAAATAGCATTTGAAAGATATAAAAAGAACATTTATGATTGAAACAAAAGAATAATACATTATTGTTTTTTGACCAAGTGTATTAAGGATATATAAACAGGATATAGAAGAAAACATTTTCAAAGGAAGTCTAGAGTACAACTCTATGTTGTCATAGTTATTTTCAAAGCCCTCAGTGTTTAATTGCATAACCTTAATATTTTTTTCAATTTTCCCTTTGGTATGGTGTGAATTTTGTTCTAATGGATGAAGGTATATTTGAGCTATAGATAGATAAAGATATGTAAGGGTGATAAAGAAGAATGAGTGATGTAAGTGCAAGAAAGAGAAGGAATTGAGAGAATGATGTGTTGCAAGTAAGGTATATGAATATGAATACATGGAAACATGTAAATATTTGTTAAATCTGATTACACATAATAGGGTTGAAGAAACTATTTTACGCGCTTTTAGGGATCTGTAATAAACAAGGTTTAGAAAAGACATTATGAAAATAACTCTTGAATACAACTATATGTTATGAGTGTTATTTTTAAAGTCCTCAGTGTTTATTTGCATAATCTTGATATTTTCTTCATCTTTTTCATTGTTTGGTATGGTGTGAATTTTATTGTGATGGATGAGGGTATATTTGAGGTGTAGACAGATAAAGAAATGTGAGTGTGAAAAAGAAGAATGAGTTATGGAAGTGGAAGAAAGGGAGTGAGTTGAGAGAAGGGTGAGATGGAAATAGGGTGTATGAATAAGTTATGAAAAGTATTTGACATGGGAGGCAAGGTTATGGGATGGTGGATATGAGAATGAATGGGAATGTAGATGGTATGAATTTATCGTTTGCAAGTTATATGCTTACAATTAAATTTGAGAAATGAAAATTTCAATGAGAGAGCTGGATTTAGTGAAAAAAGGAACGCAACACATTGGTATGATGCAAGGCAAGCAAATAACTGGATTGTGAAATGTATTTGATTTGAGAGAAAAGGACGTGGAAGGGTGGAAATGGAAATGAATGGAATTAATAGGGTATGAAGTGATTATTTATTGCAACAAGGGGTGGAAGAATGTCTAGTTTGGTATTGGTTATGCTTTTAAAAATCATCATAGGGCTGAGTCCGTCAATATAAACACAGAAAAAAGACCCATGTTGCATTTCTGACTCTCCCTCGTACTGAACAAGGTACTGAGGTCCTTGAGCTTCCTCGAAATGCGACAATAGAAGACAAAGTGGAAGTTCTTATGCATATACTATGGAAAAAATAAATATGGAAGATCATAAAAAAGATAACATGTAAATGCTGGTGCAGTGGAGAACATTAAATACATGGAGACAAAAATACGTAGAGCTATTGAGATATATATGCATGGATGCATCAATAGACACATGTATACATAGAAAACAGAATTACATGGAGAGATGGAGATATGAACACATGTATACATGGATGTATGCATATTTGGATATAGGTGCAAATGCATATGTTACATGGAAGGATGTATTCATATGCATATGCAAATATGGATGAAGGCATATATGCATATATGCATGTATGGACAATATGCATGAATATATGATGGCCATGGGTTACCAGGATACATTACATGGGTGCATGTTTACATTTGCAATAACAAATTTCCTTTATGATCTTATCCAAGAAGCAAAAAGTGTATTATTATTTTGTTTGAAGTATTGAATGCCAAAAATCTTAAACATTTGTTACAATGCTTGAGGCATCTTTGTATACATGGATGCATGTATACATGTATCCATGCGCGGACAATGCAAAGAAGAGTGAAAGGCATACATGACATGTGAACGAGAAATTTGAATGGAAAACACTAAAATCAAGTAAAAATACAAATTTGTGAAAGCATAGTGATGCTCAAGTAGCATTTTCGCATGGATGGATGTATAGTTGTGTCCATGTAATTCGGTACACAAAGAACAATTTTTAGATGCATGTGTGCATAAAGTGATAAATTTTAGGAACAATTTGCATTTGAAACATATACAGTATTGTTTTTTAGAACAATTGTATAAAGGATGCCTAATGATGCATATGAATACATGGAAACATGTAAATATTTGTTAAATCTGATTACACATAATAGGCTTGAAGAAACTGTTATACGCGCTTTTAGGGATCTGTAATAAACAAGGTTTAGAAAAGACATTATGAAAATAACTCTTGAATACAGTTGTATGTTATGAGTGTTATTTTTAAAGCCCTCAGTGTTTATTTGCATAACCTTGATGTTTTCTTCATCTTTTTCATTGTTTGGTATGGTGTGAATTTTGTTGTGATGGATGAGGGTATATTTGAGGTGTAGATAGATAAAGAAATGTGAGTGTAAAAAAGAAGAATGAGTTATGGAAGTGGAAGAAAGGGAGTGAATTGAGAGAAGGGTGAGATGCAAATAGGGTGTATGAATAAGTCATGAAAAGTATTTGAGATGGGAGGCAAGGATATGGGATGGTGGATATGAGAATGAATGGGAATGTAAATGGTATGAATTTATCATTTGCAAGTTATATGCTTACAATTAAATTCAAGAAATGAAAATTTCAATGAGAGAGCTGCATTTTGTGAAAAAAGGAACACAACACATTGGTATGATTGAAGACAAGCAAATAACTAGATTTGAAAATGTATTTGATTTGAGAAAAAAGGACGTGCAAGGGTGGAAATGGAAATGAATGGAATCAATAGGGTATGAAGTGATTATTTCTTGCAACAAGGGGTGGAAGAATGTCTAGTTTAGTATTGGTTATGCTTTTAAAAATCATCATAGGGATGAGTCCGTCAATATAAACATAGAAAAAAGACCCATGTTGCATTTCTCACTCTCCCTCATACTGAACAAGGTACTGAGATCCTTGAGCTTCCTCGAAATGTGACAATAGAAGACAAAGTGGAAGTTCTTATGCATATACTATGGAAAAAATAAATATGGAAGATCATAAAAAAGAGAACATGTAAATGCTGATGCAGTGGAGAACATTAAATACATGGAGACAGAAATATGAAGAGAAATTCACAGATATATGCATGGATGCATCAACAAACACATGTATACATAGAAAACATAACTACGTGGAGAGATGGAGATATGAACACATGTATACATGGATGTATGCATATTTGGATATAGGTGCAAATGCATATTTTACATGGAAGGATGTATTCATATGCATATGCAAATTTGGATGAAGGCATACATGCATATATGCACATATGGACAATATGCATGAATGTATGTCAACATATAACTTTTAATTTTGTTATATTGGAAAACTAGTACTATTTTGATAAATCAACATTGGGAAATTAGCATTTAGCTATTTCTATTTATCATAATAGCTTTATAAACTATTGTTGTTATTGAAAATCAGTGAAATGCGATCGCATAGTTTGATTAAATAAATTTAAGCAAAGGCAAAGTCTAGAAGACTAGCGAGTAGAGATACATAATCCATGAGTGCAAATTAAATGCATTGAAATATCAGGAAAATGCGAACACATGGAGGGGTCAAAATAATTGAAGCAAATGCATTAAATGCCATGTAACTGGTGGGGAAGGCGCTGGAATTGCTTGATGGCCATGGGTTACTAGGATACTTTGGCCATTAGGGGCCATTTGGCCAAAGACAAAGACAGATACATGGATGCATGAGTCCATACATGCATATATACATGTATCCATGCAAAATATTGATAGATACATATATAGATGTATGTGTGTATGCAATTCATAGGTTCATATATGCATAAATCAATGTATACATGCACCCATAGATACAGTCATACATATATAGACAGATGCATGTAGAGATATGGCAAGATATGCATGAATCGATATATGCATGGCTGCATCTATGGATACATAGATACATAATGAAATGGAGAAAAAGACACATTTATATATGCATAGTTTGATTAAAACTAGTGGCTGAAGGTGCATAGTTCATTCAGACAAAATTAATGCATTGAATGGCATCTGACCAAAGGGGAGACTGTTTGAATTGCTAAGCAGTCTTTGAATATATAACAATTAAAAGAGATAAGTATAAGTATCGTTGGGGACATTCCACATTTTGACCTTTCAATCAAAGTCAATTAACAAAGCAGCAGTCAGACCTAAAGAAACTTGAAGGACTATGAGGATAGAAACTATACATTTTAAATGAAAGTCAGGTTTTGCATTGTTACAATGTATTTGTATACTTTGATTATAAAATCATAGTTTAGATTATTTTAAGTGTTATGCATTTGAATCTTTTCTTGAAATATGAAGGATTCATCTGAGTCTTGGAGGCAATGCACAGCTGTCCTATAGAGAGAGCTTTGGAACCAATGAGCTGTCATATATACATGTGTGCATGAGTCCATAGATGCATATATACATGTATCCATGCAAGTTATTGATAAATGCATATATACATGGATGTGTCTATGCAATTCATAGGTGCATATATACATAAATCGAGGTATACATGTACCCATAGATACAATCATACATATATAGACAAATGCATAAAGAGATGACAAGATATATGCACAAACCGATATATGCATGAATGCACTTATGGATACATAGATACATTATGAAATGAAGAAAAAGACACATTTATATGTGCATTTATTTTGAGAGTTTGATTATGAATCCATATGCATACTTTGATTAAAACTAGTGGCTAAAAGTACACAATTTATTGATACAAAATTAGTGCATTGAATTGCATGTGACTAAAGTAGAGGTTGTTTGGATTGGTAATTAGTCTTTGAATATATAACAATTAAAAGAGCTAAATAAGTATAATTATCCTTGGGAACATTTCACAATTTGACTTTTCAATGAGAATGAATTAACAAACTAGCAGTCAAACCTAAAGAAGGTTCAAGGACTATGCTGATAGAAAACCATATTTTGGACAATGGCTAGACAATCTGTTGAAATAGCTTTTAAAACTTTGAAGCAAATGCATTTTTCGTTCTATTTATTTTCATTGTACATGTTAAATGGAAGTTGGGTTTCGGATTGCTGCAATGCATTTGGATACTTTGATTATAAAATCATAGTTTAGATCATTTTTAGTGTTATCCAATTGAATCTTTTCTTGAAATACCAAAGATTCATCTGACTCTTGGAGGCAATGCACAACTGTGCTATAAAGAGAGCTTTGAAACGAATGAGCAAGTGAGGCACAATTTTTTTTTGGTCACATTGCCAATCTCACTGTGTGCTTTAAACCTCCAAAGCAAGAGAAAACTAAGGGAGGAAAGTATTTATTGCCTCAGGTAACTGGTTGCTGGTTCTGGATACTGTAATTATTGTCCTCATAGGCACACATGCAAAGTATGGAACGATATTGAAAGCAAGTGAACTCTTTAATAATCCCATGAAACATAGTTTCTGTATGCATCCATGTATACAGGATTACATGTATATATGTGCACATGTAATTATGTATATTTTTTTGTATAGTTTGAATTTGGAGAGCTATTTTATATATTGGAAAATTAGCATTTATCTATTTTTCTATTCATCTGAGTAGCCTTATCAATCATTTTCGTTTTAAAAAATTTGGGAAAATGCAAACGCATAAATTGATTAAACAAATTTAAGCAAAGGAATAGTTTAAAAGTTGGTGGCTAGAGGTATGTAATCCATGAATGCAGATTAAATGCATTAAAATATTAGGAAACTGCAAGCGCAAAAATTGATTAATTAAAATTAAGCAAAGGCATAGTTTATCAAGGTGGCAGGTAGATGTACATAATGCATGATTACTGCAAAGCAGTCTCATAAAGAGAGGTTTGGAACGAAAATTATGTTAACATGTGTGGTAATGGGAGTTTTTTCCTTGAACCTTGTTATATATTCAAGGAGTAACTAGCAATGCAAACAGTGTTCCTTTGAGTCAAATGCCATTCAATGCATTGAGCTTACATCAGTGGATTATGTACCTTCAGCCACTAGTTTGAATCAAAGTATGCATATGGATTCAGAATGAAAAGCTCTTTTATGTGAACGTATTTTTAATTTGCCTATGCATTTGCCTAGAATGCTTTTAACCGGTAGCATTGGCCAATCACATTTTGTTGTTGAACATATTGCTTATTTTTTTGTACAGTTTGCATGTGAAGAGCTATTTTATATATTGCAAAAATAGCATATATCTATTTTTCTATTTGACTGAGTAGCTTTATAAATCATTTTTGTTTTAACAAATCGGGAAAATGTGAATGCATAAATTAATTAAATAAATTTAAGCAAAGGCATAGTTTGAAAGTTGTTGGCTAGAGGTACATAATCCATGAATATAGATTAAATGCATTAAAATATCAGGAAAATGTAAGCGTAATGCATGAATGCAAATTAAATGCATTAAATGACATCTGGCTGGAGGTGAGCGCGCTGGAGTGGCTTGGTGAACATGCATGGACAGGGTACTTCGGTCATTTAATATAGAGTTAAGTTACTTGCTATGCATTTCTATTACTTTGTGTGTGTTGTTTTTGTGTTCTGTAAGCCTGTGCTATGAAAACCTAGATTTTGCAATTGCTTTGAGCTTTCTTGCTATGATGAAAGCATACAGGAAAAAGGAATTTTGTGACTTGTTATAGTTAATGTCCTCCTAGGCACATATGCAAAATATGGAAACATATAGAATTTGGCATGAACAATGTTGGAGGAATCACATGAACAATAGAACTATTCAACACTGAACTCTATGCTTGTAATAATTATTGGAAAAGCTATAAATGCCATAGATGAAATAATATGAATAAAATTCTAGTTTCTGGTTTTCTTGAAATGCAATGAAAAAACTGCTATAAAGCCATAAGACAAGGTTGTGTAACATATTGCCATTCTTGTATCTAATTTCTTTGGACACGAATGCTTAACACAGTTGATTGCAATAGTAACGTGTCTACGAAAGTGGGACAATAGAGATCATAACTCAGTAGTTTTTAGTGTGAGTATATATGTATCCTGACACATATAAGCTTGATCTGGCATTCATGAATACAACTGCTATGTATAGTGAAACAGCTAATTAGTATTACTATATGCAATATCCATATAACATAATAAATTGGTACAAGGCTAGAGTGGCAGATGCATAAGTATATGGACGCATGTATACGCAGTTGCATACAGGAATGCGTAGAAGCTTAAATGAATACATGGACGCATGAATATGTGCATATGTGCACATGGACATAGAGGCATATATACATGTAAATATGCATATATGCAGCGTAAGCAACATATGGATTTGTGTATACAGGAGTGTATGTCATACATTAGAATGCATGATGGAAAAGCGACTATAAAGTACAATGCATTAAAGCAGGCGCAAGACTTGGTTACAGTAATAGCATAAAAATGATAAAAGCTAAACGAAAATAACCATTTATTGTCTCAAGTAACTTGTTAATGGGTCTACAGTGTGTAATCATAACTACTTCTACTTGGTCACCATAAATTCTTGGAAACGTAAGAATCACAAAGCAAATATTGGAGAAGCTAGGAAGGACAGAATGCAAAAGGGAACATTTAAACTATATAGTTTGAATAGCATTATGCATGGAGGGATAATAATTATTGAACATATATGTCAGATGTACATAGAGAACCATTGTCTTGGTAGGTGCAAAAACAAAATTAGAGTTTTAGATGTCCATATTCTAAAAGACTTTAACATAGTAACCTATAGAAGTGTCTAAATGTATAATAGCAATAGAGTATTTTAAAACCAAAATTGTCTTTAACATGTGAGACCCAGTGAAATGTCTTGGAGCGTGGAAAGGCGAAAAAGTAAAAGTCTGAACAATGTAAATCTGTGCTCCTCTATTCCTAGTTTCTTGGAGCGTGGAAAGGCAAAAAAGTAAAAGTCTGAAAAATGTAAATCTCTGCTCCTCTATTCCTAGTTTCCTGTAAAGGCAACAAAATGCTATGTATTAGAAACATAGTTTGTATGGATAGTGATTTGAGGTACCCGTTCAAAACAAAGAAAGTGTACATATGAATGACTTTATTACCTTCTGGTAATGTTTCCTGTCTATTTTTCAATGCAAATGGCTTCAACAATGGCATTGTTTTGGTCAAGGCTAAAATGTCCTTCAGCACTGAAGTCCCGCGGGATGAATATCACTGCTGACTTGTCCTTGATATAGTCTTCATAGCTGAGCCTTTGTAGTGTGGGCAATAGACGGTGCATGGTGGTGTGGTCAATTGAAGACTGAATTGTTTGATTGTCATAAGTTGTTATGGTAGTTTTAAGTTGTAAACAAAATGTATAGTTGACTTGCTGGTTGCACTGTTTATAGTGAGCAGTTTTCTCTTGGAGTGTGCCATAAGCAGTAAATTTGAATTTGAATTTTGGAAAAATGCATGAAATTGATTGGAAAATGCATTTGCTGCTTTTAGAGTACCAGAAACCTATAGAATATGGTTCAAAACTGTTAGAGGAGACAAAAAAACAAGTTTGGATGCACTAGATTTATTTAAAAAGAATGTTGTTACCTTGAAAGTTGAGTGTAATAGGCTGTTGAGCTTTTCCAAGCTTCTTTTGTCATTCAAGGTACAAATGAATGTTGATCGACATGTATGAAATGTGTTCTTTTGGTCTGTTTTTCTCACAACATTCTTGAAAAGCACTGCAGGTGTTTTATTTGTATGCAACTGGTCTTCGAGTGCAAAGTATTGTTGCTCATATGTTGACCGTAATAGCAACTGCAATTCAATGAGAGGATTAGATTTTGTTACAGAAATTGTATAGAGGCCACTGTAGAACATTAAAAGCTTGAAACTGAAAGAAGAGGTAAAATTTCTATAGACTGAAATACCTGTGCCCTGTCTATGCCAGTGTGGCCATCTTTGATGTCAATTGCAAATTGGGTACCCATTTTCCTGGCACCGACTACCAGCGCAGCTATTGTGCCAGCTGGGTACTCATTAATAGTTGTAAGCAATTGGCTGATAGTCGTACTTGGGATGAATTTGTACTCCTGACAGAGGCGGGGGATGTTTTCAGTGGTGCTAATGTCTGTTAAAATCAGAATGCAATCACAGTCACCTCTGTCATAATCTGTTCTAGGTGCAACTTGGAAATCTGAGATTGAAATAGCTGATCCCAGGACTATTTTAGGCTCATGTTGGTAAACAAGATTTCCACTAACATTTAACATGATTGTCATTTCTGCTTTGTGATCTGTCAGATCAACACGTAGCATTTCCCATGTTTTGTTAGCCTTGTCCAATGTTGCTCTGTAGACAACAAGGACATCACCTTGGAAGGTGTCTCCAGCTCTTCTTGCATTTAGTTGTTCGATTGAAACAATCCTAGGTTTCTTGACTCTTGTCCTACAAGGAACAAGGATAATGTCAATTGAATGCTAATTTTATATTAGCAAGTTGGACAAATGGAGGTACATTGTAGAAAAAAGTACTTTACCATTGTGTTGACTCTTCTTGTGCAATTTGCACCTGTTTGGCTTGTCTTTTTGATAAATCTTTTGGTGTCCTGCAAAGAATTGGAACAATGTTATTTGAATATTTGTGATTTGGGCGAATGAATTTGAAGGAATAATACTATGAGCACTTCACCGTTGTGCTGATTCTTCTTGCGTGGGTTGCATTTGCTTTGACTGTCTTTTAGTTTCATCCATAGATCTCCTGCAAATAATGGATATAGCATTGGAAAAGACATTGCAATGTGTAAAACTGATATAAGGCTATAAGTTCTATAGAGTTGAATTTGTCTATTGTGCAATGTGCAATTTTAGGAAAATTGGATTGTGATCAGTCCAATATGCTTCTGATATATAGATAGAGCATATATTTGTAGTCGTGTTGGACCAAATGTGATCAATGACTGAGTTGCCCATGCTATGTTGTTGGTTCAAGACAAATTGTATGTTGTTATGTTGCATATAACTGTGAAGCATTTTTTTGTTTCTGCTCTCTGAAGACATGTCGACATTAAAATTGCCTAAAATGTACAACATGTTTTCTGAATTTGTGGATCCAATAATTATTTGCAAGATTGCGATTACTTCATCTATGGCAGTTGCAGGTCTTGCATAAATATTACAAACATTGAGTTCATTGTTAGATAGCATTATTGTTAATGTGATAGCTTCAATATTTGAGGTTTCATGGTGTGTTGTTTTTGACAAGAGTAAATGTTTCTTGGTTAAAGTTGCTATGCCATGGATGTTATGTACAGAGGAGCTATCAAAATTCTCTAACAAGGTATTTAGCTCAAAGGGATGCATATGTGTTTCTTGGAGACACAAGATATCAGATTGCATTATGCTATAGTCATTGACAATTTCTTCTGCATGTGCTTTCAAGCTACGAGTGTTCAATGTACATAGGAGCATATGTGATTTTCTTTTTGAACATGTGCTTAGATTATCAAGTTTCCATTGTGCACATGTCTGAAGACGAGACATTTCTAGTTGTATTTTGTCTTTAACTTTGAAGTTTTTTGAAGTTAAAGGTTGTAACAGGAATAATGATTCTACTAATTTTGTTCGTGATAGAGTTGTATAGGTTAGTCCATGTTGTCTAATGCCTGTGGGGTCAAAAGCCAAGGCCTCCATTGTTAATCCTTGGGATCGATGTATGGTTC
>VDFB02058242.1:354801172-354929615 GCA_007258455.2 Sequoia sempervirens
TGTTAAGCCTTTCATCCATAATTTCTTTTGTTTGCATGTTTTTTTTTGTCAAAAAGTAGTGTTTGGTGTTTTTTTTGTTATAAATTAACCATTCATCAAAATTTCAAATAAATTACATTTTTAGAAACTAGACACCATTCTAAATTTTTTTTAATTTTTTATTTTTAAAAAAATCTATTACTTTCCAAAATTTGTAGGGGGAGCACAGCCAAAACTCTGCTTTTTAGGAAGTGCCCACTTAGAAAATTAGTAAAAAATCAAATATTCATTAAAAAATTATCAGAAAAATCATGCACCAACTAGATACTATTAGCTAACTTATTACTATAGCAATTTTTAAAATACTACAAAAAATTCACCATGCTAGGGTCGTACAAGAGTTGCTATGTTATCTTTTTGTGAAAAAAACAATTTGTGTACATTGCTCTTTTGAACCCCTTAATCTCAACCATTTTCAAAATAAATTAGTACTTTAGAAAGTAGACTTGGAGCACTTCGATCCTTGTTTTTGTTCCATCTCAAAATTTTGAGTGTAGCTATCTTCAATTTCACGTCCAAGGTCAGTATTTCCTGATTTTAGAAAAAAAATGGCCACTTAAGCCCCCTTTTTGGGAACCATCTTGGTGCACTTACCCTGGAGCTGTATAGAGTTCTGACACCGCCAACAATTTAAGTGACATGCATGGAATCTTTCGCGACAGAGAATAATAATGTCTTTCCTAAAACTGGTTGTCGTTGGTCATTTTTTTAGACCGTTATTTTTTGTAATGTAACAGTTTTGGTGTGCATGTATATATTGGCCTCCAAGTTAATTGTTGAGGCATCTTTTGGCTATTCCCAGAAGAGGGGAAGTAAGGGAAACCTTGGGTTTTCCTTTTGTACGGTTGGTTGTGTAGGGTGTTGAGCCTTTGTGCTCATAATTTTGATATTGGAGAAATAAAGAAAGTGTTTTCAGATCTTTGCATTTGCAAATGTTTCTTTAAATTGTCAATAGACTCTGTGCTCTTGCAATTTCCTTCCAATATTGATTCTATCATAGCAAGTTGTATGTGCAATTATTTTTGGAACTTTGAATGCAAAATAATTCATCGGTTGAAAGGGAAATTCACTGCTTGTTCTTTATCTTATTTCTTATTTGTGGGTGTGAAATAGGTGGGCTTTGCATCATTTATTTGCATCCTTTTCATTTGAAGTTTAATCATCCGCATCTACTTTCATGGTTATGGGTATGTGTTAGTTGTCTTTTCTGCTTTCTGGTTAAAAGCATACCCTAAGTTTTCATTCATTGCATATCTTAAGAGGGAGTTGTACCTCTAAAATTAAGAGGAAAGTTTTCAATCCAATGGCAACTTCTCCAACTTTTAGTGTTGTTTGTTCTTCTTGTTGGGCATTTTGATTCATTTTCTTTCATTCATTTCCAAGGGACAAATTTGTTAACTAACACACTTTCTAGAACATTCTAGGGTGGTTATTGGGTAAATAAATAGGGATATGAGGGGGTTGTAGAAGGTGGCTCCATTAATGCAAATTGTGGCTCTGAATAATAGTTTTTCTTTCAGAATTTATTTTGTTGTAATGAATCACGCCCATGAGGCTGTAGTATCTATTGTTGTGTTTTGTGGGGTTTGAGTGATGTTTCCCTCATCAAGTGGTATCAGAGAAGGATTTCCTAAGTGTGTAGACAAATCGTTGAATGTGTGGTAGTTTACACCAAGACTTGTGGTTGTGGGTATGTGAGAAAAGATGTCTCCATGAAGAAACTATGGTGGAAGAAATGTTGGGGTAATAGAAGAGGGTTTTAGATCCCTCCAATGATAAGTTCAAGCACTGCAAGAGGAGCTATGTAGAGGAGCTAATGCAGAAGAAGAGAGGAAAGTGAGGATGAGGCTGAAAATGATGATCCATTCGAGGAAGAAACACAGGATGTAATGGATCCTGGAGAAGTCAGACCGATTAGGGCCATTTCCAAGATTGGAAAGAGGCCAAAGATATAAGTTTCTAATTTTTCTAGAAAATTAAATCTAGAGAGTTGATCGATTGGATCAATGGCATGGAAGAGTATTTTGAGTATGAGAAAATATAAGACCCAGATAGGGTCAAATTTGCAAAGGCCATACTAGCATATGGTGGAAAGAAGTCCAGTTGGAAAGAAATAGAAGAGGAAAAGAGAATAACAAGATGGGATCGAATGCTGGAAAAATTGAAGAGACGGTTCATTCATGGGGACTAAAAGTTGGATTTGTTAAAGAAGATGCAAGGGTTGAAACAAGGAGGAAAATCTGTTAGGGAGTATATAGAAGAATTCTACCAAGTCTTGATCAGAATAGGTCATTATGAGGCCAACAAGGAGAAGATTTCCTATTATATAAATGGGTTGAAACCAAGCATTCAAGAAGAGTTGAGTCTGGAAAGAATGTCTACCATTGAAGATGCATATCAGTTTGCTTTGAAGGTAGAAGAGAAGTTGAATAGAAGGTTTGAAAGCAAGCAAAGAGGTGGGGGTCAAGGTGGAAGCACTAGTGGATGGTCATATGGAGGTCGAAATGAAGATCAAAAGAATGGTGAAGGATCTAGTAGCAGCCATAATCATAAAGGAGATAACACCTATCATCCTCGTGATTAGAATAATGGAGCCCAAAGAGGAAGAGGAAGATTTGGACGAGGACCGGGAAGAGGAGGCTTTCGTGGAACCTATTTCTAGTGTGGAGAAGAAGGACATAGAGCCTATGAGTTTCCTCAACATCAAGGAAGGACAAATAGAAGAACTAAGGGTAATGCACGAGTTGCACATGTAGATGAAGATTTTGAGTCTTCACATTCTGAGGATGTAGAAAGAGAGGTTCTTGTTACTAGAAGAGCCTTGTTGAATGAGGAGAAAGAACCAACTCAAAGGAAGAATTTGTTTCACACCAGATGTAAGTGTGAAGGTAATGTTTGCAATGTTATTATTGATGGAGGTAGTACCAATAACCTTGTTTCAGAAGAGATGGTTAGTAAGTTGTGGTTGGAGAGAAGAAGACATCTGAATCCATACCAGACTACTTTATTGCAAAAGGACCATAATGTTGGAAAAATGAGGATAGACAACTGAGAGGGGGGGTGAATTGGTTGTCACAAAAATTTAAACTTTTTCTAACTTAACTTATCCTTAATCTTAGATCTAATGAATAAGAAATTAACCACAAACAATTAACACATCAGAGAGACAAATAATACCAGGGTTTTTGAATGGAAACCCTGTTAGGGGAAAAACCACAGTGGATGTTAGTCCACAAGTTTATACTCTGTTAGAAGTATAAAAGAAATAAAAAAGGTGAATGCACATGCATTCAGGCACATTTCCTAGAGCTCACTACTCAATTACAAAAGAGGACTCACTGTCCAACAATAGGATTTGGATTAAAACCATCCAATATTTGAACTGAGAAAATAGCTTCTTCTCAAGCCTGATTACAGTTCCAATAAGTCTCAATACCTCTTCACACTTCACACAATCTTCTTCACACTCTGCTCAATAATGATATTCACACATATGCACATAGGAGCACACAAAGCACACTTTCCACTGATCACACAATCACTCTTATATATCCGCTATAGGAGAGTTCACCACAACTTAGTTGGCTAGAAGATAAAATATATTTTCAATGTCGGCCCAAATTTACAAATAAGATTTTTAATGCCTATCCACCAAGGTCAGACACAACATAGTGGGGAACCAAATTAATATCTCCAACAAAAAAATACTTTAATTAATTTCACCACAAAGATCCACAACACGCTACCACCAACATGCCAATCAAGAACATGAAAAACCAAACATGCACACAAAGATCTTCAACCACGAGGTCACCGAGTAATGTGGACATACCACAAAGATAGAGAATGAACTAGAGACATCTGAGAACACCAAGAAACTATAGAGAAGCATCCACAACAACTGAAATAACTAGAATCACACAATCTTCATTTAGGAACACTGACAGAGACCAACACAACACTGTCAGACCATAACTCACACAAAACTTCACGCAGACTTCTAAAACTTCTGATAGATGATCTAGAAACATTCAAAAATAAACCTTTTAATCCAAATCATCTAATCTTTTACGTACAAAACAAAACTCCTTCATGACCTACACAAATCCACTAGGAACCTGAAACACTTTTTCTTATAATTTTCTCAATATCCTCGACATATACAACAATAGATACACCAAATGCTAATAGTGTTGAAATCAATGAAAACCACATATCAACAACACATCCACAACATCCAACAATCTCCCAACAATCTCCCCCTTTGGCATTGATGGAAACACATGATGTGAAAAATACCATCAACCCAACATGCTGACTTCTCCTGCACTTCTCCTCTTCACAAGATTTTTCGCATTACACTTCTCCTCCTTTGACATCAATGGAAAAGGTAACCATGACCTTTCCATATGCTCTGAACCACATATTGACACATCTAACTACTCCCCCTGAGTAGCAAGCACAAACACATCAATCTGGATCAGAATATATAAATGAAGCTCTCAGATTGATGCAAGTAAATGCATCATTTAATTCTTATTAGGAGGGGTAATCACCCCTAGCATTCCTTTGAGATACTCAAAAGTATCTTTCAGCAATGGCTTAGTAAATATATCTACAGTTTCTTCTTTGGTAGGAACATACTCTACTCTGACTTCTTTCTCAGTCACTTTCTCCCTCAAGAAATGAAACTTGATTGATATATGTTTGGTCGTGGAATGCAACACTAGATTCTTTGAAATGTTTATTGAACTTGAATTGTCACAATATATGGTATTAGGTTCTTCATATACCACCCTGATATCTTTTAGCATCTGTTTCATCCATATCACTTGAGTACAGTTATTGGAAGTGGTAATATATTCAACTTCAGTATTGGATAGAGAAATGAAATTATTTTTTTTTCCTAACTAGGACACCAACTTCTTCCCTAAAAAGAAAGCACCACCACTAGTACTTTTTTTTTCATCTACATCATCAGCCCATTCCGCATTAGTGTATGCACACAAAGTGAGATCATCATCCTTTGGATACCAAAGTCCAAAGTCAATTGTTCCTTTTAGATATCTAAAGATTATTTTGACAACAGTCACATGCGATTCTTTTGGATCAACTTGAAATCTAGCAACCATACATAAAACATTCATAATATTTGGTCTAGTTTGAGTCAAGTAGAGTAGTCCACCAATCATTGATTTGTACCTTGTTTGATTTTCCTTAGGAGAATTATTATTCTGAGTCAACGTACATCCGGTTACCATGGGAGTACTAACAGGTTTGGATTCATCCATCCCAAACTTCTTCAGTAGCTCTTCCACATATTTGGACTGAGATATGAAAATCCCCTGGTCCAATTGTGTAATTTGCAATCCTAGAAAGAACTTCATTTCACCAATCATGCTCATCTCAAATTCACTCTTCATCTCATCAACAAACTTCGTGCATAGATTATCACCTCCACCAAAAATGATGTCATCAACAAAGAATTTTATGGTTAACTCCTTATCATGATCTAATTTGAAGTATAAGTTACTATTAGTAGCACCTTTAGTGAATCCAAGCTTCAGTAGATATTTGTCTAATCTGGCGTACCAGGCTCTGGGGGCTTGTTTGAGTCCATACAGAGCTTTCTTCAATCCACAAACCATATCTTCCTTATCTGTTAGCTAAAATCCATCTGGCTGTTTAATGTACACTTCTTCTTCTAGTTCGCCATTCAAAAATGCAGACTTTACATCCATTTGATAGACTGTATGGTTCTTATAAGCAACATAAGCAAGAAATAATATTACTGCTTCAATTCTAGCAATAGGGGAAAATGTTTCTTTGAAATCAATACCTTCCATTTGAGAGTACCCTTTACATACCAGTCTTGCCTTATTCTGGACCACTTCACCTTCCTCATTCAGCTTGTTTCTGAATACCCACTTAGTACCAATCACATTTTTGTCTTTGGGCCTAGGAACCAGTGTCCATGTGTCATTATTTTCAATTTATGTCAGCTCTTCTTTCATAGCTTCCAACCAGTGTTCATTTGGACAGGCTTCAGTGACACTCTTAGGTTTAATCTTGGAAATCAAACAATATTATTTTGCAATTTTTCTTCTAGTTTGAGATTCTTTGCTCTTATCTCCTATGATTTTACTTTCAGAGTGATTTAGGTTTACATACCTTGGAGTCTTGGGACTTTCTTGGACTCCTAATTCTTATAATCTTTCTTCTACACTTTCCACTTGTTTGTGCCTTGGCACTTGTCTAAGCTTCCTGACTGACTTGATTCACCAAAAAAAATTGAGGTTGCTTCACTAGAACATATGGAATAATCTAAAAGAGATTCGGTGTCTGGGTGTTCTTTACTTGACTTGTGTTGTCTTCATCTGAATCGTAGCTGCATCGTCTAGATGATTTGACATTTGCACTCTCAAAAATATTTCTCAATCTTTTGTTATAGCATCAGTATGCCTTGCTCTTTGTGGAGTAACCTAGGAAGATCCCTTCATCACTTCTAGCATCAAACTTTCCTATATCATCTCTTTTGATGTAAAATTTTCTTCCAAAAATCTTGAAATACTTAACAATAGGCTTGTAACCAAACCATAGTTCATAAGGGGTATTACCAAAATTACCATTCACATTTACCTGATTCAAAGTATATACAACAATGCTTACCACTTCACTCCAATACATCTAAGACACATTCCCTTCCATCATCATTGTTCTGGCAGCATCCAAAATTGTTCTATTCTTTCTTTCTACAACTCCATTCTATTGAGGGGCTCGAGGAGCAGATAACTGTCTTTTAATTCCATTTTCTTCACAATAAGAAATGAACTCTTTAGAAAGGAATTCTCCAACTCTATCAGATCTCTAGTATTTGATTTTAAAACCTTTTTCATTTTCTTCCATGGCCTTGAAAATTTTGAACTTGTCCAATGCTTCACACTTTTCTCTTAAAAAGGAAACCCAAATCATTTTAGAGTAATCATCAATGACCAGCATAAAATACCTTTCTCCATGAATAATTCTAACTCTAGAGGGACCACAAAGATCAGTATGTAACAGTTCCAACACATTATTTGAATGAAATTGTTTGCTCTGGAAGGCAACTCTAGTTTTTTTACCCATATGAAATTCTTGGCAGATTACATTAGCAGGCTTCACTAACCTAAGCAGATCTCTTACTGCTTGAGTATAACTTATCTTGATAATGTTGTCAAAGTTTACATGACACAACCTCTTATGCCATAACCAACTTTCATCTATTTAAGCAATTAAGCAACTTCCACTAGTAGTATTCAAGTGAAAAATATTACCTTTATTTTGCACACCAGTAGCAATCATGTTTCTAGAACTCCCAAGAATCTTGCATTTTCCATTCTTGAACTGCAGATCATATTACTTGTGTACCATTTTTCCAACACTTAACAAGTTATGCTTTAGGCCTTCAACATAGAGAACATCATCAATATTTTCCTTACCACCAAGGCTAATAGAACCTCTTCCACAAATCACACAAGCATTGTTATCTCCAAATCTTAAAACCTCACCATCATACTTCTCTAGACTCACAAACTTGCTTTTATCACTAGTCATATGATGTGAGCATCCACTATCAATGACCCATTCATCTTTCTCCTCAACTCGAGCTGCAAGAGCTTTCTTATCTTCAGTAGATTCGGTAAGCACATGTTTATTTTCAGTGGTAGAAATGAAAACCCAATCATCTTCATTTCCATTATCTTTATCAAACTCATCATCAGTTATTGCTTCTTCAGCAAAGTAGCATTTCTATTGGAATCTAGGTTTTCTAGGCTTAGACCTAGGAACTCTTTCAAGACATCTTGATGCAAAATGGCCTATCTTACTGCATGAAAAACATTTAATAGGCAATACATCTTCATACTTACCTTTTCCTCTTCCTTCTTTCTTTGCAATCAATGCTTCTAGTTCGTGCACTTCTCTTTCTTTGTCTTCGAGTTGTTTTAGTTCTTCATCATATTTAGATATCTTTCTGGAGTTCTCTCCTGGACTGTATCTAGGCCTGTAACTTCTAGATACAGTAGCTTTGTATGCAGATTCATTTTTTGGTGTAGATTCACCAAATTCACTTATTTCAAAAGCAACAAGCTTCCCTATTTATCTCTTGTCATCTTGTTTACAAACATAAATTCCTCAATAGCATGAACCTTCATTTTGTAGGAAGGAGGCAATGATCTGAGTATCTTAGCCACAATTTCATTCTCACTTACTGAACCATTGACACATTTAATACCTAGCACTATTTCATTTACTCTCTACATAAGAGAATTAATATTTTCATCTTCATCCATCTTCATATTCTCATAATATTTTCATCTTCATCCATCTTCATATTCTCATACTTTCCTTTTAAGCTCTGTAGCTTAGCTATCTTCACCTGTGTATCTCCTTCATACAAAGTTTCCAGTTTTGTCCAAATCTCATGAGTTGTCTGCAGACCTATCACATTAGCCATCTCCAAATCTGTTAGAGTGCTCACCAATGCTTCCATAGCTCTGGTATTACTTTCAACATCTTTGATCCCATCAGTAGAGGAGGGACCATTATGAGGAATAGTATATTGATCTCTTGTAATATTCCAATAAGCATCACCAATGCACTACATTTGAAATTGCATCCTAACTTTCCATAGTGAGTAGTTGGTGCCATCAAATCTAGGACTATCCTTCTTGAATGTTGATGTTGCCATCCCGGATCACCTCAAGCTGTTAGACTTCTTAAGAGGAACTAGCTCTGATACCAATTGTTGGAAAAACAAGGACAAGCAACTAAGAGGGGGGGTGAATCAGTAGTCACAGAAATTTAAACTTTTTCTAACTTAACTTATCCTTAATCTCAGATCTGATGAATAAGCAATTAACCACAAACAATTAACACATCAGAGAGACAAATAACACTAGGATTTTTGCGTGGAAACCCTGTTAGGGGAAAAACCACGGTGGATGTTAGTCCACACGATTATACTATGTTAGAAGTATAAAATAAATAAAAAGGGGAATACGCATGCATTCAGGCACACTGCCTAGAGCTCACTACTCAATTACAAAAGGGGACTCACTATCCAACAATAGTATTTGGATTAAAACCATCCAAGATGTGAACTGAGAAAATAGCTTCTTCTCAATCCTAATTATAGTTCCAATTAAGCTCAATACCTCTTCACACTTCACACAATATTCTTCACACTCTACTTAATTATGATATTTGCACATACACACATAGGAGCACACGAAGCACACTTTCCACCGATCACACAATCGCTCTTATATATCCGCTATAGGAGATTTCACAACTTAGTAAGCTAGAAGATAAAATATATTTTCAATGTCGGCTCAAGTTTACAAATAATATTTTTAATGTGTATCCACCAAGGTTGGCCACAACATAATGGGGACCCAAATTAATATCTCCAACACAAAAATACTTTAATCAATTTTTCCACGAATATCCACAACACGCTACGACCAACATGTCAGCCAAGAACATGAAAAAATAAACATGTGCACAAATATCTTCAACCACGAGCTCACCGAGTAATGTGGGTGTACCACAAAGATATAGAATGAACTGGAGACATCTGAGAACACCAAGAAACAACAGAGAAGCATCCGCAACAACTGAGATAACCAAAATCACACAATCTTCATTTAGAAACACTGACAGAGACCAACACAACATTGTGAGACCATAACTCACACAAAAATTCATGCGGACCTCTGAAAATTTGGGTAGATGATCTAGAAACATTCAACAATAAAACCTTTAATCCAAATCAGCTAATCTTTTATGTATAGAACAAAACTCCTTCATGACTTGCACAGTTCCACTAGGAACTTGGAATACTTTTTCTTATAATCTTCTCAATATCCTCGACATATACAACAATAGATACACCAAATGCTAATAGTGTTGACATCAATGACAACCACATATCAGCAACACATCCACAACATCCAACAATCTCCCAAAACATAAAGCTTTGGTAAATGAACAATATCTACTAAGGTTCAAGATTGAAAATTACCATGATGAGGTATTGTGTGATATTATACCTATGGATGTTTTTCATATGTTGTTAGGCAGACCATGGCAGTTTGATCGGTGAGCAATCCATGATGGACATGCCAACATCTATTCTTTGAAAAACGATAAAGTTCGTCATAAGTTGAAGCCCTTGAAAGAGGCAGAGGGAAAAATATGTAGTAATGCAAGAATTTGTTTGGTTGATGCAAGAAAGTTCCTAGAGGGTATGAGGCATGAGCATATGTGTTTTACATTGATCCCTAGAGTTGATAAAGAAGATACTAATGAGGTACTTGTAGAGGTTTCAAATTTGTTGAATGAGTTTCAAGTTATTATTTTTTATAATGTACTTGAAGGTTTGCCTCTAGTAAGAAAGAGTAGTCATCAGATGGACCTGATTCTTGGAGCCAATTTGTTGAATAAGGCAACTCATCGTATGACTCCAGTAGAGAGTGGAGAGTTGAACAGATAAGTGCAAGAGTTATTGCGAAAGGGATTGATCAGAGAGAATTTGAGTCCATGTGCAGTACCTACAATACTAGCACCAAAGAAGGATGGGGAATGGTGGATGTGTACAGATTCTAGAGCCATTAACAAGATCACCATCAAGTATAGATTTCCCTTACCGAGAATGGATGACATTATGGATTGTTTGAGTGGAGTTGAGTACTACACAAAGATAGATTTGAAGAGCGAATATCACCAAATCCAGATTAGAGAATGAGATGAATGGAACATAGCCTTTAAAACCAAAGAGGGTCTATACGAGTGGTTAGTCATACCTTTTGGGCTAACCAATGCACTGAGCACATTTATGTGGCTTATGAATGAGGTATTGAAGGATTTTTTTAGGAAATTTTTTTATTGTTTATTTGGATGATATTTTGATTTTCAGTAAGACATTGGAGGAGCACTTGATGCATATCCGAAGAGTTTTTGAGAAGATAAGGGAGGAGAAGTTGTTGATTAATTTGAAGAAATGTAGTTTTGTGAAGAGAGAGTTGCTATATCTAGGATTTTTTGTCTTAGCAGAGGGTCTTAAAATGGATCTAGAGAAGGTGAGAGCTATCATTGAATGGCCTACCCCAAGGAGTGTTACAGAAGTAAGACCATTTCATGGTGTGGCAAGTTTTTACAAAAAGTTTATTAAGAATTTTAGTAGTAGTTGTGTATCTCTAACTGAAGCAATGAGAGGAGATAGAAAAGAGTTTATGTTGACTACAAGAGCAACCAAAATTTTTGATATGTTGAAGAAGAAAGTTACCGAGCAACCTGTTTTGACACTTCCAGATTTCAATAAGGTCTTTCAAGTAGATTGTGATGCTAGTGGCATTGCCATAGGAGCTATTTTGAGTCAAGAAGGTAAGTCTATTGTCTCTTTTAGTGAGAAATTAAATGATGCTAAGAAGAAATATTATGTCTATGATTAGGAGTTTTATGCTATAGTTTAGAATTTGAAGAAATAGAGACACTATTTGTTGCCAAAATAATTTGTTTTATATACTAATCACCAGGCTTTGCAATATCTCAATAGCCAAGGAAAGTTAAATCAAAGGCACTTAAAATGGGTTGAGTTTTTGAAAAGTTATACTTTTGTTTTGAAGCACATGAGTGGAAGGTCAAACAGAGTTGCAAATGTCTTAAGTAGAAGGAAAAATTTGTTGATAGATATGAATATAGAGCTTGTTGGGTTCAATGAACTCAAGAGTTTGTATCTAGAAGATCCAGACTTTGCAGAAGCTTGGAGGGATTGTTTGGAACCTATTACATTGGATAGGACAAGATGGTTGGATTTCTTAATCCAAGATGGGATGTTGTTTAGAGGAAACCAATTGTGCATTCCAAGGAGTTCTATGAGAGAATCTAATCAAGGAAAAGCATGGTGGAGGATTGGATGGACATTTTGGTCGAGATAAGACCAATGCTCTTATTAGTGACAATTATTACTGACCATAGTTACAACAAGATGTGAAGTTTGTATAAAGTTGTAGAGTATATTAGATGGAAAAAGAAACAATTCAAAATACTGGATTGTATTAGCCATTACCTGTACCTAAGAGGCCATGGGAAGATATTAGCATAGATTTTTTTCTTGGCTTTCCAAGGAAACAAAGAGAGCATGATTCCATATTTGTGGTAGTGGATAGATTTTTAAAGATGGAACACTTCATTTCGTGTCATAAGACCAATGATGTTGTTCATATTGCAGATTTGTTTTTCAGAGAGGTGGTGAGACTACATGGTCTGCCAAAGATTATAGTTTCAGATAGAGATAACAATTTTGTTGACTATTTCTGGAGGACAATATGGAAGAATTTTAAGATAGATATGAAGTTTAGTTCTGCACACCATCCACAGACTAATGGAAAAATGGAGGTGGTGAATAGGAGTTTGGGTAACCTACTAAGATGCTTAGTAGGAGATAAGCCCAAGGGATGGGATTTGATTATACCACAAGTAGAATTTGCTTACAACAATTTTGTCAATGGGAGCAATGGTAAATTACCATTCTAGATTGTGTATGGGAGTAGTCCAAGAACTACTTCTGAATTGAGAAAGATGGATAAGGGGGAGAAGAGTAGTGCTGAGGCTAAAGATTTTTCTGAGCACCTGAAGAATTTGCATGAAGAAGTAAGGAAACATATCAATAAGATGAATTCATAATATAAGGCCAAGGCAGATAAAAAAGGAGGTATAAGGAGTTCTAGGTTGGAGATGAAATCATGGTTCATTTGTGAAAGGAGAGGTTTCTAGTTGGTACATACAAGTTAAAGATGAAGAAGTTTGGACCATGCAAGATACTGAAGAAGCATGATTCAAGAAATGCATATGAGGTAGAGTTGCCTGATGAAATTCATATTTCACCTATGTTTAACATTTCAAATTTAACAAAATATCATGAAGGGGGAATTAATGAAAAAAAATAGAAGCACAGTGGAATATTCCAGCACCTACTTCAAAAAAGGAGGAGATAAAAGAACTTTTAGATAAACATGTGGGTAGAAGCACAAGAAATAGGAAATACACATAGTACTTGGTGAAATGGAGAAGAAGGATTGTTGAAGATTCATCGTGGTTGTATGAGGCTAAGGTTAACGATTTTGGTTTCCCTCTAACTCCTGAGAAGTGACAAGGTCACTTTTCAAATTACCAGGTGGGTGTCTGATGTAGGAGCCTCTAGTGGTGTAGGGGCAATCTTGCATCACCCAATTTTTTTTATTTTTTATTTATTTTCTTTAGTTGTTTTTAGTCTCATGATGACACTTAAGGGGTGTAAGACAGTCAAAAGTCAAAAAAAGAAAAAAAAGGGAACTTACTATTTTTAGTAATTCAGCCTAAATAGGCTCGTATGGACCTAAAAATTCACCCCAAGGAGTAGAACTAAAAAAAAAATTTGGTCATGAAAGAATCGCCTCAATACCCTACATGGTTTGGGAGAAATTAAAGTTTTCGTCCCAAGAAATTTTTCCAATGCAGCTTCAAATTCAAATATAAAACTTTAGAGGCCCCAAAATAGCTCAAAAATTGGACAAACCAACCTACAGTGGGTTCATGTGTTGTAGATATCTTTGAAAGCTTTCCAAAGATACGAAATAATAGCAAATCAGACACCCGAATCAAAAGTTATGGCCCCGTGAAGTTGCCCCTCTAAAAAGTGAATTTCATTAAAATTTCTTCCTAGGCTATAAATCAAACAACAAGACTTTTGTCACCAAAAAAAAGGGAAAGTTGCACTTTCTAGAATATTTTAGGGCAATTATTGGGTAAAATAAATAGGGATATGAGAGGGTTGTAGAAGGTGGCGTAGTGTAGATTGTGGCTCTGAATAATAGTTTTTCTTTCAGAATTGATTTTGTTGTAATGAATCAAGTCCATGATGCTATAGCATGTAAGCTTTGAATATGTAATTTCATTTTCTGAAAATAATTAAAAGTGGGTTATTTTCTATCTCACATCTTTTGCGTTTTGTGGGGTTTGGACGTTGTTTCCCTCATCAACCTCATCCCAATCCTCATGCATACACACACTCCCTCTAAGTTCTCTTACATAGAAAACTAAATAAAGGAGTTTATTCCACTTCTTCCAAGAAAAGACTCAACATCACTAAAGAAAGGCAAGTCAACTCAAGATCTCTTTTCAAAACATCCCTTCCATTAAGGAATTTGGAGATAAATAGGGAACTAATTACAACTAGTCCAAGCATACTTCATAACAACTCCAAACTCGTCACTTTTCAAAAAAGGCACTTAACAAGGGCCATATCTTGAGTTTAGTAAAAAATATGAGTTCTATTAAGTACCTAACACTTGGGTTAACACCCTAGGGGTTTAAAAATGATATAATTACATAAAATAAACCTTTTTTCCACCCCCTTTTTGACTCATAAATTAAAATCCTAAATTACCCTCAAATATACAATTTACAAATTAAAATACAACTTAAAGACTTAAAAAATTTAAAATAAAATGCATTCATGTCTCTTACACCCCATGTGTTATTACCTATTTACTATTACCTTGTTTGGTTAAAATTCTTTAATATATATGAATGTGTTTTGTATATGAATCTTGATGGAAATATGATGAATGAATGTTTGATTCAATTTAATGTTTTATAATGGTTTTATAAATGAAATATATGATGTATTTGAATGTGTTGTTATCAGCTAACTATTGTTATGATGTACTAAGTTGAATACAGGAACATGTTCAAACCTCTAGAAGAGAGGGGAAGTATCACTCAGGAGAAGAAATTGGTCTAGTAACCCTTAATGATCCTAACTGAGCATACACACACTCAAACCCTAGTTGGTCTAGGATTGAATCAAGTCATTTCGGGTAATTGGTACCTAAGTGATCTTCAATTTTGGTTGTGAATGTTTGTATTGGGTTATGATCTTGTTCTATGAATGTTTTGATTGAGGAATGTGATTAAGTCTTTATGTTGAGTGAAAGTCATTTTTGTGTGCTAATATTTATATCAAAGAGATATATACATAAAATATACATATATGTATATATGTACGTATCTACGATAAACTCATACATATGAGTAAATACGTACATGAGTATACTAGGTAGACATATCTACACATGCTCATAGACAGATTACCCATGTGCATGGGAATATCAATTGGCAGAGGTAACATATATATGTATATATACACTTTATGTATATATGTCGATCAATGGAAATGAGAGTATATGTGTCTATATAAAGATACTAAAAAAATGTTATAAATAATCTAAATATATATTAATATACTTATATATTTATATATATATATGATAGTTATTTTGATATATGTTTTTGATAAAGTAAGCACCATTTTCAGGGTGTTGTACCCTTCATAGAGAGCCACAAGGGAAAAAAGAGTCTAAGATCAAAAAGTAACAAAACAAAACACGAAACCAAAAATAGACACAGACTAACAGCACATGGACCAACAACCAATCAACAATAGACTAGCTGGTATTCTCTCAGTTCTTTGACAACAACTAGATCAAATCATCATTGATCCATTCCTAGTGGTTTTCAACCTTCTTCATCTCCATATCCTCCTTCATGACAACCGATAGGGTACTAGTGACACAGGGTCAAACCTTTGAATTTTTTGTCCATTTTTTCTATTCTTTCTTTCAACACACCGAGCTCCTCCCCTCTGCCTATAGTGTAGTTAGGATAATTTTGCTCAATATCCAGCAGTTCTGAAGAGTGAGAGGCTGAAACCTCCTTCTAAGCTTTACCCTTGTCGACGATGGAAGAGGGACCTCTAGCTTTCTCTCCTTCTTCACCATCCAACACCTCTTCAACTCTGCTATCTTTGTTGTTTGACATCTCCTCTTCAGTGTCCAAATCCCTGACCTGCACTTTTTCATGTTCTTTGCCAACCTGCCAGAGCACCGAATAATGGCATCACATCTAATAACCATAGTCTCTGCCACCACCGTATCACCCAATGAGTCCTTGCTCACAACAATTTTCCCTTTATTCAGAGGCTCTTTCTCCTCCTTACCTTTCCTTTTTGGGGCAGGCTTACTGGGAGTCTTAGCAGGGGTAGACTTGAGGTCACACAGGCTCACCGCTGCACTATTTTGGGCCACTCCCTCGACACCCTTAAGTTTTTTGGTAGCAGGTTTGGGTTTCTGAGAATCAGTAGGGACCAAGTGACTTTTCCTGACAGGGCCTTTTGATTTGGCCAGAGATAAGTTGGTCTCGGTGGGTGGCTCAATTTCCTTAATTCAGATGGCCGAAATTGGTTTTGGAGGGCATAAAGCTAGGTGAAAGTGATAGAGCCTTAGGATAAGACCCTGGTGGAGCGGCAGGGGAGTGGGTTTATTGGGATTTAAAGCATCAGACTCCACACATTTTTTGACTGAGTTTTCAAGGTCCATTAGCAAAAAAAAGGGAAAGCTCAGTAAAACTTTATGCCTAAGGTGATTTAACAAGGGAAAATGGTAGAAGTAATAGGCTTTGTACCTTCCAGCATGACATATTTCACCAACGAAAGACACAGCTGGCTCCATGGTTGAGGAAGAGCCTCCCATTCAAACCCAAACTGGTTGCACACCGACTTCTCATCTCTGACAAATAACTTGTCCATACTTAATTGGCAATTAATGCATTTGATAATCTTGAGAAAATAAATTGTGGGTGGTAGGGTGGGCGGCTTCCCACACCGTAGGTTGTGGGAAGCACAAGGGGTCAAAAGGTAGGTAAGACAATGATACTACTCAAATTGAAGCAAAGTGATGTTGGGTAGTTCTTGGTTAGCTTATGGGGTATTAATGATGAGGACCTGTGTGCTACCAACGTGGCAAGGCTATGAGGTTCATTTGGCAATGGAGCTTGTTTGATGATTACCATGAAAAGCATTTATTTGGGATCCTTTCAAATGAATGATGATATTATCAAGGGATATACAAAGCTTTTAGCCATCAATTTTCCCATCTTTTCAACTATGGGATGCGATGGTTGGCAATAACTCTTATGTGTGGAGTGGAACTCACACATTGATTATAGAGTAGATTTTGCAAAGCATATTAATTCAAGATTAAGTAAAATTATGGTAAGGACATGTCATTACCACTTCGCATACTACTTGTGGACACAAGTATCTTTATTTAAGGTTATATTCCCTAATTTTTTGGCAATTTGCATTTTTTGAATTGGTAGTATAGGTACAGAGTGTTTGTAAACAATGGAGGAGTGTTCTAAAATTGTGGTCCGCATGTCTATGGAAACACTTATGTGTATTGGGGTAGATACCCCTATTTAGTTGGATAGCAATGTTAGGAAAATGACATTTTGAGGGCCTATCACTAATCAATGGTTGAAACAGGTGCTCAAGAAGCACAACTCTCCCATCTTGGCTGCAATAAAGATGGTTCTAGGCAAGGGATTCATGTTAGAGGAAGAGTCATTTTGTGTGGACACAAATATCACCTCACATTTTCTGGCTATGCTGCTAGATATCAAGACAACGAAGAGGGTGGAGGATGATTTGATGAAAAAAAAATTTAAGGAATATTTGTTGGTCAGGATGGAGATCATGTATGCTACCTCACTTGGTATGGGGGTTCCATGCCCACATGACCTTCATTTGATTCATGTCCCTAGGGAAGTTCTCAAATATTATCCATTCATTCTTGATCTCAAAGGGATGGCTCTGATAGAGCACAAGCAAATGGTTGTTGTTGGCAAGGGTTACTTGATGAAGGAAAAGAAGCTTCCCATTTTGTTGAATGTCAATGTGATTCCAAATTTCAGAGGCTTCACACATGAGAACAACTATCTGGGTGGTTAGGGTTGCTTTATTTTAGTAAGTCTACAATTAAAAGTTATGTTTGGCATATTGATAGGAGTATAGTCTGGTCAATATAGATGATAGTAGTATGTATCTATGGTAGCAGTTAATGTTTTGTGGGGCTAGCAGTGTCTGTTCTATTTTATCACAGTGGTTGGGTGGAAAAATCCATAGCAGATTGTATTTGCATTTTGAGTCTTCCTACCTAACAGACAATATGTAATCACATTTTGATATTAATATAATAACTCATTATGACTCAAAAAAAAAACCTTGAGAAAATAAATATATATTATATATATATGAAAGATATGTTATATATATACATATATATATATATATATATATTAGATAATAATATTATATATAATGTTAAGTGTTTGAAATCTATATATAGCACATTGTAATAGCACAAAAATTTATATGTATAAAGCACTTTAAATATTCTTATGTGCACTACAGTGCTGCATCATATGCATTATAACTACACATAAAACAAACTTGGAATAAGTCAACAAAGACTTACAAAGCCGCCCATGATAATAGGCATAACGTTTATATGTTGGAAAGAGAATGAATGGGAATTTTAAATGACTAGAATAAGTCTTAGAGAATGATATTATTTATGGTGCTAAAACATGAATATGTGGCACCAAACCTATAGAATGTGGAAGAAAATAAGAAGTCTTAAACCATTAGATATGCATAAACCCAGTCAATGCAAAGTTGACAGCAATATAAGAGGGTAGTTGACTTGCAAACTGTTGGAAACACGAAGAAGATTGACTATCTCTATAGTTTTCTATTGTCATTGATGTCACCATGATTGTGACTACAAGTCTAAGGATGTGACTGATTCGGTATTTTGGTATGGTGTCTGAATCTGTATTCGTGTTGCTCTCTCTAGTATTCCTATCTGCACTCCTTCTCAGTTAACTATTATCACTTATGGTTTTAGGAAATGGTTCGTAGGTGTTGGGAGCATGTACTTACAAGATCTTACGTATCCAAATGCTCATATGGTGTATCAGTCTTTCTCTCATGTTTGTAAAAGTGTTATTAGGTCTATCCTTGGCTGACCTAATGAATGGTGAAATAATTTTTGGTTATGCAAATATATGTGCGACCTATCCTAGTTCGATGTTGACTTGACAAAGCGTGTTGGGAAGATTTTGGAATTCCTTGAAGCTGACTATTAGCATTTTTGGTAAATATGATGGTCATCTAATTAGGCCAACCTAATTAATGCTTGCAAAAAGGTCAAGTATATATATGTGAATGTAGTGGAAGATGATAACGATGAAGAAGTATGAGCGAGTAAGAAGTATGACGCAATAGAAAGTGCAAAAATTGACAAATATAATGAAGTGTATCAAGTCAGTATTCTGAGCATCACCGGAACTGTATCAACACTTGCTAGGTGCACATTTGTTAGTTCATTTTGGCTATAAATCCTTCTTTTGTTCTGTAAATCTTTCTGTAGGCAGTGAGCCTTCTTGTAAGTAGTGAGCTTTTTTATTTGGGTAGTGAGCCCTTGGCACTGAGCCTTATATTTTCTATTCTAGAACAAAATTTATATTATGAGTTAATCCTCACCGTGGTTTTTCTCTCATTGGGTTTCCATGTAAATCTGGTATTCAGTGTATTATCTTGCTTTTTGTTTTGTATCTCTTTCTTATGCTTAATAAAAAAACTATGGATTTGTGGAATTAATATGTGTTGAAGTTTTAAAGTTGAATTTGTGTGACGAATGATTCACCCCCCCCTCTCAGTTTTCCCGCATCCTTTAACAATTGGTATCAAAGCTTTGGTTCCTTGGTAAAGAGATTAAATTCTTGAGGAGGATCCTAAAGGTTGATTAAATGGATGATAAAGGAGAGCTCTGGACTACTCTTGAGGACCTTGACAAAGTGGAAAGAGAAAATAGAGATCTAAAAGAAAATATTGATGATGCAAATGACTGTGTCCGGAAGTTGAAACAACAACTAAAGAAATTCAAGGAAAGACATAGAGAAGTAAGTGAGCAACTGAAACAAAAGATAATTGGACTAAAGGTATCCGTAGAAGAAAAGAAAAGAATTGAAGAATGTCTAAATACATCGGTGTAGAACAATGTTGATGAATGCACTAGACTTGAACAAGAGGTGGTGAACCTAAGGATTGAACTGGAGAAGGCAAAGCTTTGTGAGAACAATTTTAAATCTAGCTCCTATAAGCTTGAGGAATTGCTTCTAGGACATAAATCAAGTAAAGACAAAGATGGTCTGGGAAATGATGTAGGTGAAAGTTCAAAGGGAAATTAAATGACTCAGGACAAAGGGAAGCAGAAGAGAAATTTTGCAAGAAGATAGCCTTGAGACAACCTAATGCACAAAGGTATCCTTCTTTTAATGGTGCTTGTTTTTCCTATAATAGATATGGTCATAAAGAAACATAGTGTAGAAGCAAAATGAATCATAATCAGTTTCCTGGCTCTTCTCTGGACAATGTTTTTCATGCAAGAAGTTTAGGCATAAGGCTACTAAGTGTAGATCTCAAGTGGGAATGATCAGCAGGGTGATGATGAATAGATTTCATGGAGACAAAATGAATCAACCCTTTAATGGCTACTGCTATGCATGAAAAAAATTTAGACACAAGGAAAATTAGTGTAGGTAGAGAAGTAATGGAAGTTATACTAATTAGAAAAGTGCTATCTACTATAACTGTAATAAACCTTGACATATCTTAAAGTTTTGCAGAAGTAAGAATGGAAAGCAGTCTGCTCTGGTAGAGAAGAATGATCTGGTAAAGAAGATTGACAAAGAAGAAATGGAACAAGAGATGAACAAGATATGGAAGAAGAAAGAGGAAGAAGAGGTAAAACATGAATGTATTGATGGGTCTATGACCTCATCCGGTACAGATGACATATTTAGTAATTAGGCCTAGCATGGTCTTAGGGGGAGCATTATCAGAAAAATCATAAAACCCCCTGTTGTATGGCATATCAGAGGCTAGTAGGAGGATGGAATGAGAAAAATGGGTATTCAAAAGTTTTGAAAAAGGAACCAAAAGAAAACATGTTGGAATAGAAGTTTGTAGACTGATTTAGGGTTTCCTATGCTGAGAAGGATGTTTTTAGCAGCTTTTTGGTGTTTGTTGCATTGAATGCGTGGTTAGGGAAAATTCATGGTGTATAAGTTGAAGTCTTGTGAGTCTTATTGGTTAAAAGAGCATTTGAAGAACCTAAGTGATATTGGAGCGATCTTGAAGTGAGTGTGAAGTAATTCTAGAAGGAATTCGAAGAAATTAACTCAAGTAATCAGGAATTCCTTTCTTTGTTTGCAAAAAGGGTAGAAGAATAAAATCAAAGAATTATCGAATAAAAAATTGAAGAAAGCATAGAAATGGACAAAGAATTGAGTGATGACATCCCTCTGAAGCTAAAAGGAATTGAGCTAGACGAATTTGATCATATGAAGATGAAAGAATTGGAACTAGCATTGAACCAAGTTGAATTGCAGAACATCAAAACCCTAGGTATGGATTTGTGGAGTGAATTTTTGTGGATTGTTGATAAAGAATTTATTTTGTTATTATTGAATCAATTTAAAAATGGAAGCATTGTATTGGAAAAACCCTACTTGGTTAAAAAGGAAGCGATCGAGGTAGTCACTGGTTTATGCAGTATTAGTGACCTTCTTGGAAAGAAAACTGTAAATTATAAAGATGTGGAGGAATTTACTGGAATTAGCAAAGACCCGCGAGCTTTATTGATACACTCTTGAAGATTTGGGTGTGAGGTATGTGACGTATGCCATTTCTTACAAGATTTATTTTAGAAACCGTGAAGGTTCCACATCGGCTATTGTTGTTCATATTGCGCACATGATGGTTAAGGAGAATAAGAGGTTTGATTTGTGTAGCTTGTTGCTTGAAAATCTTTATGAGAATATTTGAATGTTTTTAATTGAGGGTTATCCCTTTCATTTCAGATTGTTGCTGGTATGTTTTGTGTTCTACTTTTTGAATTCCCTGCCAGGAAGAGATAATGTGGTATGGGAATCTAGGATTCCGATTGGAAAATAGGTTTACGGGTATCTGAAGGCATTATCAAACAATACAAATTTGTGCAAGTCTTATTTCACATCTCTGAAATCAAATATTTGCTTCGGTATATTTGTATGAGTCAGTGTGAGGTGGGCTCTTCCTCTGATAAAAGAGAATTGGAGATCGTTATTAGTGAATCCCCTCTAGAATCGAAGAAGAAGAAAGTTATAATTGAAGACATCATTGACATTTCAAATGAAAAGGAGAATATACCTTTTGATGATATCCAGTCTATGTTGGTTAAGGGGAAGATGAAGAAGCTTGGTGAATTATGGAGTGCAACCTCTCCTATTGACAAATTGAAGATTGATGATGCGTTGGTAGAATACCTACTTCAAAAAGATATTGATGTATCAACTATTTCTAATTTCTTGCTGGAAAATCTTGTTGAGATTGTTGAAGAAAGAATGTTGCTTGAAGGTCTGGAAAGATGCAAATTTGAAGCTTTTGTTGAAAAGAGGTGTAATAAAACTAAAGGGAGATTAGCTGAACTGATTGTGGAAACAAAGAAGTGTATTAAAGAGATATCTAATATTTATAAGTATTGTCTCCGATGGCCTGTTGTGGTAGACAATTTTAGGAGAAAAATTGAAGCAATTGAGTCTGAAGTAAGTAGTATTGGAAAGAATTTTGACATCTTTGAAGATAAAGAAGGAAAGTAGAGATTGAGAGTTAGTGAACTACAAGATGAGTTGGTTGTTGTGAAAAGGAAAAGAGATGATGTAGTGAAGACCTTTTGGATTCTTAAGGAAATTGTTGAGGTCTAGTTAGAACATCTATCTAGGATTCTTGCTAATGCTAAAGATGTTGAAGAACAGAGTTTGCATTGTTCACCGTCTTTTACTTTGTTGGGCGTATTAGAAAGCATATGTACTCGAATGGAGTCTTCTACTTTCAACTAGAAGAAGCTGCATCCAGTTCTTGAGAAGAGATATAAGAAAGTTTTTCAGGTGAAGAGTGTTATCTTTACTTGAATCTTGAATGTTCTATTTCTGTTGTGTTTTGCGGTATAGAAGAAGAGAAGGGGAAGCAAAGTGAATTTTTTGGAATATTTGTGACTCTTGATGTGACCATGTTCAAATTTTTGCATACATCTTTTTGGCCACCCTTTGCCATTGATGTCAAAGGGGGAGAGATTGGAGTTAGGGGGGAGATTGGAATTGGAAAGTTTTTGAGAGTTTGATGGAGAAGCTTTTTGTTACATGTTGCCATCAATGACAAAGGGGGAGATTGTTGGAAACACAAAGAAGATTGACTATCTCTATAGTTTTGTGTTTTCATTGATGTCACCGTGATTGTGACTACAAGCCTAATGCTATGACTGATCTGGTATTTTGGTTTGGTTTCTAAACTGGTATTCGTGTTGCTCTCTCTGGTATTCCTATCCGTACTCCTCTGCAGTTAACTATTATCACTTGTAGTTTTGGGAAATGGTTTGTAGGTGTTGGGAGCATGTACTTACAAGATCTTACGTATCCAGATGCTCGTATGGTGTATCAATGTTTCTTTGGTGTTTGCAAAAGTGTTATTAGGTCTATCCTTGGCTGACCTAATGAATGGTGAAATAATTTTTAGTTATGTGGATATATGTGAGACCTATCCTAGGTCAATGCCAACTTGATAAAGCGTGTTGGGAAGATTTTTGAATTGCTTGAAGCCGACCATTAGCATTTTTGGTAAATATTATGTGCATCTAATTAGGCCGACCTAATTGATGCTTGTGAAAAGGTCAAGTATATATATGTGAATATAGTGGAAGATGATGATAACGATGAGGAAGTATGAGTGAGTAAGAAGTATGAAGCAGTAGAAAGTGCAAAAATGAGTGAATATAATTAAGTGTATCAAGTCAGTATTCTAAGCATCATCGGAACTGTATCAACACTTGTTGGGTGCACTTTTGTCAGTTTATTTTGGCTATAAAGCCTTCTTTTGTTCTGTAAATCTTTTTGTAGGCAGTGAGCTTTTGTATTTGGGTAGTGAGCCCTTGGCAATGAGCCTTGTCTTTTCTATTCTAGAACAAACTTTATATTGTTATTTAATCCTCACTGTGGTTTTTCCCTCATTAGGTTTTCCACGTAAATTTGGTGTTCAGTGCATTATCTTGCTTATGCTTAATAACATAACTATGGATTTGTGGAATTGATATGTGCTAAAGTTATAAATTTGAATTTATGTGACAAATGATTCACCCCCCCTCTCAATTGTCCTACATCCTTTAACACAAACCAAGTAGGAAACCTACTGAAAGACATCGTTGTCCCTTGACTCGGTAAAGGAGTCATGATGTCCAATAAAACAAGTCGACTCAACCTTTGGAAATGTGAGGACTATCATGTGTTGCAAATCTGAGAGTTAATTAGCCAAGTTGTTTCATGGGAGTATAAAGATGGTGGGATTGTTAGCTTATTTGTAGCCTTTGGTTGCTCAAATATTAGTATATATATAAGTGCTCTCTACCATTTATTACACTTTTCATTCTGATTACTCTGTTGTTATTCTGCTGTATTTTCTATGCAAGTGAGTTGAGAGCTTGAGATTTAGTGAGTTGCTTTTTTATTTTGTATTAGTATTTGTTGAGAGATTTGGTAAGAGGTCAAAAGTGAGAATTAGATTGATCTTAGAGGAAGTAGCAAGTGGGCTTGAGGAATTAAGCTAAGAAGGATTATCAATTGGAGCTTTTATACAGGCATGTTGATTTCTATTCCTTTGTTATTTATGTTAGAAAGGTTGTTTAATCATGTTTGCCATGTATGAAAAGGAATGGTTTTAAATGTGTGTTATAATTCTTGGATATGTTTGAATGTTTCTTGGTTGATTCTTGTATTTGTGAAACCTTACAATATAGTTTATACTTATATATTAAATATATATCCTCTATTTGAATTTATGTGAATGGGTTCTATTTATACTTTATGTAGATCGTTAATACTATATGTAGTTTTTCAATACTATATGTATATAGCATGAGATATAGTTGCTTTGAGTTATTTTAGTAGCAATGTCACTTAAACATGAGCTATTAGTTTGGTTATTCCTAGGGTTAGAATAATCCATGAGAAAAGGGGGTAATCTGAGTATAGCATATGAATGGTCAAAACCAAATCGAGCTAGGAAGGTGGGTGGACAGGTGAATCTCACTCGAAGTACTAGGTGATGAATTCTTTTGCCAAATTAGTGTAAGTAGCCACTATTTATACTATCAGTTCACTGTGATCTAGGTTTACATACTAGGTAGGGATTGTCATACATGTAGGTTGTAGCCACAATATGGTAGCTCTAGATATGTAGGAAACAACACCATGCTTAGAGAAGGCTAGTATTATGAAGATACCAAAACAATCTCTTCGTCGAAGGGAAGGGCCATTTTACCAAGTTTGGTAGATGTGCAGGGGACCACAATAAGTCTGTGGTTGGTAGAAAAGTGCTTGAGTGATGCTTCTCCTCATGCAATTGACACTCAATAATTGCAAAAGGATATTTTGGACCATTTGTATTTCTATTTCAAGTAAGCTTGTTGAAGCTATGCATATAATCATTAATCCATCTCTATGGAAATTGCAAATGTGAAATGTCATCTTGAAATTATGTAATGTGAAATCGTTACTTCTATTAATGAAATGATTCTTTGATTATGCAATGGGAAATTTTGGAATGCTTTGTTTCAAATGCACATTAGTTATTCAATTGAAAAGAAAAAAAAATTGCTCATAATGTTAGTAGCATAAACTATTCACTTGTGGGTAAAACATAGTAAAATTATTGGGTAAAACAATGGGATGTTACACATGGTATCAGAGCTATCAGGTTCAACTCTAGAACATATGTGCTCGGTATATTTCCAAATCAAACATTATATGAGTCTAATGTTTGGAAATTCTTGTGCCAGGATGGTGCTTCTCAAGATGACTGCAAGGAAGTCAGTAATCAGAAATGAGCACTACCTATGGGCCAAGAAGGAAAGGGAAGCCATTGTTCGAACCATAGAGGGAACCAATTATTACAACGCCATTTGGCTAAGCGACACTGTGACTTTTAGTCATGCCCTATCTTGAATTAGTCAAGGGAGGAGAAGGATGCGTGAGGCTATCAACTCTCTAGCTCTTGTCTCCCTAGCCAAGTTAGACTCTACCACTTTCTAGAGATATGCCCTCATAATGTAGTGTTTGTCCAGTCATGATATTTAGGGATCCTTGTGCTCTTCCTTTAGCGGAAGTTATTGTAATAGCCTCAAGTGGTGAATAAGAGGGATAAGTACTCTGAAAATATGTATCTCAGGATAGGTCAGAGGGTTATTTTACTTTTGATGATGTTTATGAATAGAAATTTGAGGGGTATACCCCAATAGTTTTGTATCGAAGAGAGAATCTAAGGGATACTCTCTCTTAGACTATCTGACTAGTCATTCCATGTAAAACTTGAGGGATGAATAGGATCTTACAATAGCCTCATGATGTCATAATGTAGGGTGGAGAACTTTACTTCTCCCTTTGATTTGCATCTCTTATGGACATTTGAAAGGAATTTGTTGGAGTTATTCTTGTTACCTCCATTTTGAGGTCTATATTTGTATAAAGAAAGGAATTTAAAATTGTATCAGATTTAGATTTGTTTATGAAAGGTAAATTATATTGTGTTCTTACTTTAAGAAGGGGTAAATGGACTTATCTTAAGGAAAATAATTCCTTGTAAATAATACTACAAGTTAAATGAAAAGTTTAAACTAATGATTTAGCTATTTGACAAAATATGTTGATTCAAAAGATAAATATGGATAAGTTTAAGTAATCAAAGATTAACATACTTATCATCTTGTCTAAAGAAGGAATATGGAAAGTATTTTGTTTTTTGAAGATAATATTGCATTTTACCCTTATTAGAAATAACAAAATAAATGTGTTAAAAAAAATGGATTTGTGAATATATATGTCTACTTTGCAAAATGGATTTTGTTTTATGACCCATATATGAAATGTGCCTTATATATGAAAAAGAAAGAAAAATTTATATATTTTGATATAATATAAATATATTACATCTCAAATATAAAATGTGATATATGATATATTATTTAAATAATATATATACATTATAAATTTATATATAATATATATCTATTTTGATAATTATTTTAATAAAACTTAATAATATTTAAACTTTTTATTAAAAATAAAAAAATTTAAACAAAAAATTTAAAAAAAAAGATAGAGGGCGAACAGGGAGTTGTTTCCCCGTATTGTGCCCTCTCTTCCCAAGAGGAGAAGCGACTCCATATGGGAGGTTGTTGTTGTTGGTGTAATTAATATTTAATTACACTTTACATAAGTTTACTTAGGTAATTATTTAATTCCTAGTTTAATTAGTTGTCATCCTTATCTTGTTGAGCTATCTTGTTGCTCAAGATAAGATTAGGGTTATGCATCTTTGCTTTTATAAAGCAAATCATTATCTTGTAATTAAGAATTATCGAATAATGTTATGTTGCACATCTTTTTGCAACCTCTCTGCTTTTTTTGTTTTTCTCTTCTGTGGAAAGATATTCTAGTTTGCAAATTTGATCTTGGTTTCTAACATGGTATCAGAGCCTTGATTTGCAACCCCTTCTCATATTTTTTGAGAAAATCATTGCAGGGTTCGTTCAGGATTCCTCGAGGGTATCATTCTTGAGTTCATCTATGAGGTGTTTTGGATCAGATCAGGCTTCACCATTGGATTCAAAGCACTAGAAAAAGTCAGGATCAACTTTTATTTTGCAGATTTTGGCCATCATTTGCCAGATCTGTGAGGGTTTTGAGCTAGGAGATTTTTTGCAAGATCTAGGGGTAGCCAAATTTTTGGTGCACTTTGAGCACAAACGGAGCTCACCATTGCGTTCACAGCGGCCAAAAACCCTAAGAACGCCTGTCATTTCGTCAATTTTGGTGTAGTTGATCTGGGAGGCAATTTTTTTTGCCTAGGGGGTCGTACAACCTCCCCAGCACGCAGTTTGAGGCACGGTTTTTTGAAAATAAATAAATAAATAAATTGATTTTTTCAATAAAAATCCTACACTTCCAATATAAATGGGCAGCGTCGCCCATAGGCCACCGAGCAGCCACCGGAGGGTCGCTCAGCCGGGCGACGCCACCCCTTAGCAATGCCCACAGCCGCCAGGAGCCTCCGCTCAGCCCCCTGCATAGAGGCCACGGTCCTATGGGGGATTGGGTGCTATGCAACCAAGGGCTCTCTTTTTTTAGCCCCCTAGGTGCCCTGTAGCCCTTATTGGGCATTCTGGAGCTATTTTCACCAAATCGGGCATATTTTTTTCATACGATCTCCGTTTTTCGCAAACAAGATACTGTTGGAACGCTGATTCTGACGCCAATCTAGTGGTGCAAGGTTTTTACCTGATTTTTCTCCAAATTTATTTTTCAGGCCTTTGAACTCAGATGTTGTTGTTTTCACTCCAGAGGGCATATCTTTTGACTCGGTGATCCATTTTTCGTCATTCTTGTGATGTTGGAAAGCTGATTCAATCCTCTACATATATCTGAGGTATATTTTATTTTTCTGTTTATGCATGTTTAGGATGCTCTCATTTTACAATCGTTGGGTTATTGTAATAAATGAACTGAGATAAAGTTCCATTTATGGGGTTTCTTGCATAATAAATCTGATTAGAGTGTAGTTTTCACTTTGATCTCCATATCCATATTGATTTGTTGGCAACTCATATGGGTTATCTGGTTTCCTAGTTTCTTTTGGCTACATTTTTTTGCTATTACTTGACACATATCATATTCATTAGTTCACACTTCAGTTGAGAGATTATGTTTCTTGATCCGCATTGGTTCAGATCCTTCTCATTTGAGGGCCATGTTTTTATGGTTAATATTCCAGAATCTTGATGGTACTCATTCTATGGGCAGTTTTAGTCACAGTTTAGCATCGACATCAAGATACATGGTTTTCAGATTTTGTCATCATCTCATCTACTATTGCTTCACAGATTTCAGGGTTGTTCTCGTTTCTGAGTTTTCCAGTGTTCCGTGGCATCGGGTCTGTTGTCACATTATTATGATTCTGGTTTTGGTTTCTTGTAGACAAAGATATATTTCCTTGCTTGTCGGATTGTGCTTCCAGTGTTACTCCACAATGTTCTTCCAGTGCTTCTTTGTAGCAGTCATCTCATTGTAGGGGAGTTTTGTCCCACTAGGTTTTCCTTCTCTACTTTATCATTGCATTTGTAAATGAGTACCTGATCAGGCCTTGTTGTTGGGACCCATTCATGCTTTCTTGCATTCATCTTAGTTTTAGGTGCATGCTTTGTTAGTCTCCCTAAGTTGCACTTATGGGGGGGTGTTGGTGTAATTAATATTTGATTACACTTTACATAAGTTTACTTAGGTAATTATTTAATTCATAGGTTAATTAGTTGTCATCCTTATCTTGTTGAGCTATCTTGTTGCTCAAGATAAGATTAGGGTTATGCATCTTTTCTTTTATAAAACAAATCATTATCTTGTAATTAAGAATTCTTGAATAATATTATGTTGCACATATTTTTGCAAGCTCTCTGGTTTTTTTGTTTTCTCTTCTCTGGAAGGATATTCTAGTTAGCAAATCTGATCTTGGTTTCTAACAACTGCCCCTCCCTAAAACAAGAGAAAAAATTATTTATTTTTTGTTAAATGTTGTGCAAAACAAAAAGACAATGGGGCTATGGTTAAACACTAGTCTGTAATGTGCTTCTTGTAAACCCTCATTTGCAAAAGAAATAAGTAATTGTTGTTTATATAATAAAATAATGCCAATATTTAAATAGGAATACATAGATATACTCACATATACATAAATGTATGTTGCTTAGTGTACCAATTAGAGTGGATTAAAAGTCATAAGGAATGACACTTTGTAAATATTCCAATATGTCGTTGAAACACCAAAGAGAATGACAACTTCGTGTAACTATTATAACCTCCTCTCTCCAAAGTTTTCTTACATTTAAAAATAAAAATAAAAGTAAAATGATAACCTTATTGCCATTTTTAGTCTATTGCTAGTAAAGAAACATAAAATGTAGTAGTAAGAAGATGATAGTACAATCATCTTTAACTCTGTGATTTCTTTTGCTTGTGTTTGAATTTGGGTATAAAAGAAAAATACAATATATTATTTGCAATATTAAATAATAAAAAAAATCAAAAGAAGCCTAAACAAAATTATTGAAGGAATATTTTGTTTGAATGCAATATCCATTGCATTTTCTACCCCAAAACATCCCTCCATTGTTGCATCGACATGCATGCATGATAAAACAAAAATGAGGGTTTTAAAGATGTGCATAATAAGAAATTAAAACAAAAAGAAAAAGAATAGGCATTATGATCTATGAAAGAATAAATCCAATGGAGTAATGCAACAATGATAAAAACCCTCTTCCAATACTCCTTTCAACCTATAACAAGAAAATGGAAAAATAAGAAAATAAGATGAATAGACTTTTTAATAAGTTTCTTTATGAGGTAGGGTTTCAAATAAAAAGTTGCCCTAGAATCTAAGGTTTAGAATCAATCTCATTCAAGGGATGAGATTGAGTACTCAAAATATTACTTTTTTTTTTTGCTTATTCTAAAATCTAATTTAAATTTAAAAAAAGGGTTTAGAATTGTTGGGAATAGGATTCCATTTAATTGCAATCCTAAACATATTTCATGTATCTCCTAAGTCCTTGGAAAGTGTTCCCCAACACTAGGATTAGAAAGAGATTAAATTCAAATGAAATGAACATGTAAATTGGCATTTATGATTATTCCTAAATGATAGGAACATGTGGGGACGTCCAAGAACTCCTACAAAATAAGAGCACATTGGGAACCCACATGGAAGGTGGAACCCACCTTGCTTCAATTAACTATTTGGAGGATTGATAACATTTTAGTAATGCATGGTTTGATCCTACAAATTAGGGATTGATATTAACATGAGTGGAGTGGCACTATTAGTTCAGTTCGGTTCAGTTATCTTCAATTGCATGTAGATATTTTGAGTTGAATGCTAGTTGACTTGAGTTGCATGACTAATGACTTCAATTGCATGACAAATAATAGGTGGATACTTTCAGTTAAGTGGGGATGATCAATCATGCATAATGTTTGCATGAATTGGTGGAGAGATATGTTTCAGTTAACTAAGATTGACTTGGGTCCACCTTGGGCACCCAAGTTGGCATCTTTTAGTTAACACCTTTTGCATAAGAAGATATTTACAAGGCTCAATCAAGTGGGCCCATTCTTGGGCGCCAATTTTGAGGTGAAGTTTGCATGATATCTTATTGACCAAAGTTTAGTTAAGTGTTCAGTTTGGGGCACCTAAATTGAGGAAGACTTTGGTTTGACTTTAGATTACATTGTGGAACTCTACTTGCCCAATCTAGGCATAGATTTTTGTGAGGAGATTTATGTTCTTGTTTTGTACAACTCTTATGAGTTTACATGCTCATATTATTGTCTATTAATTGCAACAAGTGTATGAGAGTTCTATGTGAGTTTATTGCAGGTTGTGAAGAAGGGTTGTTGAAGGCAAGGAATCATATCAATCAAGGATTGATACAACATTATTGTAATCTTGTTCTAAGGTTAAATAATACAAGCACTATTGATTCTGGTGAAGTTTTTTTCCGAAAGGGTTTCTCCATGTATATGTTGTGTCACTTCTATCTCCTTTTCTCATTCTTCTACAATCTTGTCTCTTTCTACAATTGGTAAAATTGATCTAAATAGATTGATCATACACAAAAAATTGTGACAAAGAACACTTAATTAGATCTACAGTCTCATAGTTTTACAAGTTTTAAGCTACAATATTACCTTCATTTTCAATATTTGGTATCAGAGCTAGTGGTTGGATAGGGTTTGGGACACCTTTCTCTTAAAAGTTTAAAGGTTTTTGGCTGTAGTGGGAGCTTTTAATATTGTGTTATTGCAGATTTGTAAAAGAAGTGTGTTAAAATGAGTTCTACTTCTCGCCTAGATATTGAAAGATTCAATGGATCTAGTTATGAGATGTGGAAACTAAAAATGGAGGATCTCCTTGAAGAGAGAGATCAATGGTTAGCTGTTTGTAATGAGACAAAGCGATCTACAATGATGTCAAATGAGGATTGGGCTAAGCTTGATAAGAAGGAAAGAGGGACCATAAGGTTATGTCTTGCTGATGTTGTTCTATTGAATGTTTCAAATGAAGCTATCACATACAAATTGTGGAAGAGGATAGGTGATATCTATCAAACCAAAATTCTTACTAATAAGTTGTATATGAAAATATAGTTGTATTATTTAAAGATGAAAGATGGTGATTCTATTGCACATCATTTAAATTCTTTCAATTTGATTCTAATTCAGTTAGCATCTATAGATGTAAAGCTAGAAGATGAAGGTAAATGCATTTTGATACTTTGTTATTTACGAGAGTCTTGGGAAAATTTAATTGTTGCTATCAATGGTAGTGGTGCAGATCCTAAGATGGACAATATAATTCCTACTCTCCTATCAGAGGAGATGAGGAGGAAGTATAAAATAGGATCCCAAGATGCCTTGTTTGTAAGAGGTAGGCCTAAGGAAAAGGCACCTAAGGGAGACAAGAAAGGAAAGGGTAAGCCCAAAGGATGGTCTAAAACCCCTGGTAAGAAAATGTAAAGTGTTGGAACCGTGGGAAACCAGGACATGTAAAAAAGGATTGTAAGAACAAGAGTTATAATGCTTCTACAGAGAAATCCTTAGATGACGATAATGATGCATTGATCATTACATCTAATACTGTTAGTGATGACTCGGCTTATTGATTCAGGTTGCTCCTATCATATGACTTCTAACAAGGAGTGGTTCACTAAGTATACTGCATATGATGGAGGGAATTTCTTCTTTGGAGATAATAACACAACAAAGATTGTGTGCAAAGGAGAGGTAAAGTTGTGTTTCAGTGATGGTAGGGTTAAGACCCTTAATGATGTTTTACATATTCTAGGACTTGCTAGAAATCTACTTTCTATATCTAAGTTCAATTATTCTGGAATGCATGTGACATTTGACAAAGGTGGTTGTAGATTGGTGAAAGGGAATATGGTGGTTGCTAAAGGATCTTAGAAAGGGACTTTGTTTAAACTTCATACCTCCAATTTAAATAAATCACCCAATGTAACTAAAGCTGAAAATACATGTATGTTGTGGCACCGTAGATTGGGCCACATTGGTGAAAAAGGTCTTAGGACCATTCTTAATAAGAAATTAGTTGACGGTATTCTCAATTATAATATTGGCAAAAATGTTTTTTGTGAGCATTGTGTGTTTGGAAAGCAACCTAGATCTTCATTTCCTAATGGAACAAATAAAGCTAAAGGATTATTAGAGATTATTCATTCAGATGTTATTGGTCTTGTGGATATTGACTCTATTGGAAAATCTAAATATTGTGTCACATTTATTGATGATGTCTCAAGATACACTTGGATCTATTTCATGCATAACAAATCTGATGTGTTCAATAAGTTTAAAGAATTTAAGGCTTTAGTTGAGAAACAATTAGATCATAAGATCAAAGTGTTGAGATCAGATAATGGTGGTGCATATTGTTCTAAGGAATTTGATGATTATTGTAAGCATGCAGGAATTGTGAGACATAAAACTACTCCATATACACCTCAACAAAATGGAGTAGCAGAAAGGATGAACCGAACCTTAATGGAAGAGCTATTAGTATGTTAAGTAGTGTTAAGCTAGATTGGTTCCTTTGGGCCGAGGCTATAAGTACTTCTTGTTATTTAATCAATAGATCTCCTAGTTCATCTATTGAAGATAAAACCTCTTATGAAATGTAGTTGGGTAGGAAACCTAGTGTTGCAAATTTAAGGATCTTTGATTGTGAAGCTTTTGTTCATGTGCCTAAAGAAAAGTGGTCTAAGTTGGATCCAAAAGCATAAAAATGCATATTCATAGGTTATGGTGAAAATGTAAAAGGTTACAAGCTTTGGAATCCTCTAACCTGAAAAATTACTTTATCTAGAGATGTGATTTTAGGGAATTTAGATCTTATACAGGAGAAAAACAACCAAAGAAGAAGGATACTTCTCGAATAGTGCATTTTGAGACACATACTAAGAAGCATGAAGATGCACGTGTTGAAGAACAATTGGATGGATTGGATGAGGAGAGTTCACAAAGTTGTGAGATAGATTCTCATGATGGGCATATTGAGGAACAAGAAGAACCTTCTTTGAGAATATCCACAAGACAACGAAATCCCATTGATAGGTACAACCCACCTAATTTTCGTTGTATATTTGCTTTGATGATTACAGATGATGAACCTAGATCTTACAGGGAAGCTTTGTCTTCAGATGAAAACGAGCTTTGGTCACAAGCTATGCATGAGGAAATGGTTTCCTTAGATTCTTGTGATACATGGGATCTTGAGATTTTTCCAAAGGAAGAAAGACCATTGGTTGTAATGGATCTTTAAAAAAGAAAATTGGAGTAGATGATAATCTTGAAAGGTACAAGGCTAGATCAGTAGCCAAGGGCTACTCCCAAAGAGAGGGAGTTGACTTTAATGAAATCTTCTCTCCTGTTGCTAAATTAACTTCTATTAGATTCTTTTTATCTATTGATGTTGCTTATGATTTTGAGATAGAGCAAATCGATGTGAAAATTGCTTTCTTACATGGGGATCTTGATGAGGAGATTTATATGAGGCAACCCGATGGTTTTGTTGTAAAAGGAAAAGAATTATTGGTTTGCAGGTTAAAGAGATCTTTAGATGGATTGAAAAAGTCACCTAGAATGTGGTACCAAAAGTTTGATGCTTTTGCATTGAAAATTGGTTATGTTAGGAGTGAGGAAGATCATTGTGTTTACATAAAATTTAATGATGATCAAATTTTAATTATTATCTTGTATGTTGATGACATGTTTATTGGTAACAAGGTAATGATCAAAGAATTGAAAGCACACCTCTAGCACATTTGAGATGAAAGATCTAGGGGTTGCAAAATATATCCTTGGTATGGAGATCATCAAAGATAGAGGTAACATAAATCTTTACTTAAGTCAAAGCAACTATGTTGATAGTATTTTGAAACAGTTTAACATATTGCATGATAGTAAACCAATTAATATTCCTTTACCAGTTGGCACATAGTTAAGTTTAGACATGGTTCCTAAATCTGATTTTAATCATGAGGAAATGTCTAAAATTCCATATGCTAGTGCAGTTGGTATTTTGATGTATGCAATGGTCTGTACAATACTAGATATAGCCCAAGCAGTGGGAGTTCTAAGTAGGTTTATGTCTAACCCTAGTAAAGAACACTGAACGTATGTTAAGAGGGTGTTTAGATATCTACGAGATACTTCTGATTACTGTTTGGTTTGTCATGGTGCTAATGATATTGATATTATGTACAAATTATTGGACATACAAGGTTTTGTTGATTCAGATTGGGTAGAGACCTAGATAGTTTGAAGTCGACAAGTGGCTATGTGTTTACTTTGTTTGGAGTTGCGGTTAGTTGGATGAGTAAGAAGCAGCCCACGATTGCTTTTTCCACCACAGAAGCAGAGTACATGGCTGCTACACATGCCTCTAAAGAGGCAGTTTGGTTATAGAGACTTGGGAAAGGTATTGGTTTTAATTGCAAGCAAATTAGACTTAAATGTGATAGTCAGAGTGCTATTTGTTTAGCCAAAAATCCTATGTATCATGCTCGTACTAAGCATGTTGATGTTCAGTATCACTTTGTGTGAGAAATGGTTGAGAGTGGGAAGGTATTGATTAAGAAAGTTGACACTTTGATCAATGCTGCAGATTATCTTACGAAACCGGTTCCTACAGATAAGTTATTTTGGTGTTGGAAGGCCATTGGCCTTGAGTCCTGTACTTGATTTATAATAATGATTCCTTGTTTAGAATAATTGCAATGTATAATGTCAAGTGGGAGAATGTTGGGAATAGGATGTCATTTAATTGCAATCCTAAACACATTTCATGTATCTCCTAAGTCCTTGAAAAGTGTTCCCCAACACTAGGATTAGAAAGAGATTAAATTCGAATGAAATGAACATGTAAATTGACATTTGTAATTATTCCTAAATGATAGGAACATATGGGGAGGTCCAAGAAGATCTCCTAAAAAATAGGAGCACATGGGGCACCCACATGGAAGGTGGAACCCACCTTGCTTCAGTTAACTGTTTGGAGGATTGATAACACATCAGTAATGCATGTTTTGATCCTACAAATTAGGGATTGATATTTACATGAGTGGAGTGGCACTATTAGTTCGGTTATGGTTCAGTTATCTTCAATTGCATGTAGATATTTTGAGTTGAATGCTAGTTGACTTGAATTACATAACTAATGACTTCAGTTGCATGACAGATAATAGGTGGATACTTTCAGGTAAGTGGGGATGATCAATCATGCACAATGTTTGCATGAATTGGTGGAGAGATATGTTTTAGTTAACTAAGATTGACTTGGGTCCACCTTGGGCACCCAAGTTGGCATCTTTTAGTTAACACCTTTTGCATAAGAAGATATTTACAAGACTCAATCAAGTGTTCCCATTCTTGGGCACCAACTTTGAGGTGAAGTTTGCATGATATCTTCTTGACCAAAGTTCAGTTAAGTGTTTAGTTTGGGGCGCCTAAATTGAGGAAGACTTTGGTTTGACTTCAAATTACATTGTGGTACTCTACTTGCCCAATCTAGGCGTAAATTTTTGTGAGGAGCTTTATGCTCTTATTTTGTACAAATCTTATGAGTTTACATGCTCATATTATTGTCTATTAATTGCAGCAAGTGTATGAGAGTTCTATGTGAGTTTATTGCAAGTAGTGAAGAAGGATTATTGAAGCCAAGGAAGCATGTCAATCAAGGATTGTTACAGTATTATTGTAATCATGTTCTAAGGTTGAATAATACAAGTACTATTGATTTTGGTGGATTTTTTTCCGAAAGGGATTCTCTACGTATATGTTGTGTCACTTCTATCTCCTTGTCTTATTCTTCTACAATCTTATCTCTTTCTACAATTGGTAAAATTGATCTAAATAGATTCATCATACACAAAGAATTGTGACAAAGAACACTTAATTAGATCTATAGTTTCATAGTTTTACAAGTTTTAAGCTACAATATTACCTTCATTTTCAAAAAGAATCAATCTCATCCAAGGGATGAGATTGAGTGCTCAAAATATTACTTTTTTTTTACTTAATCTAAAATCTAATTTAAATTAAACTAATGGTGATTAAGTCTATGTGGGGCTCTATGAGTTAGAACCCTTAATAAATTGTAACTTACATATTTAAGTGAACTTTTACAACTTTGAGTTAGCACCTTATATTAATCTTCAAAGCATCAAGTGGAGATTTAAAATCTTATTAATTGGAAGAGAGTTTATTTTAGTTATTTTGTTGTAACTTAAATAACTATGTTTGGATTAAGTTTTAGAAAAATCATAAATATGTGAATACATTATTTTTAAGTTATTTTATTTAATTGATAAAACTTAAATACAAAAAAATTATGGCGAATGGTTTAAATGTTGGATAAACTATTGTTACAAATAATATTATCCAACGATTATATAAAAAAGGGTTTTGATAAACTATTTCACCTTGTTTAAATATGTCCCACCTAGACAGAATAAAGGGATTATCAATTTAAGCAATAGTTAATGTTGACTAAAAATCATAAGCTTCATTTAAATTATTCTTAATAATAAATTAGCATAGATGATAATTTATAAATAAGGATTAAAAAGGAGATTTAAATTGAAGGTCAAATGGGAATATTTAATAAAGTGATCTTAGGATTTAGAATTAATCTAAGTGGGGTTTAATGGGTTAAATTGGATTCCTCGAATGTGCATAAAGCAAAAAGGTCTACTTTAGCATTATAACTTTGCAAAATCAATTATTTAATTAAATGAAAATGAGTTAAACATTATCAAATTATTCTAGTTTGAATTAGCCCTATGGTATAAAATTGAAAAAAAAAGGTGAAGATTTTTACAATTATTAAGTAAATTAATTATTTAAATGGGGTTAAGAAAGAAGCCTTATTCAGGTAAATTAAATGAAATATCAAGATAGTTAAGTTGATATTCTAAATAGTTTGGTAAATGTGTAAGCGGGGATTTATGATATTTTATCAAATGTAAGGTGTCGAAATGAAACAAGATCCATTTAAAATCAAGGTCATGAGAAGGAATGTGTTGCCTCACCTCGAGATTTGCATCAAACTATATATTAAATAACTTAATAAAAAAAAATATTAGTTAAAGGCCAAGATAAACTTAAATATTTATTCTTTAATGACTCAAATGTGTAATAAGATTTTAGGTAATTATTAATTAAACAAAGAGAAATGAAGAATCTTGAAACCAATCATGTAGGGTTTAGTTTCCCTATTAAGGGGGTTATTAAGTAATGTGAAACCTAATAAAATCTAGGTAATTTTCATGATGTAGCTCTACCTTGAGAAAGGGGATGAGGAGGTATCTAAACATTTAATTTTGTAAATCAATACTGCTTGAGTAATGTCATTATTGACATCAATATCTCATCATGAAATTTGTAAGAGTTCATTGACTATCAAATAAAACTCGATTAAGGGAGTCGATCAACAAGAATATACAACCAATTAAGTTGTGTTGTGATCAAATCGATGTAATCATGTCAAAGAATGTCATTCCTTAGTAGTTGTATTACACAATGATGGATTGTCAAGAGTGCGTTAGGTTGCATACCTACCTTTAAACAAAAAATGTTGTGGCATTTGTGTTATTTCCACATTAAAATGTGGCCATAACATTTGGAATAAGAGCCTAAGTTGCAACACTAGGTACTCTGCAAATAAGATGAGTCTTAATTATTGTGTAAGCAACATGTAAAACTCTTTGTAACAGTTAAACCTTCATGTTTGAGAGGCAAATTAGTAATTCATGTGAATTTACCATATATTGAAACATTGAAATCGAATTACAATTAAACATCATATGTTAGAAATTTTAAAGACATTTGTTAGTCAAAATTTAATCTTATGAGGTGATTAACTAGAAGAAACAAAGTCCTGCTAAGCCCAGACTAACGAGAACATAATGCTTTTATAGACAATGTCAGTTTTGGTAAAATATGTTCATTCAATTAATAAATAGTGATTAGAGAGGAATCCTTAGCCATTCTACACTCCCCATCTCAAACTCTGGAAAAAATAAAGTGATGATGTTAAATATGATTAATATGAGCCTAATGAGCTAGGGGAATAATGTAAATCACCTTAGTATCTATAACTAAAAAACCCTTTTTCCACAATTGCGGCCTTAGTCCTTGAAAGGATATTGATGGAACTTATAGAAAACTTGATTATTTAAATTATTGTGTAACATGCCCCACTAGATTTAATTTTCAATTCAATTATTAACACTACAAAAAAAAATTATGACACAAATTCCATAGCTAATTCCATTTAGCAATTTTATGTTCACAAATCACCATGAAACTAAAATATATAAGTAAATTCATTTCCATATGTCAAAATTTACATACAAGTTGACTTGGAATTCAATGCCTTTTAGTCAAATTCAATTTACAAGGCTCCTCTTCAGTTACATCATTTCAATTCTTATACATCGATGATACAATACATTTAGAATTCTAACGATTCCTTTGTGATGGCTCGCCTCCACTCGTGGACAAGAACGTGTTTGAAGTTCCTTTTCTACCCAACCACGAAGTGATGCTTCCTTGGAATTCTTTAGTCCATCGAAGAATGCTTGACCTTGCATGGAACACTTAGTAAGATATACAATTTGCAAGGTGGAATCTGTGCGTGCCTATTTTCATGTATTTCTATCTACTAGTTAGAATATGCAAGTTTCATGTTAGGTAAACAAATCAACAGAGAGCGAGTAAATAATAACAATCTTTTTTGTATATGTAAATAAAATGACTGCAAAGCTTGACCAAGCCCATGCTGCATGAAATGCAACTCTAGTTAGATTTGGAAAAGCAAATTTACACTATCTAACACCCATTCCCAAAAGAAAAGCTTATCATATCAAGGGGTATCCCTCCCTTCTAGACCATCTACTAGCAACAATCTACATGCTACAGTCTACCACTAAATTTTTGTATCATCTCATTATATTATTTAAACATTATTCACTTAAATTGGGTAACTATTCATCTATTCAACATATGCAATACAACATTGTTCCAAGTTTACAATTTGTTCCATTTTCTAGAGGTTTAATATGCTCTATGAGTTAAATATTCAAGATGAATCATAAGGTATACCGCATGTATGTGAGTATGCATAAAGGAATCTTTATACGTGCACATATATGCCTAAAAATGAATAATTTAAGAATATGCACATACATTCTAAAATTTAAATGAAAAATCCCTTCACACAAGTATACTTCCATATTCAGAGAAGAAATATAACATCAATTCATTTAGATGATCTTTTCAAAATAAAAACAAATACCATTTATTCCTAGTTCTAGGTACAAAACATCAATTTTCACAATCATTCATTTATAAAAGAACACGTCGATGAATCTGGATAGAAAAACATTATCCATTAACAGAAATAAAAGGCATTAATTTTGTTACCAATCTAAGTTTTCATACTTGTTTTCCTTATTCAAGGCATTCACTGAAAAAAAAAAAAAAAAAAGATATACTTTTCCCATCAATACTATCTCTTCCAAAGGATATGATACACATGTTATCATCCATTGATAACATGATACCACATGACAACATGATACCATTGATAACATGATTCACATATTATCCTTGAGATTAATTACATATATGAAATCACTCGTCTATTCAAATCGCATTTCAAATTCATCCAAAAGAGTGAACAAATGAAACCTCTTTTCCATATGATATGGGTTGAGCTTCTTATTCAATTTGTTGAATATATGTTTCGAAATAAACAAAGTAAAAACGAGAACGCACAAATTTTTCATTTTCACTAGTTATAGTTTTCACACCAAGTATGAATGCAATTGTCAACTTTTCAATCATATGCAGATGTCATGTTCTATTGTGGTGCATGATATTCCATATTCCATTTTTGCCTACCGTGGTCATCTGGCTAAGCATCCCTACTTCAAGTAAGTTCTCGTTCTTCAACCTGTTTCTTGCACACACATTATTACACTTGTCCACTTATTAGTAACCTTCAACAGATAATCATATGAAAATAATTTCTTAAATCAGGAAATTGCATAATATTCATTTCCAAATTTCATCATCGCATTCAATTAAATTCCATAAATAAAATGCTTAATTCTATTTTCCAAATATTTCAATTTCCTCAAATTTTAAAATGCAAAAATGATATCGAGATATGAAATCCTTCCCCACTTAAAAGAGACATCATCCCGATGTCTGATCAAACAAAATTGATTTTACAGATGTTTGTCAATTCACATTGTTTTCAAGTTAAAAATCATAGCATACCAATCCAAAATGTTAGGTATCAATATATAGATAATCACGATTCATATTGTTTTCAAGCCAAAACATCATAGCACACCAATCCAAAATTTTAGGCAACAATACAAAAATGATCATCAATAGTCTATCTAGGAAAGCAAATGAGGGAATGAAAGTTCTATTTCCTCTGTATCCTCCCATGTAGCATTGTCCTCATGCTACTAGTCTCATTGGACCTTATACTGAAAAATGTCCCTATTTCGCAACTTGACGTTGCGTCTATCCAGAATTCTATTGGGCTCCACTAGCACCACTCATAGCTCCTCCACCTGTAAAGAATGCTAATCAAGTATATGAGATGCATCTGGGTGGTATGGTTTTAATAAAGAAATATGAAACACATTATGGAGTCAAGCTAGAGCAGGGGGTAAAGCAAGTCTGTATGCAACGGGTTGATCACTTCTAGCACATCAAATGGGCCCACGTATCTCAAAACCAGCTTAGATGACTTCCCGAAGGTGATAGAGCTCTTATGCGGATTGACTCTTAGAAAGACCTTGTCTCCAACTGCAAAGTGTCTAAAGGTTCTATTTTTGTTGGCATAACTCTTTTGCCTATCTACTACTTCCTTCAGTCTACTCTTGATAAGCCTCATCCACTCTTCCATTTCTTTTAGCATCTCAAGAACCACTATGATCATATCTTCCAATTTTTCCCAACTGATGGGAGTGTGAAACTTCTGCCCATACAAAGCCTCAAAAGGTGCCATACCTAAGGGTGCATGATGGGATTTTTTATAAGAAAATTCTACCAATGGTAGGTACTCTTCCCATTTGTGTTGCTAATCCATACAATACATCTAAAGGTCTTCTACAACCTGATTTACTCTCTCGGTTTGACCATTGGTCTGAGGATAATAGGTTGAAGTTCTGAAGTTTAACTTAGTAACCAATGTTGCATTCAAGGTTGTCCAAAACTTGGATGTCATTCATGTATCTCGGTCAGAAATAATGGTCTCTGGCACTCCATGCAAACAAAAGATCTTCTTGACAAATTTCTTGGCCAAAGTCAACGATCCATCCGTAAGGTTCCTTGGAATAAAATGTGCCACCTTAGTCAACTTATCAACTACTACCAAAGTGACAACATGCATGTTCTTGCTTAGGGGTAACCCCTGTACAAAGTCCATATTGATCACTTGCCCATTATACTCAGGTATATCATGGGGATAAAGGAGCCCTGCTTGATGCATGTGCTCCGCCTTGACTCCCAAACAATCCAAGCATTTGGCTACGTATTCTGTTATGTCCTTCCTAAGTCTCAGCCAAACGTACAAGACTTTCTGCTCTGCGATCATCTTTGGAACTCCGGGGTGTCCCGAATATGGTGCATTATGGATCTCATCTAGGACCAACTTCATAACCTCTCCAGAATCGGGTATATACATTTGTCTCTGGTATCTTAAGATACCACTTGGTTCAAACTCATACCAATCAAATCGATGGTCTGACGAATTCTCTTCGAGGGCCTTTTTCACCCTCTCATAATGCTCATCACCTTCTGTCTAAGATTGAATCTCATAGTGGTCATGGCTGCTAGATTTCTTCGTCTACTAAGAGCATCCACCAATCGATTTTCCTTTCCTTTTATATACTTGATTCCAAAGTCATACTCGCTAAGGAATCCTAGCAATCTCCTCTAACATGCATTAAGGTTAGATTGAGTAAAAATGTATATCAATCCTAGGTGATCTATTTTGAGCTCAAATGGCTTTCCCAAAAGGTAGTGTCTCCACATCAGCAGGGCGTGCACTATAGCTGCCAATTCCAAGTCATGTGGCACATAGTTTACTTTGTGTTGTTTCAGCTTCCTAGACTCATACGCAACCACTTTCCCTTCTTGTATTAATAGTGCTCCCACTCTGTCACCTTGAGCATCCATGATCACTAAAAATTGACAATTGGGATCTAGAATAATTAATATCGAAGTTGCAGTGAGCTTCTCCTTAAGGAGTTGGTAAGCCTGATCACACTTCTCAATCCACTCAAACCTCTTTCCTTTCCTTTGAAGAGATCTTATTGGGGTTGCTATTTTAGAAAACCCTTGCACAAATTTTCAATAATAGCCGACAAGGCCCATAAAACTTTGCACCTCTGAAACATTATGAGGTGATAGCCATTCTATAATTGCTTTTATCTTTTTGGGATCCATAAACACTCCCTCGGTTGAGATAACGTGGCCTAAGTAATGCACCCTATCTTAGTAGAACGTTGGATAACTTTCCAAAAAGCTTCTTTTCCCTCAGACGTTGTAGGACTATCCTCAAGTGCCAGTCGTGTTCCTCAATCATCTTGGAATAAACCAAAATGTCATCAATGAAAATTAGGACAAAATTATCCAAATAGTCTTGGAACAGAGTGTTCATAAGGTTCATGAAAGCTACGAGCATGTTGGTCAAACCAAAGGGCACAACAGCGAACTCGTAGTTTCCATACCGAGTTTGAAAAGATGTTTTGGGAATATCTTCTTTTATTCTCAACTGATGGTAACCAAATCTGAGATCTATTTTTGAGAAAACTGTTGCTCACTTCATCTGATCAAACAATTCATCGATCCTCGAAAGAGGGTAGCAATTTTTGATGGTCGCCTTGTTCAACATCTAATAATCTATACACAGACGCAATGTTCCATCCTTCTTTTTAACAAAGACTATTAGTACTCCCCATGGTGGCACACTAGGCCTAATAAGCCCCTTGCGTAATAGATCCTATAATTAGGCTTTCAATTCAAAAAGATCTGTTGTGGTCATGTATGGGGCCTTAGACTGTGGCTCAAATCTTGGCACTCGGTCGATAGAGAAATCAAATTCTCGCTTAAGAGGCATCTCGATGAGATCTTTAGGAAACACATCTCAAAATTCCCTAAGAATCAAACTCATCTAGATATGGTTTCTCATTGTCAAGTTCCTTGACATGCACTGCATATATGGTACAACCTTTCCATTGAGATCTCTGAAGCTGCATAGCTGACATCTATCTAAGTTGTAGGGGTCGTTGTACCCCATGTATCTCAACCGGGTGCCCATAGTCATCCATACAACTCACCATCTTATCCTCACAATTTACAATAGCCTTGTGCTCAGTCAACTAGTTGATTCCTAAGATTACGTCATAGAACCCTAATGGTGCAACATAAAGGTTAACTTGGGTAATGAAGGTGTGAAGTTCTCTTATCTCATTTTCATGCTTTCAAATCTTGCCTTGTGAGTTTGAAGCTTAGCAACCACTTCAGAAAATGCCTTTTAGCTTGACTCATATTTCCTTAGCAATTGTGCAATGCATCGCCTTTATGAATTTGATTTATGATAATTTGCATAATATGACATTCATAGCTTCTGAATTTTTTTCACTTTCTCTTTTAGCTTCTCTATCTGTAAGACAAGTTGTAGGCATAGTATATCCATCTTCCACAGATTGTGAAATGTCATATCCCAAAGCACTAAGATATGTCTTCATTCTTAAGCTCTAGAAAACATCATTAGTTCCATCAAACAATGACACCTTGTTTGATATGTCATATCCCAAAGCACTAAGATATGTCTTCATTCTTAAGCTCTAGAAAACATCATTAGTTACATCAAACAATGGTACCTTGTTTGATGAGAATCCATAATTTTCTTGTCCGGTCATTAGTGCTCTTCTCAAATCTACCTTTTAGAGGTTAAGCTATATTTGAAGGAATCAACTCTAATACCAATATTTGAGCATATAGTGATATTGAGACAGGGGGTGAATCAATGTCCAATAATCCTTTACTTTTCAAAAATCAATCACAATTAAAATCATTCAAGTAAGATCTAGCAATTAATAACACAATGAGAACACATGATTTACGTCGAAACCCTTTTGAGAGAAAACCATGACACAATATTGTATATATATTATAAATTAATCTTCTTCTTCTTGTAGGATCCAACCTACTATCAAAGTCTCCATTTTTTATATAAACTGAGCTCCAACTCAACAAGAGGCTCCAACCTCTACTTGATATGCTCCAACCTCCACACACAAACTAAGCTTCAACCTAGCAAGAGACTCCAACCTCAATTTGATAGGCTTCAACCCTTTCAATTCTTCAATGCTGATATAATAAACTTCTTCACCAAAAAACAAATCTGATCACAACTATTCACACAATCCTTTCATAAAGTTAATCTATAAGCTCACCTTAAATCTGCACTCTTTCCCTTAACATTTACCTTTAAATCTTCACATATGTTTGTCATTTATATATTTGCAATCATCCTTTTCATATGGAAACACTTACTCTTCAAAAGATATCTGATTATTCTTTTCTTAAATTTGTTTTTTAAAACTCGAAAAAATATTCATTCAACTTGTTGCCTTTTGATTCCCCCCTCGACCTCTATTTATACCATTTTTTTTTGTCAAGGGATGTGTCTATTTAAATGGATGTCCTTTTAAAACCAATCACCGCCTTTTCTTAATGACTGATGCCTTTAATTAATAAGTGGACCACTGCCTTTTATTTATAATTGGATCACTGCCTTTAATTTATAAATGGGTCATTGCATTTTATTAGTTTGAACGCCTCCTATTTGTATGTGGTCGGCTTGAATAATTTCTTTAATTTATTTACTAATGGATAAGGCACCAAGGGAGTCGACCAAGATATTTTCTTTGGAGGTCAGCCTCCATGGGAAATTTGACATTTAAATCTTTATTTTAACATCTCCATATGGGTCGGTCCATATTACATATACATTATCTTTTTTAATGTTTAAATCTTTAATTTAAACATGCATATAACTCTTTAACGGGCCATGCTTTTCCTTGACATTCATGATGTGCCTTTGACATCAATGAAAACATATTCTAAAACTTCCCTATACTCTATCCCTATTGTGGATAAGATGACCACATGTTACTTACTCAACAAACTTACTACAACACCAAATAATCTAAACATGTAGCCACTTGTAGATATTTTGTTGCTGACATTCTTGCCCAATCTAAATCTAGAAACCATGAATATCCACTAAGTGTAGGTCCTCTAAAATATCAAAGCAATAACCAATGGAATACTTAGAAGTACCCCACAAATGCCTAAAAGCTATATCCACTACAACCCAATGTTCCCATCCAAAATTAGCCATATGAATCAAACTTTTTATACCACATTTGAGGAGATTATTTTAAACCATAGAGGGATTTCTTCAACTAATAAACCAAGATTTTATTGCCCTTCTCAATGTAGTGCTCTAGCTATTAAGTGTACATATCCTCCATCGGATCACTACACACAAAATTTGTCTTCATGCCCATTTTCTCAAACTTAAGATAAAAAGCAATGACACAACCTAATAGAATTTCAATAGATGTCAACTTTGCAGCAAGGGAGAAAACCTCACCAAACTCTATTGTTCCCTAGTGCAACCATCTCCTCGTCCATGGTTGTTTTTCAAGACTCACAATCACTCATTTCCATAGCTTCTTTAACTTTTTTGGGCTCATCAATGTTGATCAACAAATAAAATATACATCTCAAATCATATAGGCTATATCTTTTTGGTTACCTAATCCCCAATTGCACCTTCTAAAAAGTAGTGGTGGAGATTTTACATTGTCAAAACCATCTAAACTCTCCATACTGTCATCCTTCTCTAATCCAACTTGAATCTTTGGTTTAATATATAGTGCAACCTTCTTGGTATTTGGTTGTATCTACACAACTTCCCATCCACCATTGATTACTCGTAAAAATCACATTCCAACTATAGACAATAAAGCTACATTTCACAACCTTATTATCCAACTTCAACCACTTTCACATTGAAACAATAATCAATGAAGCTACACTTCACAGCCTTATTATCCAACTTTGACCACTTCTCCCTAGGAAAACATATCCCTACAACCAAATGTAGAAAGATGTTAAAATTTAGACCTTTCACCTATCCAAACCTCCATGTAGGTTTTCTCCGCAAGTGTTTGGTGTGTGTGGCATTTTCATTGAGTAACATGTAGCAATAACAACCTTTTCCCAAAAATTATATTCCAAGGTAAACCAACTAGGCATACTCCTAGCCCTCTTCATCAACATCTTACTCGTGATTTACAACTCCATTCTCCCAAGGAGTGTATGGAACTGTCTTATTCCTTTCTATGGCATCCCCCTTACAAATTTATCAAACTCTATAGAACAATACTCACCAAGTTTGTCGATTCTCAACACCTTAATCTTTCTACCAATTTGATTTCTCTCTATTTGATTTAATTCTTCTTCCATGGCACTTACACAATGTGGGTCTTTGATAGCTTCCATAAAATCTTTGGGTTCAATTTTAGAAAATAAAGACATATGTCTTGGTGTGGTGGCCAAACTCTCCTTGTTTGGATTTCAGTATCTGTCTCCAATTACTAAGTTTTCTAGATGATTTTTTTGAACAAATCTTGGTGTTGTAGATTTTCTCATGTTCACTTTCTTCTTCTTCATGATCATCTTCTTATGTTATCTCTCCTTGATGTATGTGATCATGTTACCTTTTATTGTAGCACCTAAAAGCTTTGCTTCTTGAAGAATAGCCAAGAATATCCCTTCATTGGATCTAGCATCAAACCTACCTAGATTTTGTTCATCTCTCTTTATGTGACACTTGCTACCAAATACTTCAAAGAACTTAACTATGGCAAGCCTACCTTTCCAAAGTTTGTATGGAGTCTTATAATGATTGACTCTAATTTGTGCTCGATTTAGAATATAAACTATTGTATGCACTGCTTCTCTCTAAAATGAGTCTGATAACTTTGACTCATTAAGCATGGTTCTTGACATTTCTTGCACCATTATGTTTTTCCTTTTCACAACTCCATTTTGTTGCGGTGTTCTTGTAGCTGAAAAGTGTCTTATAATCCCATGTTTTTCATAAAATTCCTCAAATTGATTTGAAGTAAACTCACCACCTTTGTTTGATCTTAGACATTTAAATCCAGTTTCATTTTCTACTAAAGCCTTAAATATCTGAATCACTTTCATCAAATGAATTATCATCTCTATACACACATACTCTTCTTGTAATCAAATGATTTCTTCTTATTATTATTTTGATCATACTTGTGACTATTTGTTTCCTTTCTTTGTATAAGGTTCTTCTTCATCACTATCACTTTCTTGCAAATATGGGCATTCCTAATAAAGTGTCCTACTTTTCCACACTTAAAACATTTAAATGACAATTTTCCCTTGTTCGTTATTTTTCACTTTCATACAAAAAGAGCTTCCTCCTAGTCTATTTCTTCCTCAGAAGTCTCACTTGGCATAGGTTCTTTATTCTTTGATCTTTTTTTCGCTTTAAAGGTTGCTTCCCTTTTAGTGTATTGTCTTTTCTAGTCCTCATCTCATAAGTTGTGAGGATTCCATGTAACTCATCTATGGTTAATATATCCAAGTCCATCTCTTTTATAATAGAAACTTTAGCATCGAATATTACCGAAAGATATCTTAAATCCGTTTGCACTATTGTTGTCTCTTCTATTTTTTCAGCAAGACCCTTTATGGTATTGACTATCTCATCTACTTGAAGTAGATAGCCAACAATATTTTCTTCATCCATCATCTTTAGACTCAAATTATCGTCGATGGGTTTGAAGTTTTGCTTTCTTTACTTTGTTGTCTCCTCCATATTTTTTTTAATTTGTCTCACATATCCTTGGCAGATTTCCAATGCATTGCTTTCACGAGTTCTAATTTGGTTAATCCACATAAGATTGCATTCTTGGCTTTAGCATTATTTTCACTTGCCTTCTTTCTTGTTGAATCGTTGGAGTTGATGGAGCTTTATATCCATTTATCACTGATTGCCAAATGTCAAAACCTAAGGCACTTATTTAAGTTTCCTTTCTTAAACTCTAAAATGCATAATTTGTCCCATCAAACAATGGAGCCTTATTGGAAGAGAATCCTTCTTGTCCACCCATGTGCGCTCTTTAGATCTACCTTCTAGTTTGCTAGACTAATTTGAAGAAGCTCGCTTTGGTACCAATTGATAAGCACACGGTTATACTAAAAGGGAGGGGGGTGAATCAGTATAACAAAAAAAAATTCACTTTAAGATTTAATCAAAATTAGCACATGTAAAATCAAACAATGAGCAACACAATAACAACACAATTTACGTGGACACCCTTGCAAGAGAAACGACGACAAAAATATTGCTTTCATTAATCTTCTTTTTACAAACTTTCTAGGCACCAACCCACAAGAGTTACCAACCCCTCATTCAATTTGTGAGCACCAACCCATTGGAGGCACCAACCCCTCATTCAAATTATCTTCATAATTTTTGTTATCTCTCCTTTTCAATCTGCTATAAACTGATCATAAATCTGCCACAAAATTATCACAATCTCCACATGAAAATCTGTTTTAATCTCCTTTAAAATCTCCTATAATTTCCTTCTTGAATGATCTATTTTGTTCTCCTCGTATACAAATTTGCTGGTGTTTTCTGTCTACCCATATACAGATACAATGTACTTCAACATGTGTTCAAAACAATGCATTGTAACACATAAACAACAATGTGAGACTTCCCATCTATTCACCATTTGTTAGCATGATTAAAACGTATGGATATGACAATCATTGGATTTGAAGTTGGCTCTGCTATGGAAATTTTATTTAGAATTAGTGAGGATAATTTTTAACAGAGACAACAATTTGTAAAAGTAATTCAGCAAAAATCTTTATTGAAAAACACTTGGCAATAGATAGAAACAACTATTTGATACATTTTCTGTTTTTCGAATAAGAGTCTTTGCTGACAAAAAACATCAATCCAAAGGCAGTCAAGTCAGTCCTCTTTCACTCCGGTTCTAATTTGGGTGTTTTCATTAATTCCCAAAATACTGAAAAAGGGATGTGGATAGCTTACCTAAACTGGTTCAATTTGAGATTGAGGAACTAATCTCCAGAGAACGTGATATTTATGTTCAATTTAAGCAAGAGACCTTAAGCCCTCCCACATTTATCCATTGCTTTCATTCTTACCACATATGCATATGGGAATATTCTATCATATTTTACTCTAAATCACTCCTAGGGCTCTAAAAGCAACAACAAGCTTTCACAATAATAGAGTAGGATGTATTCAAATCCAAGGGTGTTATAGCATATTTAGAAATTAAATCAAAGTGTTCAAATCTCCGCCGAATCCGAGCATACAACAGAAAAGAAGGGGTAGATCATGAAAATAAAGAAACTTAATTAAGCAGGTTGCATGGGTAAGATTGAATATTGTGAACGGCATATGAAGCAAGCATTTACATAGAATATGAGATCAAGGTAATGCTGAAAGTAAATCAAACCCGTCAACACAACCCTAAAATCTAAAATAATATAAAAGGCATCTCCAAAACACAACTATTTACATTTTACAATAAACATTTTTTGCATACAAAATATGTTCCTTTTTGCCCATGACAACTCCAAAATCTATGGTAGCTAAACTTTCCAATCAGTCAAGATAACATGTTTTCATCCAATTTGGTCCTTTATGAAGTTAACAGTCTTGCAAATTTACTAAATTTGACAGCAATTATGCTTGGCTCAAACCCAATATTTATGTTTCTACCATTAATGATACAACCCAACTTACACACTCCCAATTTCACAAAAAAAAAAATTACTTTGGGAGAAACTAGATTACAAGACTGGGATGTTTCCAATATGGTAGGGTCATATCTCATTCTCATTGTATTATATTTGTAATGCATTAATAAAATTGACATAGATATCATCACATATTATGTCTACCATAGCATGGTAAGGGTGTACACATGCAAAGACATATAAAACGGTAGACCAAGTACCTAATGGTTCTCCCCGATATAAGTGATCAACACAATAGCACTGCATGCTAGGTTAAGCATGCCAATATCACCAGTAAAAGATCATAGTATGGAAACAAAGGAGTATAGTATAACAATATGATACAGTAAAAGCATTAGTAACAGTCATCGATACGTAATCAATTATCCAATAATTGTACAAATTAACTACCTATCCAAACTTACAATTACCCTCGATCATCATTTGTACCACTCTAACAAATAATGTATCTTGTAGTATTCTAACGTTAATGTCTTTTTTTTGTCATAATATCAAGTGTCAATTATACCCTGTTGACATTAACAATAACCATATGCATTATGATGGTCAAGTGGAATCCCCACTAATATTTATTTACAACTTATTTTATTCTAACTAAACTACTTACAGTTCATCTTAACAATATGTTAAGAGATATTACGTAAGTTAAGCATGAGAACTTCTTTACTTAATACATACTAATGACTTAGGAAACTACCAATAGAACTACCAACTAAGATAGGCATCAAATCATTCATTAGGGTTCTATAATCCCTATTGGTAAAAACCAAAGAATGAGATTCAAATGGAATGGCGTATTCTATGATGTTGAGAGCATTGCAATGTATTCTTGATCATATGCTAAAAATACAAAGTAGTTATAGTCAAAAGATATATGGAATTTACAACAAACTAAGTTGTAACGTCCTTTGTTGGATTTTATGATTTTTTTTTAGTTTGTGACTGGTTTAAAACCTATGCTAAATTGTGAAATAGCAATGTACTTTATTGATCCTTTAACATAAAGATAAAAGAAAATCAACTAAATTAACTACAATGTAAATTTGTATTTTTCTGGATTGTATATATACTATATATTTTTTATGTACACTGAATATAGATTACAGCAGAAACTAAAATCAGATTTATATATTAAACAGTCAAAATTTAATACCCATTTACCACAGCAAACAGCATAAAGCAGATTTCATATAAATAAAACATTAGCATAAAGCAGATTTCATATAAATAAAACATTCATCCCAATCAGCAATTACTTTTCTAGGATTATAACTACAGCAATACAATTCCAAGAAAATAATAATGGATACTAGCAATCAACATGTGTTTCCAAATTTGTAATTATAGATTTAATTCTTAAATCGTATCAAAGATCCTATCACAGCAATAAATATGCTAGAGATATGAATTGCCCAATCCCTAGTTACAGATCTTATAATTTCACAGCATTTTTCAATTGAAGATTCAGTTGGAATATAACCTCATCCACAGCCATTCAAATATCATCCAAGTGATTTTAAAGGTGCATGGGATTTAATTAATAACTTGCAACATAGAATGAATCCATATGCATATTTCCTTCTACTTAAACCAATCACACGATCAAACCCAGTGAGTTAATTTATTAGCAATTCACATACCAAATTGCAGCATGGGACAGACAGTAATTAAAAAATAATTTCAAAACATTCCCACTGATAGCCAAAGGCAGCAATTAAACTGATTAAGAATTTTATCAACCAAGGCACAAAGTGCCCAAACTAATGGCAATAAATTTCGCATAAAATGAGAACAGACACACCTAGGAAATTTGGCAGATAGAAAAGTAAAATTGTCACAGATTTGGCATAACAACCAATAACCTCAAATATCAATTTGTTCAATAAAGATTGCAACCAACAATCCAGAAAAATCCTGGGTTTTCATCCTCAATCATGCAACAACTACCATAGGGGTTTCATCCTCTAAAACATGATGCCAAGGGTTTCCATCCTTGAAAACTTTAGATAAATACTCAATTTGAAAATAATAATCCTGATACAGAATGAATGATGAAACACACATCTATATTGAGAGGAGGGGGGCTGAATTAGTATAGATTAAAAATTTACTCCTTTGCTAATCAAGCATTGGAAAATTACTTTAAGCCCTAATTATCCATAGCAATATTATTCATGCAAGATGTAGCAATTAAGAGCATGCACACAAGACACAATTTTACGTGGAAACCCTTACAAGAGAAAACCATGGAAAAATTTTGCTAACATAAATCTTCTTACAAAATTCGTAGACACCAACCCATTGGAGACTGCAATCCCACCATTGAGCACCAACTCAGCAAGAGACTTCAATCTCTTCAACAGAAGGCTCCAACCTCATGATCTCCGCAAGTAGGAGGCTCCAACCTCCACAAGAATAATAAGATAATTTAATTAGCAATTGCCCTACCACCTTCACACATATCCCCCAAAATATTTCTCATAAATCTGCAATGTAATCTTCCCAAATCTGCAAAAATGTCTCCACAAAAGTCTGCAATAATATCTTCACTAAATTTGAAATAATGTCTTCATAAATCTGCCATAATTACTTCACACATCTACCACAAACTATTTTTCAGATCTGCTGATATATAGAAAGATATTCGTTAAAAGCATTCCTTCAAATGTCCTTCACAAAGCCTAATTATATCTCTTCCAAGGAGGGCGACTCTTAGAAAAGACACACTCTTCCAAAAGAAATGACCTTTCATTTATAAGTGCCTCTTCACATAGGTCAGCCAACAATTTTGTTTTATTTGCTTTGCCCAAAGTTGGATGCTCCTTCCTAGAGGGTCATCTCTCTTTGAGACCCCATAAAAAAATATAAATTTATTTTATTTTTAAATTTGAACACCTTTAAAAGAGGCGACCCCAAGAGGGGGTCGTCCAATTTATTTACATCAATGACAATTATTTTTCCAACAATCTCCCCCATTGTCATTGATAGCAACCCTATAAAGTAATCATCTTGAAATACAACAGGATGAATACTTCTCCCCTTGACTGATATGCTCCCCCTGGCTCTACTCCTCCCCCTTTGATATCAATGATAAAGGCATCCCGAGGCTGAAAGATAAGACAATAAAGAGGTCCCCATGAACATATCCTTCTTTTGAAGTATTTAATGACTGGATAAGAGTGATATCACTCCCAATTTCCCCCTCAAGTACTGGAAATTCTCTTTTGGTAGTGGCTTCGTGAAAATATCTGCAATTTATTCCTTTGTAGCAACATATTTCAACTTCACTTGTTGATCAAACCACTCGTTTGTTCTTTTTGGCCCACACAAATCAGTGTGAACAAGTTCCAAAGGCTTTGATGTAGAATACTCCTTAGATTTGAAGCTTGTCCTTTTTTGTTTGCCATATTGATACTATTTGCAAATTATGATATTGCTATCAGGATTCAACCGTGTAGTTTATGAGTCAAACTCATTGACCCACATTTCATGAGTAGTGGTTCACAAGAACCCATCTCTCATGATCTAATGAATGGTCCACTACACACTCATTGCATCTAGGTGATGCTCACAGAGGTGAAGCACTAGACCATCCCGGGAGGTCACCCATCCCAGTGCTTCACCTCTGTGAGCATCACCTAGATTCAATGAGTGTTGAGTGGACCATTCACTACTCATGAAACGTGGGTCAATGAGTTTGAATCTTGATAGCAATATCATAATTTGACACGCTATGGAAAATACCTCCTACTTATCAACTATTTGCAAATGATATTTGAAGGCTTTGCTAACTTCAATATGTCTCTTATGGCTTGTTTTTTGCTGATCTTCATAATGTTATCAAAGTTCAAATGTCCCATCCTTCTATGCCACAACCGACTCACATGTTCTTGCCCTATATAACATTTCTCACTTTTGACCTCATTGAGAACGTACAAATTACCATTTGTTCTATAAGCATCAACTATCAATTTTCCATCTTTCATGACTCACACTTAAGAGATTATGATTCCATCCTTCAACATATAGGATACCCTTAGTTTTAGTTCTAACATTATCCAGACTAAGTGTGCCTTTACCTTTTATGCTTGTCGTAGAAATGTCCCTGAATTTCACCGTTCCTTCACTTTCTTTAGAGAGAGAAACTTGTTTTTGTCACCAATCATGTTGAACAACCATTGTCAACATACCATTTGTCTTTCTCATCTTGGGCATGTATTGCAGCTTGTACAAGCATGGATTTTTCTTTCATTTTTTGTTCCTTCTTCTCTTTCCAAACCTTGTTTGATTCATCCTTTTTCTTCCCACAAACATCCTTATTTTGTCTTGGAGGCTCAAAAACTAAAGTTCTGCCAAAATGTGTTGCGTGCCCAAAATTGTTGCACTTGTGACATATAATGTTATAATCCACCAGAGGAGCAAGTGAATTATAGTTCCTCTTCATGAGTTCAAAATCATTCCTTGTGCAAGCTCTACAATTTATTTCTTTATGCCCAAACTAATTACATGAAAAGCTATTACCATGGAAAGAATATTGAAACCTAGTGGTGTGAGGCTTCCTTTGAGGAAAGGACCATTTGAGGTTGTCCTTATTAGTTCTTTGAAAATGTGAGGCTTTATCCTCCTTGTTTTCCTCTTTGTTCACCTCATTTTTCCTTTCTTCCCTTTTATTATCTTCTTTGTTTACCTCCTCTTTGTTGGAAGTTTTAAGGGCTGCAACATAATTCTTACTTTCCAACTTCTTTTGATAAATGGTGATCTTAGTGAGTTCATAAGGTCCTCTTGCTTATCGCTTGAACTTTCACTTGATACGGGTCCTTTGTTCTTCATCCTTCTTGATGCTTTGAAGGCGGCTTCATGTTTTCATGATGTTCGTTTCTCAGTCCTCACTTCTTAAGCGGTAAGTATGTTGTTGGGATTAAGGTGTCTCAACCTTAGAGTCCTAATATTGATTAATTTAATGTATTATTTAATTGCCTACATTGTCTTGTCATCAATTGGGACCCACTGGCTGGGTGGCATCCCTATTGGAGGTGACTAAATGACACATATCATCCCAAGTGGAGGTAGGCGACCCACTTTGGAATCTTGGACCTATGACAAGTTATGACAGCTTATGACAGATTTTATGATGCGTCATAAGGTATCTTTTTGCAAGGAGAAAGTTGGCACTCAAGTTGGGTTATGAAAGGTTGTAAGAGAATCGGGTATTCTAGGTCGGTTATGATAGATTCTCTTATAAATGTAAGTGTTGCCAGTTATGACAAACTCTATGACAGCCATAAGATGTGTAAGGCATTTGTCATAACCTATTTTTAGCATATTTTGGGCGCCCAAGCTTGAGGAAGGTATATTTTCATGTTATGACAACTGTAAGGGGTGTAAGGGAATATGTTACATGTGTCTAAATGCATGTTATGGCATGGAAGATTGTGCCATGTGGATTTGGACGCCCATCCCCTTCTAGATGCTTCTTCTTGTTTGCATCTTTCTATATATTGGATGCCTTGCATTATAGAATGCATAGTTTTGTTGCAGGTAATGAAGTGCTATCGGATCCACTCCAAGATACTTGTGTTTGTGACGAAACACTTGTTAAAGAAAGATTTGTACTTGGGGCTGCATTGTAACTTTTATTTGAAGTAATACAATAGTATTGTGCTTTTGGAGGGTGGGGGTTTTTATCCGAAAGGGTTTCCCCACGTATATCTGGTGTTTGTTGTATTTGTGTATTTGTTTCATTATCTTCTCTATGTGTTTCTCTTATTGTAACTGTATAAGGTGTTAAAAAGAAAATTTTGTAATTCTCCACTACTTAGATTAGTGTAGAAAGTTGTTTCCGCTCACTCGGCTTCCTTTTAGTTGGTATCAGAGCTTGGCTAGCCTTGATTCCTTTGTTGGGTTAGAAGGCTTTTTTGAGTTGGATTTTGTTTCAGTGGGAGTCTTGCAGAAGTGTATTTCGTGACCTTGTTGTAGGAAAGAGATGGTAGGCATATCTGGGAGGATTGAGATGGAGAAGTTTAACGGCGGTAATTTTGAATTTTGGAAGCTCAAAATGGAAGACATGCTTGTAGATCATGATCTATGGGTTGCTATTTCTAAAACCAAACCAACGGGCATGAAACAAGAAGATTGGGAGCTCATGGACTAGAAAGCCAAGGGTCTTATTAGACTCGTTTGGCTGATTTTGTCCTCCTAAATGTCCATGAAGAGAAGACTTTTGTTTCTCTGTGGAAGAAGTTTGGTGATGTCTATCAGGCTAAATCCCTAGTAAACAAGCTTTTCCTGAGAAAGAATATTTTTCTCTAAAAATGGAAGATGGAGGATTTGTGGCAGACCATCTAAATGCATTCAACTTGTTGATTTCTCAACTGGGTTCCATTGGAGACAAGATTGACAAACAAGACTGTTGTATGCTCCTTTTGTTTTTGTTGCCGGACTCTTTGGATCATCTGGTAATGGCTATTGGAAGCACTACTTCCACCTTCAAGATGGATGAGGTGGTTGCTTCATTATTATCTAAAGAGATGCGAAGGAAGTCTTCTGAGATGGCCAAGGAGGCCCTTGTTGTTCTTGGTAGACCAAAGGAGAGAGGCAAAAAGGACAAGAAATATAATTCAAAGTCTCCGGGGATATCTAAGTCTCCTAGTAAGAAGACAAAGGAAAAATGTTGGAACTGTGATGAAATTGGTCACTTTCGTAAAGATTGCATGGAGAAGAAGAAAAACACGTCTTTCTCTGATTCTAAATCCGAAAGATCATCCCAAGATGAAGGAGAAGCATTTATTGCAGCCTTGGCAACCCATGCATCGAATAATGTGTGGTTGATAGATTCGGGTGCACCTTTTCACATGACCTCTCATAGAGATTGGTTCTCTAAGTATGAGTATGATGGTGGGCAAGTGTACCTAGGTGATGAATCTCACCTGAAGATCGTTGGCCGTGGAAGAGTCAAAATCATATTTCCTGATGGAAGAATGAAGGGAATTAATGGTGTCTTGCATATCCCAGGTTTGGCATGAAACCTGCTTTCTGTAAGTAAACTAAATGATTCACGAGTGCAAATTGTTTTCTCTGGTGAAGGACGCAAGATGACATGAGGAGCTATGGTGTTGGTTAAGGGTGTTCTTGTTGGCACTCTATACAAGCTAGATTCATGCACAGTAGAGTGCAATAGCTCTTCTAATGTACCGAAGAAGAGACCTTTAGATTCCTCATCCTCACCATTAGATCGTGCAATGAAGAAGCGTTTTGTAGCTACATCCGATGGTCGTGCATTTTGCATACCTAAGGGTGCTCATTCCATGGAAATGAAGTTTCCTGTAGAGAAGACAATTTTATGGCACCAACGACTAGGTCATATTGGTGAGAAGGGTCTTAGAACCCTAAAAAATAAGATCCTTGTTGAAGGGCTTGATGATTGTAATCTTGAGTTCCACTTCTGCGAACATTGTGTTTATGGAAAACAACATCGTGTTTCTTTTTATTCTAGTTCTCACAAGTCTTTTGGGGTTTTAGACTATGTTCATTCAGATGTTTTTGGTCCTGTGAATGTTCCTTCATTATCAAAATCTATATATTTTGTTTCCTTTATAGATGATTACAGTAGGACATTCGTTTATTTTCTCAGAAGTAACGTTGAAGTCTTTTGTCCGTTTAAGGAGTTTAAGGCCTTGGTAGAAAATTAGACTAGTAGAAAGATTAAGTGTTTGAGGACTGACAATGGTGCTGAGTTTTGTTCTGCAGAGTTTGACAAGTTTTGTAAAGAGCACGAGATTGAGAGACATAAGACAACTCCCTACACTCCACAGCAAAATGGAGTTGCAAAGAGGATGAACAAAACGTTGATGGAGAGGGTCAAGAGTATGTTGAGTGGTGCTAGCCTTGAACAAAAGTTTTGAGCTGAAGCGGTAGCCACTGCATGTTATTTGATCAATAGATCTCCTACATCAGCGCTTGTTGGAAAGACACCCATAGAGGCATGCTTTGGTAAAAAGCCTTGGATGAGACATCTTAGAGTATTTGGTTGCGAAGCTTATGCTCATGTTCCGATTGAGAAGAGGTCAAATTTGGAGAACAATGTTGTTAAGTGTATCTTTATTGGCTATGGTGTCGGTGTGAAAGGGTACAAGCTTTGCGATCCAGAAGCTTAGAAAGTTCTCTATAATAGAAGTGTGATTTTAAGAGAGATTAAACCTTCCACTGTTGAGCTACAACCAGAGAAAGAGGAGAAACAAAATAAGGAGGTAGTTCAAATTCCATCTACTCTAAAGAAAGATGAACTACGCACTCCTGTTGGACTTAACGATGAGGAGAGCTCAAGCAGCTCTGAAAGTTCTAAAGGAGAAAAAGAACCTCAACCTCAGCCTTTGAGGAGGTCTACATGAGTTAGCCGACAACCGAAAAGGTTTGGTTATTCATTATTGGATTCCAGTTGCATTTTTTATTTGATTGCTAAGATTGATGAGCCTAGGACTGTTAGAGAGGCTATGGGTATGAGTGATGTAGATTCCTAGATAAAAGCCATGGACAAGGAGATGGCTGCATTAAAGAAAAATAAGACTTGGTATCTAGTACCTTTTCCTGGTGAACATAAATTTGTTGGTTGTAAATGGGTTTTCAAGAAAAAGTGTGGTCCTGATGGCAGTGTTGAGAAGTATAAGGCACGGTTGGTCGCTAAGGGGTTTTCATAGGTGGAGGGAATTGATTATGGGGAGATATTCTCTCCTGTTGCGAAGCTAACATCTATTCGGCTCCTGTTATCACTTGCAACAACGTTGACTTAGAAGTGGAACAGATGGATGTGAAGCAAGGTTATCCCAAGTTTCCGGGACGGGGACGACAAGGGACAGTGGGACGAGTCCCCAAGTTTCCAATTTTTTAGGCCAAATTTAGGGATGGCAAGGGACAGCTATATAAAATATACAAAAATTAAAAATATATAGGGAAACATTAAATATTCATATGAAAACAAGGATAAAGCATGCATATATACATTATAGAAACTTAGCTTATAACATTTTTGTTAAGAATTCATTGCCAATGTAGTTTTTTTTTCAATTACACTATTAAAATCAAAATAAAAAGAACATGGTACATTGTTGCCATCCCCCTAGCCATTTCCGAGATGGGGATGTTTTCGGGACAAGAACAAGGGGTTTAGACCCAGGGATGCATCCCCAGGTAACACTGATGGGAAGACAACGTTCCTTCATGGTGACTTGGAGAAAGAGATTTACATGTCACAGCCAAAGAATTTTATTGAAAAAGGTAAAGAAAATTTGGTTTACAAACTGAAGAAGTCTCTTTATGATTTGAAACAATCTCCTAGAATGTGGTACCAGAAGTTCAATACCTATGTGTTGTCACTGGGATTTCAAAGATCTAAATCTGGCCATTGTGTGTATTATAAATCTAATAATGGTTGCATTCTCATTATTGTTTTATACGTAGATAATATGTTGTTTATTAGGTATGGTAAAAGTATGATTTCAGATTTGAAGTTTTAGTTGTCAGCACAGTTTGAGATGAAAGACATATGTGTAGCTAGGTACATTCTGGGAATGGAGATCATGAGAGACAAAGCTAACAGAAAGCTTTGGTTAAGCCAGAGCAAGTATGTGAACTCGATGTTGGAGAGATTCAACATGGTAGATTGCAGACAATTAGTTGTTCTTGTGATGTAGGGAACGAAGCTTTCTGTGAATGATTGTTCAAAATCTCCTACTGAGATGGAGGACATGACCAAAGTACCATATGCGAGTGCAATTGGCAATCTAATGTATGTGATGGTGTGTACGAGACCAAACATTTCCCAAGCAATGGGATTCCTTAGCCGTTTTATGGCTAATCCTGGATGGGTGCATTGGGATGCGGTTAAAAGAGTGTTTACATATTTACGGGGTACTTCCGAGTATCCCTTGTTTTTTCACGGTTATCCTATTGGACCTCAGCATTCTGTGAGTATTCGTGTGTTAGAAATGTTGTCATTGATGTCAAGCACGTAAAGAAGACAATGTCATAGACAAACCGTCATTGATGTCAAAGTGAATAGATGAGATGTTTGGATGGAGTCATGGATGTCAAATGGATTGGCCAAAGACCACTAATCATTACTTAAGCATGCTAGCTGACCTCCTTATATTAGCATCCAAATGAAGGAGTATTTCATGTCGAAAAGTGTTCATCATTTATGGAAGGGGACGAACTCTATACTAGCCAAACATTATTGGTGCCCAAGACTAAGGCATGTATATATATTAATCACCTATAGTAAGGTGTGTGAAGATATCAACAATTGCAGCAATTATAATTAAATTGATATCAGAAAATACAATAAAAGGAGCAGCAGCAATATTGATTTTATGAGGAGAAGCTACTAATATTTAAAGGAGAAAGTCAGCGATTGATATTCAGAAATATTAATAGTCATAAAGCAGCGATCTTTTTAAGGATGATTCATATTATATAAAAAAAGGGCACATAAAGACAAATTCAGAAAAAGACAAAATAAAGAAAAATCAAATTAAGAAGACAAAAGAAAAGTGAAGCAACTTTTCAAGAAGAGATGCGATTTTTTTTTCTGAAGGTAAGCACTTCATCAAATGGTGCGATTTGGAATGTTTTCATATAAGACAAAAATCTTGTATTAAAAAGGTAGTGATTGGTATACATGAAAGAAGGCAGCGATTAAAATATGTGAAGGGCAGATAAGACAAAATTGTTATTTATGAAGAGTTGTGTATGTTTGATGGGTGATGTCCATTAAGAAAAGGTATATCCATTGCCTTCAATTGAGGAGATATATGAGTTTTGGGAATTAGAAGAACATGAATTGAATGAAATATTTTTCTGAGTATAAGGAAAGGAAGAGGAAGAGGAAACATAATGACATATATTTTGAGTTTTGAGATGTGAGAAAATGATTGTGAATATGTGAGAGTGTGTGAGAATAAAAGAGAGTGAGTATGGCTGTGTAAAATCAGAACAGCAAGGTGTGTGTAGAGAAGAGTGTGGAATGGAGTGTGGAGATATAAAAGATATGAATAAACTATGAGAAGATGAAACATGGAATAGTGGAGCAGCAATTCAATGAGTAAGAGTGGAAATAAACAAGTTCATATACACAACAGATTAAGAGATTGAGTCAAAGCAGATTTGTTAGTGAAATACATGACTATTCAAATGGTTGTATCCATTCCAAAGAGTTGCATCCTTTCATAGAAACATTGCAGATATAAAGGCAGATCATTCAAGTAGTGAAGTGTGTGGTGTGAAGGGTTGAACAAGTGATATCATAAATACACCAGCAGCCCAGGAGTATGAAGACACTCAGATTCTCAGATGGATTTGTGAAAAGTCACAAGAATTTAACGGAGATCTTACTCACTTTTGAGTAGGCGCCTATGAGCAGATATTCATAAAGATTGGTGCAGACTTATGAGCATATATTATTGAAGTTTATGAGCAGATCTTAAAGGATATTATTGCAGATCTATATTCAGATGTGGGGCAAACTGATAAGTATAAAAGGAAGGCATGACAATGTAGTAGTCTTGAAGCAGCTTTTAAGCACATTATTGGAGCAGAATTTGTAACATTCATAAGGCTAAATTTGGAGCATACATTGCATTATTTGAGAGCTGATTGGTGAATGAGAATGAATGAAGATTTGAGAAAAAGAGTATAATGCAGATTTGGTAAAGTAATTAAATGATATCATCATAAAATAAACCATTAGTGTGAAAAGGAGAGGAAGAGTGGTATCAAACAAGAGATTTAACTGTCTATCATCCGTTGAAGAAGCAACATTGAAGGTGGAACATTATTCTTGAAGTTATTATTTTTGCTAAGTTGGTGTTTGGCAAGTGGGGGTTGGTGCCTCCAGTAGGTTGGTGCCTAAAAACTTTAGGGGTTGGTGCTCCTTGTAGGTTGGTGCCTACTAAACTACAAAGTTTGTGATTCAAGTAAGTTGGTGCCCACATTCATTGTAATACTTATATAATTCATAAAGTACATTATTTGTATTGATGCCTCCAGTAAGTTGGTGCCTAAAAACTTTAGGGGTTGGTGCTCCTTGTAGGTTGGTGCCCACTAAACTACAAAGTTTGTGATTCAAGTAAGTTGGTGCCCACATTCATTGTAATACTTATATAATTCATAAAGTACATTATTTGTACCGTGGTTTTCTCCCATAAGGGTTTCCACGTAAAATCTTGGTGTCAACTTGTTCATATTGTTATATTCTTGCATGGTTGATATTGTGTGGAGTTTAAAGTTGATAAAATTCAAGAGGGTAAAGTTTGTTAATATACTGATTAAACCCCCCCTCTCCCCTCCCCCACTCCGCCCCACTTCTCAGTATATATTTGTGCTCTTCATCGTGATTATGAGGATTCAAATCAGGCAAGTGACATTGATAGCAGAAGATCCACTAGTGGTTCTGATGTTTGCTGGTGCTATCAGTTGCATGAGTAAGCGGCAAGTTGTAGTCACATTGTCCACAATAGAGGCAGAGTATATGGCGGCCACTCATGCTTGGAAGGAAGCCATTTGGCTTAAGAGATTGTGTTCTGATATTGGTTTAGATGCAAGAAAAATTACTGTTTGTGGTTACGTTTTTACGATGTTTGCAAAGAATCCCACCTTCCATGCCAGAACAAAGCACGTCAATGTTTAGTATCATTTTGTTCCTAATATGGTAGAAGATGGAAAGGTGAACCTGGAAAAGGTTGACACTTGGGCGAATGTTACAGATGCAATGATGAAACCAGTAAGCACAAAAAAGTTTTGATGGTGTTTTGATTCCACGGGCCTTGGGGCCCTGAGCAGATGATCTCATATAACTCTTGGTAGGTCTTCAACAAGTGGGAGAATGTTGGATTAAAGTGTCTCAACCTTAGAGTCCTAATATTGATTAATTTAATGTATTATTGTATTTGTATGTATTATTTAATTGCCTACATTGTCTTATCATCAATTGGGACCCACTGGTTGGGTGGCATCCCTGTTGGAGGTGACTAGATGACACATCATCATCCCAAATGGAAGTAGGCATCCCACTTTTGAATCTTGGACCTATGACAAGTTATGATAGCTTATGACAAATACTATGACGCGTCATAAGGTATCTTTTTGCATGCAAAAAGTTGGCGCTCAAATTGGGTTATGACAAGTTGCAAGAGAATCGAGTATTCTTGGTCGATTATGACATATTTTCTTACAGTTGTGAGTGTTGTCAGTTATGACAAATTCTATGACAGTTGTAAGATGTGTAAGGCATTTGTCATAACCTATTTTTAGCATATTTTGGGTGCCCAAGCTTGAGGAAGGAATATTTGCATGTTATGACAATTGTAAGGGGAGTAAGGGAATATGTTACATGTGTCCAAATGCATGTTATGGCGTGGAAGATTGTGCCATATGGATTTGGATGCCTATCCCCTTCTTGATGCTTCTTCTTGCTTGCATCTTTCTATATATTGGATGCCTTGCATTGTAGAATGCGTAGTTTTGTTGCAGGGAACGAAGTGTTGTCGGATTCACTCCAAGATAGGTGTTTGTGACGAAACACTTGTTGAAGAAAGCTTTATACTTGGGGCTGCATTGTAACTCTTATTTGAAGTAATACAATAGTATTGTGCTTTTGGAGGGTGGGGTTTTTTTTACTCGAAAGGGTTTTCCCCACGTATATTTGGTGTTTGTTGTATTTGTGTATTTGTTTCATTATCTTCTTTATGTGTTTCTCTTATTGTAACTGTATAAGGTGTTAAAAAGATTTTTTTTGTAATTCTCCCCTACTTAGATTAGTATAGGAAGTTGTTTTTGCTCACCCAGCTTCCTTTCATATGCCATGTAACTCATCCATCTTCAAAGTATTTAGATCCTTCATTTCTTCAATGGCAGAAACTTTTGCATCAAATCTCATGGGTAGAGATCTTAACACCTTTTGCACAACAACCTCAACCTCAATCTTTTCTCCAAGACCACGAATGGTATTGACGATTTCATCCACATAGAGAAAATAAACGGCAACACTCTCTTCATACTTCATCTTCAAACTCTCAAATTGCCTCCTGTCGGTTTGGAGCTTTGACTTTTTCACTTTGTCGTCTCCTTCATAAGTCCTTTGAAGCTTATCCCACATCTCTTTTGCTGATGTGCATTGCCTGACTTTGACAAATTCTGATTCAATTAGACCACTTAGAATTGCATTCATAGCTTTAGCATTGTTTTCACTAGCCCTCTTTTTAGCTTGATCCGTTGGTCGAGTAGTTGGTGCCACAAAGCCATCCACAATAGATTTCCATATATCAAATCCATGGGCCATCAAATAAATGCACATTCTCATACTCCAAAAAGCATGTTGTTTCCTTCTTGGTGCTTGGCTTGAGGAAAACCCTTCTTGACTCGCCATATGTGTTGTTAAGATCTTTCCTCCAAGCGGTTAGGCTTTTTCAAAGAAACCCGCTCTAATACCATTTGAAGAAACAAACACACACTTATACTGAGAGGGGGGGTGAATCAATATCAAACCAGCTTTTTAATTTATAACTTTGGCAATCACAAAGCAATAATCAAAGTATCCATACACACAAGATCTAACTATAAAGAACACAAGATGCACACACGATTTTACGTGGAAACCTTTACGAGAGAAAACCACGACAAAATATTGCTTTTATATATATCTTCTTACAAGCTTCGTAGGCACCAACCACAGGAGACACCAATCCCCTCCACTAAGCACCAACTCAGCAAGAGACTCCGATCTCTTAGAGTGAGAGGTTCCAACCTTTAGATCTTGCAAATTAGAAGCCACCAACCTTCAAATACAAGTGATTATAGCGTTGTTGGGTCTGCCCTAGATCCCTTCAAGGACTTCAACAAAAATCTGCCTCAAACTCTTCTCTTAAATGTACAAAATGCTCCCACTCAGATCTACAAAAGGATCTTCAATAAATACTCTCAAATCTGAAATTTATCTTCAAAAAAAATTTGTATTAGGTCTGCTCCAAATATCTCTGATTTCTGTTCTTAAAAAGTCTGATCTCTGCTCATAAATCTGCTTTTTTCTGCTCTAGATCAACTCTTTTCTTTAGGAAAGATATGCAATAAATTAATTGTTGAAATGTCCTCCAAACTCCTTTATTTATATCTCATAAAGTGTGCCCTCAAACAAATGGCTACCTCCATATAGGTCGGCCAAAATAGCATATAGATTTTTAATTAATTTTTTATTTCCCCTTCCCAAAGTTGGGTGCACCTCCCTAGGGGGCTCAGGGCTTAAAAATAAATAATTTTTTGCTATTTTGTGAAGTTGATCATTTATTTGCACTTTCAACAATTTTGTGCAATCTCTTGTTATAGCATCTATTGTTGGAAATGTTGTCATTTATGTCAATAAGGTACATGAAAAAAGATTGTTGATATAAGAATTCAAAGGTATTGAAGTATCTATTGAAGCATGTGTTATCATTGATGCCAAATGTGCAAGAAAGAAAACATTTATTGGTCAAAGACTATAAGTTGGTTATCACTTTGTCTTGGACATAACCGTCGAGATCAATATTCCCATCATATTCGACTATCATCATATTGAAGAGATTAAATGTATTGTTTAAATTAAAGATTTAAACAATTATCATAATAATGGCTGACTATGGAAGAAATTGCTAAATGACACGAATGGAATATATGCTAGCTGACCTGAGTAAAAGGAAACTAAAATGACGGTATTGAGATTTAAATTTGATCTGGCCGACTTGTTTATGACAAACGGCTTATATGGTGTAAGGAGAGATATACTATAAGGTAGTGATTTGTCGATATAAGGCAAATTAAATAAAAGCATCATTCCCATATAAGACATTAATGTCTTAAGTTTCATATTAAGCATGATATGATTTGTATATTAAGTGATTTCACATGGCAGCAATAAGCATATGAAGTATATGATTTAATATATACAAGTGTGGCCGACTTCTCCAATGGAGCTGCTAGATAAAAGTAATGCAAGATATGGCCGACTCTTCATAAAGCTGCTTGTAAAAACATCTTATTAATATGTTTTGTAAAGTTCGATTTCGAGGAGGAATTAGTACGATTTTAAAAAGATTGACAAGTGAAGCAATTACAAGTGTAGCAACCTCAATATATTTGTGAGGCTGCAAGATATATGATTTTCATTGTTTAAGTGGTCCGACTTCATTTATGTGGAGCTTAGTATTCATTGAGATGTAAATTAAATGAAAAGGAATGCGCCTTTCACAAAAGAAAAATATTATTTACTAAGAGGTGTGATATAGAAAGGACGGGAGGCAATCAGCAAAGAGGAGTGTTTGGTCATTGCCAAGAGTTGTGTCTCTAACAAATCATCTCTTTTGAGATGCTATAAATAGTGGAAGATAGTGTGAATGAAAAATAAGCAATTAAATGCAATACATCTAATGTGAAGAGCAGATTGAAAAGAGAGAAAACAGAAAAATGAAGTGCAAATCAGATTTATACTAAATAGAAGAAGAGGATATTAATATGGTGAAAGAACAAATGATACATCATTAGAGAGCAGAAATTTTGAATGAAGACATAGCCACGTTTGTGATTATGTGTTGAAAGAAGATTGTGCATAAGTTAGATCAGATTTGTGAAAAAAGCATGGTGTAAAAGGTGTGACCAGATTTGTGAAGAAAGGAAGGATTGTGTGAAGTGTGTGTGAAGAATAAAAAATATATCAGATATACTCTAGCAAGTTAATGTGAGGAAATAAGTAAAGTATAAATCATACAAATATATAAGGAGTTTACTGCAGATTTTATAAATAAATTGTGAGGAATATTAGAGCAGAATTTAATGGGAACATATGCAGATTTTATGAGGAGATTGTAATCAGCTTTATGTCAGATTTATGATCAGCATTATAGCAAATTGGAAAAGAAAATTATCTATATTGAATTTGGTGCCTCATATTGGTGAGGTTGGTGCCTCTAGTAGGTTGGTACCTACAAAATTTGCAAAGAGAAGATTAATAAAAGCAATATTTTTGCCATGGTTTTCTCCTACAAGGATTTCCACATAAATTGTGTTGCTATTATTTGATTTTACATATGTGCTAATCTTGATTAAATCTTGAAGTGATTAAATAAGTTTTTAAAGGTAAAAGAATATTGTTATATTGATTCACCATCCCCCCTCCCCCCCTCTCAATGTAACCATGTGCTTATCATCTATAGGTTTTTCTTCTCATGGAATATCCAAGGAAGATGCTTTCATCACACTTGGAATCAAATTTCCCCAAGTCTTCGTTGTCTCTCTGAATGTAATAGTCACTTCCGATTATTTTCAAATAATTCACTGACATAGGCCATGTTTGAATTGTGAATAACGACAAAGACACGGGATTAAACAACAAACAAAAACACCTTCCATGCAAGAGAGCTGCAAACAATAACCTGCTATATCCTCAACTAGAAAGAAGTTACAAAATGGATCTTCAGAGAGATGAAGAGATGAAAAGAGCTTGTGTATAATACAATGAGGGTTGAGTGCTTAGAAAAGAAAACCCTAAATGAGAAAGGGATTAGATCACGACAAGTGTCACCATCTCATGTAATGAGACAAAATGATCTAATAATAGCTCAACTAAACAAAAAATAAAAACACTTCTAAGTTTAGATTAAGTGCGTGAGAATAAATTAATCTAATAATTTAAAAATTAATTAATTATTAGTTAATGCATAATTATTCTAAAAGCCCCCCCTTAAGATGAACTTAGGGAGTAGCTAAAAACCCTAAAAGGTGAACACATAAAAAAACAAAGAATGCATGATGGGTCCAAGAAAACAAGCCTTGATGAGGTACCCATATACAAACAAACTATTCTCTCACAACTGGAGAAAAGGAGAAAACCTCATGGGAAAAAACTCTACAAAACAAGTAAAGGCTAATGAAGGACTGAAAAGCCTCCAAAACAATGTCCCAAAAAAGAATAGGAACATCAAGAACATCTCTAAAGCATGAAGAAGTTGTAGACAAATATTGAATGATGACTGCTATAGTGTTGGAATGAAGAACCTCCTCTGAAACAAATGTTGATCAAGATCGAAAAGACAAAGATTTGCATGAGTGCCCCCAACAACAATACTTGAATTAGATGGAAAACAAAGGCAAACATCTGACAACCGAAGATACAAATGGCACATGTACCAATAGTCCAAAGAACACTAATCAAGTGAAAATAGGTCACCTTTAGAAACAAGAATGCAAGAGTGTTCATATGGTAAATGCTCCATCTCACTGAAATGCATGGGTAACCAATCGTTGCATCGGCCCAATGTAGATACATAGCTCACTTCAATGCGAAACTAAGGAAGCACTAACACTAACAATAGAAAACCCCCATAATGTTGACAAGGGAGAGCCAAGAGAGGTCCACTGAAACTATGTGTCACCAAGAAATGCATGAAGGAGAACCAAAAACATGCACAAAATAGTACCTGCAAATAAAAAGGGTGTGCAAACTAAGGCACACACACATGAAGCAAGAATCATCGTGATTTAGTGTTGTCATGGAAAGGACACTCACTTAACAAAAGTGTGATGGCAAAACAAAAGGCCTACACAACCCCCATGGAACTTTATATCATAGTGTGAGTACAATAGACACAACAGGATGTGTGAAATCCCCAAAAAGATACACCAGAATGCAATTTTATCTTTGTGCATCTACAAAAGAAAAACTAAATGCAAAAGATGTCTACAATGCCCAAATGGGGCAAAAAGTTGGAAATACAAATAGAATAACCTAAAACAAGTCATCCCACGCAAACAAAAAGTTTCTAGGAGCTAAAACGTCCAAGTAATCACAAAAAATTGAATAAAATGTACCTACAAAAAAGTCTACGAAAATTGTATGGATAGCTGTGAAGATCTCTGAAAGACCATCCCAATGCCAATGGAATCGTGAAAGATGGAGAAACAAGTCAAATTTGTAAGCTCAGGAGTGAAAACAACACATCTGACTTTGACAAGCTATAAAATGTACTAGTTAAAAAAAAGGTGATAAGACCCACACCACTAGAAAATACACGAAACTAGCTTTCCAAGGTTTTCTTGCTCGCAAAAAATGAACAAGCGAGGCAAAAGTTATGCCCGATTTCGTAAAAGTTGTCCAATTTGCCCTAGAAAGCACACCTAGGGGCTAAAAAATGTTTGGCCCTTGGTCACATGCATGACCTATCATTGGGGCGCAAGGGCTCTAGCAAGCTACAATCACCAATGAGACCTCAGGCTAGAGGAAACAAGCTCACAAGGGTTGAGGACAAGCTCCTAGTCACAGATGTAACCTAGGCAAAGGTGGACAAAGACCCATGAGACCTAGAGCAATGGTGCTCTAGAACCGACAAGAGGGCGAGTTGAAGCCCTTGGGGGCTAAAGCCTGGGCGCTAGAAGCACCGCCTCATGTGTGTCGCTCTGCAAGCGGCATGCCTTATATGGCACTGCACACTATTTATAAAGCACCCAATGCTTTTTTTCTATTTTTTTATTTTTTTAAAATCCACTGTATGGTACAACGTCTGGAAGGCCATACAATGTCCAAGCAAAACAAATTGCCTCAGAAGCTGCCAACGCCAAAAATGGGCAAATTTATAGTCAAAATTCGTTGAATTGGCTCATGAACACAACAATGAGGTCCTTTTCGGGCCAAAATGCACCTAAAATTCGCCCACTTCCAAAAATTACAAAAAAAGCAATGGAGATTCCAATTCTGAAGCTGTAACCCTGGTTGAGAAAGAAACTCAGAAATCAATAAGGGTTTGTTGAATCCACATTATGATACCATGTTGGAATTGTGAATAACCACAACGATGTAGTATCAAACAACGAACAAATACACCTTCCATGCAAGAGAGTTGCAAACAATAACCTGCTATATCCTCAACTAGAAAGAAGTTGTAAAATGAATCTTTAGAGAGATGAAGTGATCAAAAGAGCTTGTGTATAATACAATGAGGGTTGAGTGCTTATAAGAGCAAACCCTAAAAGAGAAAGGGATTAGATCATGACAAGTGTCAACATCTCATGTAATGAGACAGAATGATCTAATAAAAGAATAAAAACACTCCTAAGTTTAGCTTAAGTGCATGAGAATAAATTAACCTAATAATTAATTATTAGCTAATGCATGATTTTTAACAGGCCTTCCCTTCCAAAGCTTGTAGGGTGTTTTGTTATTGTTTACCCAAATTTATGCTCGATATATTTAATAGACTATCATGTGCACCTCTTCTTTCCAAAAGGTATCACTAAGATTAGACGCATTCAACATTGCTCTTGCCATCCCTCGAACAATCCTATTTTTCCTCTCAACAACTCCATTTTGTTATACAGTCCTTGTGGCTAAACACTGTCTTTTTATTTTGTGTTCTTTACAAAAGTCTTCAAACTCATTTGAGGTGAATTCTCCTCCTCTATTTGATCTCAAACACTTGATTCTTAAACCAATTTCATTCTCTACTAGAACTTTAAATGTCTTGAACTTTTCAAGAGATTCCAATTTTTCTTTTAGGAATGTAATCCAAGTCATCCTAGAATAATTATATATTAACAACATGAAGTAGCTCTCACCTTGTAAGTTTTTGGTCTTTGTTGGCCCACATAAGTCAATATGGATGAGTTCTAAAGGCTTTGATGGAGAATACTCCTTTCATTTGAAACTCGATCTTGTTTACTTTCTGAATTGGCATTGTTTGTAGATTCTATTAAACAGCTTTGTTATCCTTGACATGCCCCTTATAGCTTGCTTATGGCTAATCTTCACAATGTTATCAAAGTTTAAATGTTCCATCCTATTGTGCCAATACCAACTCTCTTCTTCTTGTGCCAAGCAACACTTTTATCATTTGACTTCTCTAAGGGTGTAAAGATTTCTTGCAATTCTATTAGCATCAACAACAATCTTCCCTACTCTTGTTGTTTTGGTTTCACAACCACTTGGATGAAATGTGAGAGTGCACCCTTGATCACACAATTGAATCATACTTAGAAGATTGTGTTTCAATCCTTTGATGTATAACACATTCTCTCTCTTTGTCTTTCCATTGTCGAAGCTAAGAGTGCCTTTTCCTGTGATTCTTGTTATAGCATTGTCTCTGAACTTTACAGTGCCTCCATTAATCTCCTTCAAAGTGATGAACTTCCTTTTATCCCCAATCATATGTCTTGAGCAACTACTATCAATGTACCACTGATTTTCTTCATTTTGTGCATGTAGGGTTGCTTGTGCAAGCATGGATCTTCCTTTTGTATCAAGCTCCATTTACCAATATACAGATATGTACTTCAATGTGGATTCAAAAAGATACATTGTAGCACATAAACAGCAATGTGAGCCTTCCCAACTACTCACCACTTGTTAGCATAAGGAAAACAAAAGGACGTGACAATCATCAGATCTGTTTCTGACCATGCTATGGAAGTTTTGTTTAGAATTAGTGAAGATCATTTTCAACAAACCAATAATTCGTAAAAGTAGTTTGCCAAACATCTTTATCAAAAGAGAAATGGCAATAGATAGAGTGCATTATTTGATGCATTCTCTATTTCTTGAGCAATAATCTTTGTTCGCACCAATGGTTAGTCCAGAGAAAATCAAGTCAATATTATTTTGAAGAAGTAATCATCAAACAAGACAGCATTTATGTTTAAATTTAGAAGGAGAATTAAAGCCCTCCCACACACTGATTTACCCACTAGTTGCATTCTTATTGCAAATGCATATGGGAATATTTTATCATGTTTCTGTCTAAATCACTCTTAGGGCTCTAAGATACAAATCCAAGAGCATTATAGCACATTTACAAACTAAGCCAAAACATTTGTCAATCATAGGCATGCAATAGAAAAAGGTAAACTATTAAAATAAAGAATCTTACGAAAAGAAGATGCACGCCTAAGATGGAATGTAGTGAATAGCATATGAAGCAAGCACTCATGAAGAATACAAGGTCAAGGTCATTGTTAGAGCCAATCAAAACCTTTGACACATAACCCAAGATCTAAAATGGTATAAAAGGCATCTCCAAACACAACTACTTACATATTACAACAAAGATTTTTCGCACATTAAATATGTTCCTTTTAGCCCATCCCCACTTTGTAATCTATGCCAACTAAACTTTCCAATCTACCAAGATGACACATTTCTGTCTCATTTGGTCCTGAGTACTTAAGAGTCTCCAAAAATTAACTAAAGGTGAGCAACAACAATTGTGCTACGCTCAAACCCAATATGAGTGTTTCTAGCATAGATGACATAACCAACAAACTCCATGCTCAAGATACATTCAAGTTGATGATCATACATTTTGAACTACTTTATCTTTTCCTCTCTTGTACTCTAAAACATAGAATATAAATTCTTTCTACTTCTACAAATTAAATTAATATTTTTCTTGTTTCCTAGAAATAGTGGCTAGAATCTGTGTTTATCCAGACTCTTTCTCAACACACATTCAGGGCCTTATTTCATGTCTACATTACAATTACATAATCATACCTAGATATGACATTACTTATGTTAGGTACATGTTTGGTCTCTTTGTACCTTAATAGTATGAGTATCCAAAACTCATTAATAACTAATCACAAGGACTCATATTCCTACCTTCAATATTCTTTCCAAGTACATCCAATAAACTAATTAGGTGAACTATGTAGAGCTAAAAATTGACCTAGGCCTGCAAGCTCTATTTTTCACCACATTCATCCTAGCATATTTAATTATGCTACTCGGTCCATTTTCATCTATTAATTAAATAATTTTTAATTATTTAATTAATTCATGTCTCTTTATTCTTCCTAATTATTTAAATAAATAAAATTTATTTATTTATTTAAATGCGTCGCTAATTATCTAATATTTCTTAATTTATTTAAGTATTTATGTCCACTAATTCTTCTAGATTATTTAAATAAATAAATCTTGTTTATTTATTTAAATGCGCCAATAATTTACATATTCCTCTTCTAATTAAATAAATTCTTAATTAGTGCCACGTGTCATTTCCTCCATTTTAAATAAAATCATTTATTTAAAATGGTCAAACTTCATATTTTTGACAAGTAATGGGCATTTATTATTTGTTGTCACATGATTCCCCAGTTTTGAATTAAATTAATTTTTAATTCAAAAGATGCTCTTTTTATTCAAAGTCAAATTACCGTTACTAATTTGATTCTCCGACTTTTTTTAGCCATTTTGTCCATATTCCAACTTTCGATCTTGTCCGTCGGTTTGCCTTTCGATCTCGTCCGTTCATTCAAAATTGTCTTTTCTTATAAAATGGCAATTTTGAATTCATTTTGGCTCCTCCTCAAGCTTTCAAGTGAATTTCTTGCATTTTCTGTTAGTCATTTTCAACCATCTTCTGCTCATTTTTGAGTCATACTCAGTCTTTCATAGGGTCATTTTGCAAAAATCCTTCAACACTTGTGTAAGACATGGCATAGTCTTAGATTCCTCGCGTAAATCTGAGGGCAAATCATTATTTGCAGCAAGCTAGAAAGTGTAATGGAGATCAGCCATAGAGATTGAAGATTTGTGGTAACTTTGTTTCATTTATTTTCATGTTTTCTCCTTTACACTCCATTATTTGCTTTGGGTTTTGGGTTTATTGGCTATTAATCTGCTAAACCTTGAATTTTTCCAGAGTTACAAACTGCATCCTTAGCCTATTGATTCAAATGATATTTTGAATCCTTAATGGTTTAGTTATCTTCATATCTGTTAGGAACTAGGTTTAAGAGTTCATTTGATCCACTCTCTTTGGTAAGCCTATATCATATGTGCCCTTAGTTACACCTATTCAACTTGCATCCACAATACGTAAGGCATGATAAGAATTACAACACAAGAGATGGTACCTCAATTAGATAAGGAATAGCGAAAACTTTATAAGAACAGATGAAGGGAGTTGCAAGAAACATGCAAGACAAAGAGTTGCATTCATAATTAGACTAGAGTGCAATTAATCATGCCCAATCCAAAAAGAGCCATTATAGCACATAAACAGCAACACGAGACTATGAAAGTTTTGTTTAGAATTAATGAGTGTGATTTTCAGCACACCTAGCTATTTGTAAAAGTAGTTTAGTAAACATCCTTATTTTAAGGAAATTCTGTAATAGATTGAAAGCATTATGTGATTCATTTTTTGTTTCTTGAGTATCAATCTCCATTAACAATGGTCAGTCCAAAGTAAGTCAAGCCAATCCTCTTTGACTCTAATTCTAATTTCAGTATTGTTAATAATTCCCAAAATATAAAAAAATGGGGTATGGAAGAACAAAGTAGGATAATTTACCTAAACTGGTGCAATTTGACATTGAAGAGGAAGTAAGCACCAAAAATGTGTTATTAAAGATAAATATAGCAGGAGATCTTAAGTCATCCCACAAACTAATTTATCCATTGTTTACATTATTATTGTGGAGGCATATGGAAATATTTTAGCATGTTTGACTTTAGATCACTCCTAGGGCTCTAAAAGCAATATCAGGGTTTCATAAGGATAGGGCAAGATAAAACCAATTCAAGAGGCATTGTAGCACATTCAAGAACTAAGCCAAAGCTTTTAAATTTCTACCAAATACGACCATACAATAGAAAAGAAAGGGTGAATCATATAAGCAAAGAATCTTCCCAAAGCAACATGTGTGCCTATATAGCCATAAGATCAAATATTGTGATATAAAGCAAGAACTCACAAAAACTATGAGATCAAGGTCATGTTTAGAGTAGAACAAACCCTTCAACACATAAATGTCAAGATCTAAAATAATAAAGAAAAGGCATCTCCAAAGACAACTACTTAGTTTCTACGCTAAAAAAAACTTAACAAATAAAATATGTTCTTTTTGGCCCATCGCCACTCCATAATTTGTGCCAAATATAACTTCCCAATATGTAGGTCTTTTAAGTCTTTAAGTTTCTCCCCAATTTACTAAATTTTGACAACCACCATGTCAATGTCAAACCCACTATTTATGTTTCTAGTGTAGATGATATAACCAACAAAGATGTCTTACTTATATTCTCCCTATTTGCAAAATTTTCCAAATTACACCAAATGTAATTTGTCATAAACTAGATTATATTCTCAGTTATATTACAAGACCTAGATGTTTTGAATATAGTACGGTTATAACTACTTCAATTTTCATTATATTTGTAAAAATATGAATAAAAACAATATAGATATATCATCATATATTAAGTATTTCATAGCATGGTAAGGATGTACGCATGCAAGTGCATATAAATGGGGAAGACAAGGTAACTCCATGTTTGTTCCCAATGTATGCAATCAACAAGATGGTATTGCATGCTAGGTAAGGAACCAGTATTATGAGTGAAAGATCATAATATGGAAACAAAAAATTATAGCATAACAATGTCACCATAGGTTAAAAGCATTGATAAGGATCATGGATATGTAATCAATTATCCAATAATAATACAAACTGACTACATATCCAAACTTATGGTTACCCTCGGTTATCATTCACTCATACCACACTAGCACATAATGTATCATGTAGTATAATGTTGTTAATGTATTATTAATTTATTATTATTTTAATATCGGTTGTCAAGTATACCTACATAATGTTGACAATAACCATATGCATTGGGATTGGTCTAATGTAAACCCCACTAATATTCATTTACAACTTATTTTATCCTAAATGAACTGATTATAATTCACATTAAGTATACATAACTAACTTTATATAAATTACCTACAAAAACATATTTACTTCATATATAGTAATGACTTAGAAAAGTGTCAAATAGAACTATCAACTAAGATAGGTATCAACTCATTCAAAAGGGTTCTATAACTCTAACACAAACGTAGTAAGATTTCAAAGAAGAATGATTCATTAACTCAATAATAGATACGCTTAATGATGTCATGTAAACCCCGTAGTCTTTTTGTATTGGTTAAAACTAGTATGAGGAAAAAATCCTAAGGACTTCATAATGGGGACCCATGAAAAATTTATCTGAATTGCTATTTTGTGCTGCAAATCAACCATAGGGAAGAAATGGCTGCAACAGCTCCCGCAAAGGCTTCCGCTACTTCCAACGGATCCTTTGCAACGGATCCCTGCAACTCCTTTCACCGCCCTCGGTAGGCTCATCCATCACCCAAAAAATCTGCTCACCCTTTAGGAACTGCTACACATTTGGATGGCTTCTCTGGTGATTTGCGGCCTCCAGCGATGGCTCCTTTCAAAGGTTTGTGTGTTGCAGCTCCGAGCAAGAGATCTCGACCTTTTGTTTCATTTAATGTGAATGCCACAACGCCGAAGAAGGGCATTTTTGTTGCGTCGAATGATTCTTCTCCCGCAACGAATCCTCCTAACGGCTCCTCTGCAACGGCTATCTACAATGAAGGCAAGGGTTCTTGGTCATCTACAATGAATGGCAGCATGCAAGTCAAAACACCCAAACAGAGCCTATCTGTTGCCTCGAAAGCTAAAGGATCTTCCCTTGTTCAGTTAGGAGGGTTTTGATCTCCTCTTGCAAATGGATTGAATGCCTTACCGGGCTCCTCTGTCAATCTGCGGCCTTCCTGGAGATTTTTTCCAGGATTTGTGGTTCCCAAGTCTGCTGGTAAATATTCTTCTTCACAAAAAGCTTCCATTATGGACTCAGTAACAACTAAAAATGAAGCAGACCCATCTTCTACAAATGGTTTTTTGGCTATTGCAAATATTGCCAAAGACTCTGCATCTAAAATCTTCAATGAAAGCGTGGAAGGTTCATTCAAGTCAAAGGAACGCACACCTCATGTGTCTTTCAATGCTATTTCAAATTCAAAAGGACATATGGGTCTCCCAAAACCCCTTAAATGTGCAGAGGCAACCCCTGTTATGGAATTTGGGGATGAAGTGCTCCAAGAAGAGGAATATTTCTCTTCTCATGCATTAATTTGTCGTTTTAATCATTTTTGGCCCTCTATTTCTCACTTGAACCTTTGGATAAAGCAAAACTGGCAGCTTCTTTTGCAAAATGTTCCAAAAAATTTTCTAAGTGCTCAGGGTTTCTTCATTGTTGCTTTTGAATCCACCAAAGATAGGGATTCCATTCTGTTTGAACGCCATTGGTCTTGGAATCAACACTTCCTCTTTCTTAAACCTTGGCATCCAACCTTCAACCCTTCTCCTGAATCTTTCAACATTATGCCGGTTTGGGTTCGTCTTCCAAATCTTCTGCTTCAATTTTGGATTCAGTCTTGCTTCAAGTCTATTGGCAATTCTTTAGGTTCCTTCTTGGTTGTAGATAAGAAAACTACAGATTTTTCACACACTACTTTTGCTCGAATCTAAGTGCAATTGGATCTCTCAAAGGAACTTCCTGCTACTATGATTCTTAAAGTTGTTGATCATTCCTGGACTCAATTGTTGGACTATGAACGACTTCCCTTCCGATGTAGGAAATGCTTCAAAATAGGTCATGTGGTTGTAGCATGTCAAATGAAAAGTAAATCTGCAAAGAAATAGGCTTCATGGTGGAAAGACGCCTTATCAAAGTCCCCTGCATTTGAGCAGAACTCTGTTGCATCATCACCAGCTCCTTCAGCAAAATCTATTGTGAAGAATGTCACACCTCCACAAGAGCAGAAAGAAAACAAGTTTGGGGCTGCCTTCTCAAAGCCTCCTTCACTTGGGCAAAAATCTGCAGTGGTTCCAACAGCAAAATTTGATGAGAAGACTCAGAAATCAAACAAGATTGGGGTTCATGAGGAAGGCACGGAACAAAAAACTTCATTTTCTAAGAGGGATTTGGTGGATAACCATTGGATAATTGTGCAGAAACGTAAGAAATCTTATTACAAATTATCTCTAGCGTCTACATTTCCCTCCCCTGTTCATAGTGAAGGGGACTAGCTTGTAGCCTTCATGGCATTCTGTTAATTTTCCTGCCAGTTGATGTTGCCTAGCTTTTTCTTTGTAATCTCCTTTTTATATTTTAATATATTATATATAGGCTTTATGCCTTTTGCCTTAAAAGAAAAACAATGATTAAGAAAAATGTTTATTTTAACTGATATCAGATTATTGAATAATAATTTGAATGACAACTTTTTACGTTTGATCTCAGGATTAATATTTTAGACTAACAATTTTGGAATTGGGAATAAACAAGGCAATAACCTAGACCATAGTTGAAAAAATCGGACTAGGTAATAACTCGGCAAGTCCAAAAAAAATAAAAACACAAATTTGTAGATCATATTACTGATTTCTATCATATATAAATCAAAATTTGAGTTTAATACATATTATCCTTTACTCTACTAGACATACAATTCAAAACTTTTGACATATGTTTATAAGATTAAAATATATTAATGTTTATATAACTATTTTTATTTATAAATACATATTTTAAATACATCTTCCTAAAAAAATCATAGATATCAATCTTATTTTATTTAAATAAGAATAATCTTATTATTTTTATTTATTTATAATATATATCAGCTGTATTTTAATTTTTATGAATAACTCCGAGGCGTTTTCCACCACAAACGAAAGAGGAGGAGGGGGAGCAGCCATCCTAGCGTCCGGCCAATGGGCTCAATTTATCATTGGGAGGGACTCTTCCCCTTGTAACAGAGTTGTGCGGGTAACCCTTGAAAGGGATGGTTTTTCTTTTGGTGTGTGTTTGGTCTACGCACCCAACGACCATAGGGAGAAATGCAATCTCTAGCAATGGCTTGCTGGGCTACAGAATATCCCGTGGATTGTGGGGGGAGACTTCAGTGTGGTTGAGCAAAGTGAGGACAAGCGGGGGTGATCTGACATGGCCTAGAAAGGAAATGAAAAACACATCTAGCTGAGCTGTAAAAGCAGACTTACGCTAGCAAATTGCATGGAAGGTGGTAAGAAGTAGTGTAATGGTGTTTGGTTCATATGGTGTAATGCTTAGAAAGGAAGGGAGGGTGCGGGGGGGCGGGGAGTGTAGGATTTGTTGTAGGCTTGACAGGTTTTATGCAAATAAGGATGTATTCAATTTTCGCCCAAACGATAATGGTATCAAGGTACAAGTGTATCCCTACACCCTCTCTATCATCATCCTATCAAAGGAAACCTCACCTACTATCATAACCCATCACTAGGGACAAGAAAAGGTGGTTTCATGCTCAGCACTCAGCTCCTAAAGGATGTTGATTGCCTAGAGGCCATTAGATCCCTTAGGGAAATAAATAAGTGGATGTTGAAAGATTCCTCAGCCATTGAGAGGTGGAATGCAAATGTAAAAGTGTGGAGGTCCCTCTTTAAAGTAATTGGGAAGAAGTGGGCTCTAGACAACAGAAAAAGGAAAAAAGAAGAAAGAGAGAGAGAGAGAGAGAGATTAAGATTTGCAGAACCATCTCCTAGAGGCTGAAACTAGGTTGCAAGCAAACCCTAGTAATGAAGAGTTATGTGAAGAACTAATCCTAGCCAAAGATAGCCTAAGAAAGATTCAGGCTCACAAAGTAAGTGGGAAAAAGTTCAGAGAAAAACTAAACTGACTCAATAGTGGGGACAAGGGTTCAAAAATTTTCTTCAATTATTTAAGGGAAAAGAAAATAAAAGAGCAGGTGGATCAAATCTAGGATGGTGCCCAGCTTTGTAGCACGCAGGAAGAGATATTGGCTCAATTCCACTCCTTTTTCAAAGAGTTGTTCAAATCAGAAAGTGGGGATGAGTAGGGCAAAAGGGCCAAAGTCCTCATTAAAAGCCTCATTCCGAGGAAGATTGAACAAGATTGTGCCAAGCTAGAAGCTGATATCACCAAAAATGAGATTAGAAATGCAATCTCGTCTATGAGTAATGATAAGTCCCCTGGTTGGGACGGTCTTCCTATGGAATTCTATAGAGTTCTTTGGCTGGGTATGTGAAGATCTCCTACAAGTGTATAAGGAGGCACTAGAAAAAGAGTCACTGGGGGAGGACATTAACAAAGGAATTATAAAAATTCTCCCAAGCGGTGGAGACAAGACCCCAGTGAAAAGCTGGAGACCCATAACCCTGCTAAATGTTTCTTATAAAATCCTTGCCAAAGTAATTGCCTCGAGATTGATCAGTATTTTGATCCAAATTCATTAATAGCACTCAAACGGGCTTTATAAAAGGCAGATATATCCTAGAGAATCTCATCACAAGTTGGGAAGCCTTGGAATGGGCCAAAAATTCCAATCAGAACTTTACAATCCTTCTTTTGGACTTTGAGAAGGCGTATGATAGGGTGGAGTGGGTTTTTCTAAGGACAGTCCTTCAAGCCTTTCGTTTCCCCAACAAGTTTTGTGATATGGTTGACAGTGGACACACTTCTGAAAGATGCCATAGTGCAAGTTGATGTTAATGGTATGCTAACAAAGAAGATCTCTCAAGAGAGGTCCATTCGACAAGGCTGCCCCTTGGCTCCCGCCCTTTTTGTTATAGCTTCGGATGCACTCTTCTACCTCTTGAGGGATAACACATTCTACCCTAGGATAAAAGGGATCTGTCTTCCAGATTGGAATGAACTAATTAATGTTCAGTTTGCAAATGACACCTCCACTTTTGTGAACCTTGAACAAAGCAATCTGGACTCCTTAATGAAGAAATTTGTTCTCTTTTGTCAAGCTTCTAGATCTAGGCTATCCAGGGTTAAGTCAACCTTTCTCGAGTGGAAAGAAGAACCTCCAAACTGGTTGGAGAGATATGGTTTTCAGTGGAGGAGTCCCAATAAGCTGGTGAGGTACCTGGGAATACCCTTTGTTGTATGCCTGAACCTCAAGGAAATGTGGAATTGGATCAAGTCAAATTTGAGAAAAAGCCAAGCGGGTGGAACAAACAGTACCTCTCTTTGGTTGGCAAAATCCAAGTGTGTCAAAATTTTTTGTCTTCATACAGTATATATTTTGCTTCTGTTTGGTTCTTCAACAACTATGAAGTCAATGACATCCAGAAAAGGATCAGGTCCTTCCTGTGGTCGGATGGGAAGGTAAGTAAAAGAGGCCCTCAGTTGAATGGGATTGGTGCTGCTTGAGTAAGAGTCATGGGGGTATTGGGTTGAAAGATGTCAGGTTGAAAGGTAATGAACCTTGGAAAGTAGTGGTTAGAAATAATATCTCTCAAGCAGTGCCCAAGCAGGCAAAGGCTTGGAAATCTCTGCCCCTTAGTGACATCCTCCTCAATAAGCACCCTATAGTTCCAATTGGGTCCATTATCTTTAAAAGTCTGTGGAAGGCTTGGGAACTAAAAAAGCATAATGCCTACCTTAAAGCTAGTAGCATAACACTCAAGAATAATCGGAAATGCCACTCTCACAACTCCATATGGTGGAATCTGGAGCATAATGGAAAAACTCTTGCCCTGCTGCAAGGCTGCTCTGCTAAGAAGTGGTTCAAGAAAGGAATCAAAACCTTTGCTGATATCCTTTCCAATGGGAACCTGATTAGCTGGGACAACCTTCAGAAAAGGTTTCACATACCTGATTCCAATGCAAGAACCTACTCTACAGTTTCGGAAGCTTACAGAGATGCATGCTTTCCCGAAAGTGTGGAGGAAAGTAATATTGATAGTATTATTGTCTGGAAAGATGGACCGTCCCTTAACAATATTAAAGATAAATCTATTTACAATGATCTTCTTAATAATGATTCAATCCTTGAACATGTAAGTAAATGTTGGGACACTTCACTAAATTCAAAAGATTAGCAAAAAGTCCTCTCCCTTGTTTGGCACAGTTGTATGGAGCCCAAAACGGCTTGCTTTAGATGCTTGGTTCTTTTACAAAATATTCCTTTCAAATCTAATTTCTTAAATGTGGAAATTTGGAATTTATTCTGTCATAATTTAAAATTTTGGAATAGAAATGGTAAAATCAATTGGCATGATATCCTTTTTTGTAATCTTAAGATCAAGTCTGATTATAAACTATTCTGGTATTTGGTATCTAATGAGATTATGTGGCATATTTGGAAAGCAAGAAACGATGATAAATTCAAGGGAATAAAGAGGGTACTTACTGAGTCGTTAAAAGGACTCACTCGTGCTAATGTTGCATTGCAGGTCTCCAGCCATATTGAAATCTCAATGGAGAAGTACATCAGACTGATAAGATAAGGCTCGGCAACCATTATCAGGGAAGACGTCAGATGTGGCCACGAGTGTTGTCTCAATCTAGAGTAGGCAGAAATCTTCAGGAGGGCATTTGACGAGCTCTAAAGTGCAGTGAATGAAGCAGACGGGCCTGAAAGACAAAGAGGTCCATAGCAACTGAACCCTCATGAAGAGAATATGGCAAATGCTAATGTCGAGGCTGAAGAGGTAATGTCGAATGATCAAATGTTTGTTGACGGGCTCCTACAGGATGAAGCAGAGACTCTCAGTGGTGGCGGTAATGATCAATGAACGGAACTACAGCTGTTGTTATCAGACAAACTAAAGGCTTTTTTGATCCTTGTGTATATAAGTTGGACTTACAATGTATAGTCTCGGGGTACAGCATCTGTAAAAATTCCCTCTGTTTTTTTTCGTAGCAGAAACTGCTGAATAGCACAAGTCTATGATAACGTTGTAAAGCATATGTAAGCTGATCCGAAGTAGCGACCTGCACTGGTAGTGCTGTGTAAATGTTAATATACTATAATCAATACAAAAAGTATGTTGGCATGGACAAGGTCAAACCAAGTAGAAGGGGGATATTCTGTTTTACAAGATTTCGTTGGTGTCAACTGTCAAGTGATGGTACATAAGCAGACCAACAACCAAGAAAACTAAGAAGAAAGGTGTCAATTGCAATAACAATATGAGCTATCAGATTGCTTAATGTGTTTGGCGCAAGAAAGAATTGTGTCTAATCAACCTAGAGTTAATGAGCCAGAAGTGCCAACAAATTTTGTAAAAATAGGAGTCTGGGAAAATGCCACATGCAGCAAGAGAATAGAATGGTAAGTGAATGAGAAAAATGCAAGAAAAAATGACTAATGGTGACATGTCAGGAAAGAGGCAAAGATGTCAACTCGGAGACAATACCAAAAAGAAAGCCAATAGGAGAAGCCAAGTCCCTGACAATTTCAAGAGCCCACAAAATGTTTTTAATTTGCATGCAGAAAGAAAAGCTTGAACAGATATTCAAAAATTTAATTTGCCTCCTGGATTAACCAATGAATTTAAAAAGAGAAGATTAAGGAGATCAGTATAAATACAAAACGAAGCTATTGGTTGAAGGCAGCTGAAATAATAAATTTGTACGCATTCATAGCAAATGGAAAAAATGAAGTGTTAGATAACAGGGGAAGCTAAACAAGGTCTTGATAAGGTTTATGCATAGGTTAAAGCTCAATATTGTTAAACTGTGAAAGTAATGTTCTATCTATGTAAAACCATGTGTCATGATGTCAGGTAGGAGAAAATGATCTTATGTGTACGAGTCTAATTCATATAAGTAGAGTATGCATAAGAGGCAATGACAAGGATTATTCCATGAATTAAGTACCTTAGGTTGTAGATGGCAGGGGAAAATTAACAATTGTTGATCAGCCTTGAGGCTTTGGTGGAGCTATATAGCCACCACTTTCCGGAAATAAAAAGCTCTATGTCATCCTTGTTGTAGTTGAACAATCGTCATCTCAATGGGACAGGTATTTGGACGATGGCCATTCTCATGGAAGCGGGATGACGGCTATCTTAGTTAACAGTTGGGTATTGTTTCCTTGTTTTACCAAGGTGTTCCCTCGTTCACTTGTGCTCAGGCCAAAATGGAGTGGATGTAGTCCTCCCAATTTGTGTAATCAAGTCTGATTAGGTTTGGATGTTAAATCCTTTAGGGATGCATACGCATGTATGACAAGTGATTTCAGTCGGATCTGGATGTGGAGTCATGTGTGGGTGTGTGCATGAATAAAGTGCGAGTCCAGTCTTAGTCTAGATATTGTATCTTGTATGTGTGTGTGACTGAGATATTAGAAAAGTGTTGGGCCCTTGGAGTGACTAGGTGGTGGTTTCCATAGACTTGATTGGGTTGGTGTGGAATCTGCACTATTGGAATGGTTATTAAGAGTGGCTGTAGAATTGTTCAAGATGGCCAAGTTTATGTAAGGACCAGATTTAGTTGTAATTGTTGGAATGGCCAAGCACTTCATCAACACCCTTGTGAAAAAGAACGTCCCACTAGGAGGGTGGTAAGGTGGAAAAGCAAGCCTGATACATGGGTTTAACCTTCAAGAAAAGTCATCTGCACTCTAGCAATAAATTGGTAATACCTGTTCCTACAATTTATGAATTATAAGTAACTATAGATGTGATAATGATGAATGAATTTTATCTTGACTCTAATTGAATATATATCAAACTACTTGAATGAATTCTATAATCGTTAATACCCTAGCCTAGCCGTGTAATGTCCCTTGTAAGGATTTTTGAAATTATCCCTTTTTTTGTATTTTTCTAATTATCAAAATGAATAAAACCAAATGTTAATAACAAATGCCAAATAAATACCAAATTATGCAATCAGTAATATGTGACAATTTGTGATTTTTATTGAAAACTGAAATAAGCATAGAATAGTTTACCAGTAATGATAATCAGAAAATTACATAAATCCAAGTTGATTCATCAATAAAAAATCAGCAGAATATTAACCATCAGACCATAATATATAAATCGTAATTTATTTAATAATATATTAAGAAGCAACTGTATTTACTTACTATAAATATAAAATGCATAAAACAGTCTGAATATTCCACTTAAACATCCATAAAACAGTCAGCCAAAATTACAAAATGCAATTAAATAAACCTAGCAATAGACATATAATATATTAGTAATGCTGAAATCTAATGAATTAGAGAAGATACGAAGGGAGAATATTAAATCCTAATAATAATATGTTGTCTTTGCTGCTGGAAACCTATAGCAGCTTTACATTAATTAAATCCTTCCCTATTTTCCCTATTAGGCTGCTAGTGGTACTGCAGATTGCTGTTACGAATAACAAAAACAGCAAGAAATAATAAAGGAAGAATATGATACGGCAGTCTTAAGAATCATAATTCTACACAAATATTAGTAATATCATAACAACCAATGGTACGACAGATTTTTCTGCTGATTAAAACAGCAGATAATAATAATAATAATATTTAGAATAACAATGAACACTCTAGCAATAATAAGATCTTGCACAAATAACTAGTAATAATAATAAATCTTTCATAATGGAAAATTGAAACCAGAAATATAGGAATGAATTTAAAATCTCGATATTGTTGCTGATATGAAATTTGCTTGCAAATTCAAATTGTTTGCACGCTCAAACGATATGAGGGTTTTTGTCTCCAAATCCACGATTGAGTCCAAGAGAGTTTTCATCTCCCAAATTTCTTACAAGGGTTGTCCTTGATTGCAAACATGAAATTCAAAATTCAAACTTCAAACATGAAGAAGATGAACAATAATCATGAATAATGAGTCTTGACTTCTCTTTTATAGGCACTTTGCCTCTAGCCATCTTTATTTTAATTTTTATCTATTTTTCTTTTTCGCTCCAAGTATTTTAATTTACCTTTTCAAAATGAAGTAACTGAGCCCACTTAATATATTATTATTGTTATTTTGAAAAGGGGACATAATAGGTTGTAGATGAAAATAGGGAGATACTGTTTATTAGCTGCAGAACTAACAAGAACTCTTGGCTAGTGGAAGATGATCATCAAATTCCTATAAATTAAAGGAGGGTAAACTCAGAAGCTGCCTAGCAAAATTAGCCAGAAGACAAATGTTAAATTGTCTCTGTATCTCTAAGAATTGCATGCTGTGATCATTGAATGAATGATGTAACCAGTGAAACCTTGTCCTTGATTAAATCTATGCTTAACTCTAGAATTGGGTTCTAAATGATCCTAGATGATAATATGTGGTGCCCATGGTAATTGTGATTATATTAATCAGCTTTTATAATTCTAAGGGAAGTGAGAGTAATGAATAGCATCTGTATTCAAAATGTGTAATTCAAAAAGGTTCAATCAATTGATTTCCCTGTAGGATTAAAAAACTCTTCATATTATATTTGGATGAAGTATATTGGAAAAGCCAATTTCTAATTTATCTAAGGAATCACACTCTTCATGTACCCCTTCTATTGGGCTACTCTACAGCATCTTCCTTGAGAATTTTGAAGGTATTCAATAATCATCTAGTGGATGAATCTAATCTAATAAGCGTCAATAATTTAGGGAGTTGGATCAGGAGGTCCGGAGGCTATGTAATTCAATTAAGGGATTAAGTTCTACAATTTTCAAAGCTTCCATGTTGCAGACCGACAACTAGGCGGATCCCTCAATTAACTAAGTCAGATAATCCCTCTATAAGGACTAGATTGTTTATACATGTCAGTAGTATAACGTGTAAAATCTATTAATGACTGTTCAAAGGAAAATTCTTCCTAATAAAGTCCTTGAATGAAATTTTGGGAGCTTTGGTCATATGTCTAGAATATACATCATACATGTATTGCCAAAGGTTTATTTTGGAAATTCGCTCAAGTCATCGCTCATTATTATTTGAAAGTAATTATCTCAGTTCATTAAGTTAACATCTCAAAGTAATTCCTATTCATTGATGTCTCCAAGGAAAATCTTCATCTGAAATGTATTATCCCCAAAGAGAGGAATTGTAGTTCTCTGGAAGAGTGGCTTGCAAAGGTCAATCAGTCTGGTTTTCCATGTTACCTTGCAGGAATTTAAATATATAAGAGAATTGCTTTGACACTGAAGAATGATTTCGATTTCATTTAATCTGATCAAAGTTCTGTGAATCTTTACTGTCAGTCTATCAAGGAAATTCTAGACCATTGATTCACTCAGGAAAATCCTAACCATCGATCTACGTCTGCCAGAGTCAATCCTTGAGCAACATGTGTTCACCAAAGGAGAAGAATCTGCAATTCTTCCTTGTATCAGTCAAATTCGGCATTGTTGAGGCTAAACTTTGTTGAATCCTCATGTTTGCTGAAGAGAAGATTTGGGGAAAAAGTCCCCCTGATTACCCCTGAAAGTCCCAGTGACTGAGCCAATCAAAATATGCCATATTTTTGCACCAGAACAAGTCATCAACATTGTCACCCTTGAAATATGTAATGTACCCAATCAGCATTCATAGGAAATTGACACTTTCAGATTAAAAATCAGTTGTAAATTTCAAAATATGACTACCCAAACTCTGACCAGTTAATGCTAACAGCAATACTAACATTCAGAAATAATTATGTAAGTCTTCATACATCAAAACCAGTCAACTGTGACAATGTAGCTGAATGATTCAATGCTGATATAATCAATGACAACTAAATACCAGAAGCAGTGACAACCCCACCTATAATATTTCATTTATAGCAGCTGGAATAAGATTACAAATGTTGTAGCAAGACGCGGTAAATCACCACAATTTAATGCTACAGAAGTTACAATCTTATTCCCAACTTACAAGATGAGGGGAGATGTCAAATCATTTTCCCATCTTACAATTGTATGGCCGATATATTAGTTGTGCGCCCGGAAAAAAAAATATGATTAAATTTTCCTTGCACAACTATATCAAGCAACAACTGAAAAATATGTATAGAGTCTCTAAACTAGCAATAGATGATGTTGGCCACACCTCCTAAATGTAGTGCTTAAGATCCAACCTCATAATCAATCAGCGATATCAAGGATTTGCTTGAAATATCACTCACTCCAAACACCAAATGCAACACATATGCAATCCCCGGATGGAATTGTCAACGTTGGAGATGAGGGTTTTCGTCCAAGATCTCCATACAGCCAAGGCTTTTCATCCTAGGAGGTGAAGATTGAACCGAAATTTAAATCTAGAAAGTGAAAGTGTCGAATGAAATCAAGATGCTGAAATGAAGCCAAGCACCACATTTTAATATCTCTCCAAAATCAACCCTTGGATTAAAATTCCCCTCCAAATTATTTAAAAAAACTTTTTTAATGAGTGTTTGAAACACTTTATTTTAATAATACTATTATCAAGTCACCCCTTAAATTAGAATTTAATGGATCCAACTTAAAATAAAATTATTAATTATTTCCCTTGCTTTATAATTTAGCCTACAGGAAATGAGGATAGGCCAGAGGTCTTCTCCATGTCTTTAATTCCAAAAAACGTATATGACAAAATCTGGAACCAAAAGTCAGTTAAGTCAAACTTCAACAATTCTTGCATCTGCAAGGTTCCCAAAAGACAATTAATTAGAACAGAAATCTAAATATACCATTGTTAGTAAGACTCAAATCAACAAGACCCTTCGGAGATATTGTTTTTTGAAATCCAAAACTGATAGAGCTAGGTAAATCCACACTCATAAAAAAAAATTGTGTCCAAGAGAAACTCAAATATATTTAGGAGGTGAAGTCTGGAACCAATGTAACTAAGTTAAACAAGATATATAAATCCTCAACTCCCCACGATACTTCCAAGAGAATCTTCCAAGTGACTTCCAAAATCGAAGAAACTAAGAATGCCATGTTCAAGAAAATTTTAAGTTACGAGGGAGCAACGGTTTCGAGAGAGAAACTAGACTCATCTAAATGGCCAAGGGAACCAACAAGCTTGAGAAGACAAAGGATCGCAAAGCTCAGACACTTGAACATATTGGAACTCTTGAGGATTTGCCACCTCAAGAATCAAAAACCAAAGAATTATGGCATAGCTCCGAGAACAAGTGTCAATTCAGAGGGATCTCAGAGTCACCGAGTGTCACCCTAGGACTTCATAGAATTGTGAGAATGGTCTATTGTTTGAAAACCTTGAGATTAGCATGAGGAATCCCAAACAATCAAGTGTTTCCTAAAGAAAATAACTCCACAAGGCTAAGCCAATTAAGATTAGTTTGTTCCCCATGACAAGTTGATCCCTCAAATCTTTGAGTTTTGTAAGAAACTTTGACAAAGACCCACCTCATGCAATTTAGTAGAAAACAATAAATTATTTAAATACAAGCCCCAACCTTTTCCAGAAGTTTGGTGCTTATCTTTCAAAGTATGACACGATACACTAGCAAATGTAGAATTATAGAGTTTGGGATTCAATCATCAAACACAAATAACTTGAACAATAAAAAGGCTTCCCCTATGACATTTGTCAAAGTCATCTAGGTTGTTGGTTGGCCTCATTTTAGTGTCTAAAAATAATCTATCACACATCCAATACTCAACACTAGTGAGTGTTTTGCGACTCCAAATATTTAAATTTTGACCATTCAACTTATTGTTATCTAGTAGGACATGATTTTGAATATATACAAGATTCAAACACTAACAACTTCTTTAATTTGACCCAACAAATGAAATTATTACGAAAGATTAATCCTTAGGTTTTACAAATCCTTCAAAATTTAAATCCCTTCAGAATAACTTTTTGACTTTTCACTAACTTAGACAAAGTTATGATCTATCACAAAATTTATACAAAATTCGGCATAAAAATTTTACTTTTAGAAACCCTTTTTAAAAAATGTGGACTCAAAGTTTTAACTTTTACAGACTCAAAAAATTTACACAAAAACCAAACCAAGGTTTGACAAAGAATAAAATAAAGAAATACCCACAATTTCTTGCTCAGGTGCCCTAGCTACAACTTTTCCTACTCATTCCTAGTTTATGCCCTAGCTACAAATAGAAATGCCTCTATAGTTTTTATGACTACAAAAACTCTCATTGTGCCCTAGTTGGAACCTAATTTAACTTGAATTTTTTTTGATAAAAGTTTATTACACCCTTCAAGGGCGTTGCAAGACCTTTCACTACAACACTATTTTTTGTCCCCAATACCTGATGACCTCAACCCGTATTGTCTACAAATTGCAATCAAAACATTCATCCTTGATTGTCTCCACATGATGTTTTCTTACTTCACAGCATGCAAACCCTTCCATTTTTGTCAATCAGCAGTTCAACCTCTACAAGTTGCAATTAAATACACATATTACAAAAGTTTGGTGACTTCAAAAGCTTGCACTAGAATCTCTATAGGAAATGTGTCACTATAATTTTATCTATGCATGCCCTTCATAACTCTTACAAACATTTGTCAACCTTCCACAACACCTACCTATATAGAACAAAAGTATGTTGTGATTCTTCTTGACAAATCCACAAATTTAGCTTCAACTTGGAAAAATTCTATTTTTTTAGTATGCTTTACTTTGAAACTTTTAACCTCCCCTCTTCTTAACCTTTTAATTCTATATGATAAGAGTTGTACTCGACTAATTAGGCCTCTTCAACACATTTGAGCTTTGATATCAATATTGGAAAAAACCAATGATATGATATTAAGAGAAATCAATGTATCTCTTATTGAGAGAGTACCATATTATTGTTGAAAATGGTGTAAATATAGAATGTAGTTACATACTCAAAATAGATGACAATCACAAAATCCTATTGTTACAAACTTATAACATCTTCATTAATAGCCACTAACTACTTATTACATGTAAGCGTAAAAAAACACACTATTATATCATTATTCTAGTATTCTAATATTGGTAGCCCATTGGGTTGTTATAGTTCACTAAGGGGTAGTCAATACAAAACATTCATGAGGAATGAACCAAATCATAATAGAATTTCTAACAAAGCTTGATCACAATGATAGATTCATGAATGATCTACAACAATTTAACAATCCTTCAAAGCGTTCTAATACCATTACCAAATTTAAGAAAGGTGAACGAATCTTAAGTAGGAACAAGGAAAGCTCACAAATAGGTAATCATGAAATAATAGCATTCAATTAAGGATCATAAGCATAATAAGCATGGGATATGTTCACGATAAGGATCATAATTGCCTATTCACAACATTAAATCCTTGAGAGGAATTATAGATTTAACATAGCATAGCATGATATCACAAAGGATTAAGCAACATGTGGTCAGTAAGCATCATAAGATGGAAACATGAGAAGCATTAGATCACAAGTGCACTTCATAGCCATGGGTGATTATTAGGATTAAGAAAAATGACACATAATACCTTAGGAGCTAAATATCCTAGAAGTATCAATTATAGTGGACCATTAATATCATTCTCGAAGCCCTTTGAATACTCCATTTGCATTTCCATTTGGTTTTCGATCTTGTTATATGTCTATTCAGTGTGAGTTTTTTCTATTGAGATTGAATTTTTCCACTGCATGAAAATTTTTGTGCTTTGTGCAATTTTTTGTCGTTTGCAAACTTTTACTTGCCCAAATTTCAATTTTTTCTACTACAATTTTCTTCTTTCCCTAGGTTGTAAATTCTACCCTAAGATTTTTGATATGCAAATTGTTAATGTTCTATTATGCCCAAATTTTTCTACTACAAAAAGAATTCTTCACTTGACTCCTTTTTTTGTTGTGATTTTTCTTCTCTCTAACATATGCAAACACTACAATATGCAAATTATGTGCTAGGGTTTCTATATAACATGCACTAGGGTTTCTATAAGAACATGGAGTTCCCATTAACACCAGTGCTTAAAACTCCCCAATTGCACAAGGCCTTGTCACCACAAAACAAATACATCTATCCTTCTCGCTAAATATCTAGGGTAGAAACTCTGAGCCATTTGCTTCAAGATCATTTTTTACTATTTCAAAAACAAGTACAAGAAAAGGATGATGGTATCACCATTTGTAGGCAAGCATATTTTTTTTCCTTTTTGGTCCACAACCAACCATGGTATGCTTCTTCCATCACCATTTGTATCCAATAACCCATGCTGAAGATCTTGGACATAGATACTTCCCTCTAAATTGGCTCCACTACGATGAGGTTGCGCCACTCGGATCATAACTATCTAACCGTCAAAGCTCAAGCTACATTCTCCTCTCTTGGAACCTTGAAGAGTAATCACCATTAAATCCCATACTGAAATACCCGAGAGGACTAAAGTCCTCACCAAGTGACATATCCTACCAAGGCATTTCAGTGAAGTCCAAAGCTACAATCTCCCTGCCAAACTCGATCCTGGGCAACATGAAGTATAATTTGTACAATCCCAAAGGAAAAACCTCAGCATATCTCTTCACATTACCCCAAAATTGATACCAATCAATCCCTAATCAAAAGTAGATAACCATAGTGTATTCCCTAGAAGCTTACATCCTAATAGTGTCATCCTAATCATAGACTGATAACCTCTCACTGACACCTAACCCCCAAGAGTTGTTATAATGCTCATAACAAGCACACCAACTCATCTAATCAACTGCAATCATCACAAAATCCCTAGAAGATATAAACACCAACAACTTGAACTAATTACAATCACTAACACTCATGTGGGAGAGAGTTAGAAATGGATGTTCTAACTTTGTAAGTCCTCCCACAACCTGCTTCCACGAAGCCTATAAGATCACAAAGTCCATCTGCTCATAATCGGAATGTGCCATGATCAATGTTGAAATACTAGGGCAGCAGCTGTCATAAAAGATTACCCCAAGAAACATAAGGTATGTGAATGTGGGATTGACCCAAGGAAATCCTCCACTAACCACATCACCCCCTCTAATCAACACCAAATGAGAATTACTCCATTGCTGAGCTTGGGGAGTTGGCCAATCCAACTGCATGATATCATTCATTGTCCTATGTAGGCCGATTGCAAAATGGACAGGGGTACCAATCCTCAAGTTGTGTCCACCATTCCAACTCTAAATCAACAACTCACCATTGGCAATTGCACCTAGATCCCAAATCCTATGATTATCACCAATTTCCACACTGGAATCAGAAAGAGCTCCCTCATCCAACTTAAAGAGTGGATTATCATAAGTCACATCAACATCTACCTCAAATAAAGGATTATCCATAAACTGAAGACTATCCTCTTGTTTATCTAGACTCTCCTTTTCTAATTTCTTGGGACAATAGACAAGATCATACTCCCGAATGCAAACAAGATCCTCTATTACCTATTTGATCTCATTTGCCCTTTCTCTGCTCTCCTTCTCCCTAAACTATTGAATCTCATAAAACTGATCTTTTGCTTCAAGAAGTACCTCTAGAACACTTTCCAAAGCAAGCTTTGTGGAATTAAGCTCAATAGTGAGCTCACTAACCCTTTCCCTTAACTGCTTAGTCATGGAAAAGTTTCATCTGCAAACTTGGAGGCAACATCTCTATCATTTAACATGTGTAAGAAAATTGTTTTGATTCCTTCCATAGAACTTTTAATCATGTGCAAATCAGCAAGGAGAACATTTTGTTCATATTAGTTTCTTGGTGTCATGAAGATGAATTTCTCAACAAGTCTTCTAAGGTCATCCAACCTAGATAAAGTGTGTACTTCATTTTCCATAGACACCAAAAACAGATTTTTCCAATCATGTTTAGGCAAGGATAGCATACTGCAGTTATGTTGCATGCAAAAATCAGAACTTTCACACCTATTATCAAAGTCTCCATGACTGTCCCAAATTACCTATACCTCTCCCTGATCATCCTCAAAAGAAGATTGTGAATCCAAACCAACAAGGCTATTAGGTCCTTACTTAAGATCAGCTACATGCAATGTGAAACAGATTTGTTCTCAAGATCAAAAACAACATCATCAATGCCATCTATGCCATCATCCTTGCATAACTGTGGAGTTGAAGTTAGAACAAAACTGTAGTCAAAAGGCAATTCATCCCAAACAGGTTCCTTGTCATACTTAGGTGCCATCACACCCGAATCCCAAAAGCTAAAGAGCTAAAGGGCTGATTGCTCTATTCAAAAGAAATGTGCTCACTGTACTCCTCTTTGGGTGTTATCTCTTTGAACAAGTCATCTCCCAACTCACCAACACTAATGTCAACATAAGTATCTCTCTCTATAAGTTGGATCTACAAGTCAAAACCCAAACCACCTATGTCTTCATCATTGTAATCATCACTGTTTGTTGTTTTGAAAGCCTCATCTATTTTTCCTTCAACAAGACCATCATTCAAAGATGTGTTAATGACCTCAATGATGCCAACCTTGGTACTAGTGTCTACAAATTCACTGGATATCTCTAGAGATGCATTTAGTGCTGTTGTTATGTCCTTTCCCTCATGCACAATCTCATCAATAGAAGCTGCATGCACTTCTAAGGAGTTGTCTTGGGGCTTTGCAATATATGCCTCTTGATTGATGAAGTCTTTTCTTCATAGGGAGGTTCTAATAGTTTGTCCTCCATGCATTCAGGCTCATCTTTAAAAAAATTTGTTCTTGTCATGCCAAAAACATCAAGCTGCTTCGTAACCTCCTTTTCTGCCTTAGCCTCTTCCTTCTCTTTCGCAAGGAATTCTTGAGAATCTCTTTTCTTCCTTGATCTTCTTATGTAGTTAATCAACCCCTTTTTGCTAGGGTCCCTCCATACAATGAAGTCCAAGAAAGCTTCAAAAGAAACATGGTTTTTGATATCACCAAGAATTTCTTGATATTCATCGATAACTTTGGAAGCGTCACTTTCAGATTTGACTCTTTCCTTCTGCAATCTTATTAGCAACTTTGGGATAGGGTCTTCTTCCTTAGGTATAAATTCAGGTGGTCAATCCATGTTTTGTCTTAACAAGCCAAAAAACCAAGAAAAACAACTATGATGTTTCTCCCAAAGGTGAATTTACCAAAACACATGCAAGTGTTGATCACTAACTAGCAACTGAAAATCTGACAAGATTTAGCTTCCCAACAGGCTGGCAGGAAAAACTTCACTGTGATACCATTGTAATGACCACCCCCATTTTTTATTTTTATTTTTGAGTTTGTGGAATATTGCAGATTTGTTTGGTTTCAATGTTCCATTCAACATGTGTGGTGTTTTAAAGAAATAGCATTTCATTGAAAGGAAATGACATAGCCTTGCAACATATCATATTGAACCAATATAAATCATCCTGGCATTTATGAATAATAGAAATCAGACTTTAAGAAATACAATTCAGACCTGATTATAGTCAAATTAAGTCCATTCCTTGATCATACAATGAGCGGCAAATGCATGCAACTCCTCAAAGAAGACTCCAAATGCATAAGCTAACTAACTCCAACGCTCCCCTTCACTTTGGCCAACAATCAACTGAGTTTAGACTCCATTAACACATTGTTGCAGTCACCTAAAGTTGTTCTGAGGAGGCAAACTGAAATAGGCAAACCCACAAAATGGGACGACTCCCTAAGAGGGAAGCCCAACTCCTATAAATCAAATCTCCACCAAAATATAACAAATAAATACTCAAAATGAGCCGCCCGACAGAGAGTAGCCTTTAGCAACAATGCCCAGAACGAGTTTCCAATCACCCACTGAGTTATGAGCAAGTTAGTACTTCCAACCACTATGTAAAAAGGATTTCCAAAATTCTGAAAATGGATATCAGACTTTTGTTAATGAGTTTTGTTAATTCTAAACGAGTTTCCAATCACCAGCACTCTAAAATCATCGAACCCACATCAAAACACTAAGAAAATCTTCATTATTCAACCCCAAAATGATGAAAATCAAGAACTCTGTCAGCACAATGGTGATCCTTGAAGTAAAACCACTCCGACTAGGTAGGGTGGATCTCTCACCACCGAAACCAATGCTAGAAATGAAGGTTTTCATCCTCAATCAACTACAATCGAAATCTGGAATCATTCCAACAAAGTCTACTTAAGTTGCCAAAATATCCATAGCTCCAAATGAGAGCTCCAAATGAATAAATAAAGGGGGAGAACTTAGGGCAACATCATTTTGAATTCATTTTCCCTCCAAAACTCCATGCCCCCTTCATAAGCCTTATCATTTTATTCATTAAAATCCTTGTCTCCCAAGCTAGGCATCCACCTCTTGAAACATAAATTAAGCCTCAACTTTATAAAATAAAACTATTATAAGACATCCACTAAAAGTACAATGGCCCCTCTTTTAAAACAACATTGTGCAACTAGGCCAAGGGGTCCTTTTTATAGCCCAAGCTTATATTCCTTCTTTTTATTAAAAAGCAACATTAATACTTTAGTGACGTATTAACCAATAATAATTCCAACCATGTAGAAAACCTATCAAGAATGGAAACTTTGCACTACACTGCAACCAGGACTAGTTATCGAAAAATAAAATTAGTATAAATAGTGACTGCTAAAAATAATAAATATTCCCAAATATAAAACTGACACAAAAAATTAAAGCTCACTAAACAACTGCCACACACTGCCCAAACAGGAAACCCTACACTGCACTATCACCAGGACCGGTTACTAAAAATAACTTACTAAAATAGAAAAGTGGGTCAAATCTCCAACTAGCCAAAATAGAGGACACCGAAAAAAAGGGATATTACATGAGGCAAGTGTATCCATTATTTCAGATGGGTGGAAAGATGCAAAAGATCGGCCCTTGATCAAATGTCATAGCGGTGTCCCCTAAAGGGGCAATGTTTTTGAAAATTGTTGATTGTGAGGGGAAAGAAAAAGATGGCCAATTTATTGCTAATATTCTCATTGCAACCATTGAGGAAGTGCGTCCCCATAACGTTGTTCTAATAGTAATGGAGAATGCAAATAATTTTAGATTTGTCGTTTTGTTGGCTGAGGAATGATATTCACATATCTTTTGGACACCTTGTGCAGTCCACCCTCTCAATCTTATGCTACAAAAGATTTGGAATAAAATTGATTGGATCAAAGAGTTGTATGCAGAGATTGAGGACATCCAAATGTTCATCACCAACCACCACATGTCTCAAGGCATATTCAGATCAATTCCAAAATTGGAGCTATTGAAGGTTAAGTGAAGTAGCATGAAATTTTACATTTTCATAATTTGATTGTGTGGTCTAATTCTCCTTCAATTTTTGAAGTTCTTTTTTTAAATTTTATTTATTTTATTTTGTATTTTTAATAAGTTGCATTTACCTGTTTCACCTCTAACACAATCATCTTGAGATGGCTTGTGCAAGTTAGAGAGGTGCTTTCTAGCATGGTGATTAGCCAAAATTGGTCTATATAGCGGCAAAGCAACTTTGACAAGGCAACAAAAATTAACCAAATAATATTAGATGACTCATGGCGGGATTGTGCAGAGTATCTCCTTAGCTTCACCAAGCCCATTTTGAGCATGATTTGCTATACTAACATGGGAAAGCCTTGCATTAGAGAAATATATGACCACTCCATTACATCTTCTTTCCTTCACATTGACTCCAAAATACTACAGTGCTGAGATTTTTTGTGTCTAGAAGGCTTCCCCCATATAGAGATTTTGAAGTGGCTAAAGGGTACAAGGCAGCATCCCGTAGACTCTTCTCTGAAACAGAATTGTGAGACGTAATCACAAATGAGTTCATTGATTTTGTACACTCAAATGGCCAAAGTATTGAGGCTCTTTGTGATATGTTTAAGAAGGATGCTCATAGTTGATGGTACTTCCATGACCAATTCTTCCAACACCTACAACCCCTCACAATCAAAATTCTATCATGAGTAAGTTTAGTAATTGTTTATATTTTAGTGCTTTAAGTTCTAATAAATATAATGTATAACATTAATTGTTTACTTTGTCTTCATAGCTTGCTAGTTCATCTACATTTGAGAGGAATTGGAGCACATATTCTTTCATCCACTCAGTAAGGCGCAATAGATTGCACTCCAAAAGAGCAAAGAACTTACTATGTATACATTCCAACTTGCGTCTCCTTTCGCACAAACATGACTACAAGGACCACTTCCTAGCATATCGCATATGAGGATTCTAAAAGCCGCTTGGTGTTGCTTGTGGTTCATCTAATGTTTCTACATCATCTAATGTCAATGATAATGATGGTGTTGATGATTTAGAAAATGCATTTGATGATCAAAAGTGTTGAACTTGATATTATTATTTTAATATTGAACTTGAAGTTTGGACAATGAATATTAAATATTAATCATGCATGTTTTAAATGACATTCAAGTTTATGGTAGTTTTGTTGTTTATAAAGTCTTTAAGTTTATATGATGCTATGTGATATTCTAATCTTAATTTTGCTTCTAGGCTACATATATATATGATTTTTACATGTTTTTTATAAAACAAACCTAACCCCCCAAAAAAAGCCAAAACCACAAACCCAAACCCAAACCAATACCAAAACTGGCAACACAATTGTAGGCGGTAATGGCATCTCCATTGCTTTTTGGAATTACAACAATATTATATAGTCTTCTCCAAGTACATTTGAAGATGTTATTGCTTTCAAAGATCTCATCTTTCAAATTGCGATCCACAAAAGCCTTAAAAGGGCCCTCACTATAGTCACATATTACTTTTGGGTCTCAACTTATCAACGTGAGACTTGTTGATCAAGCAATATTTGTGATTCTAGAGTGTCCTCCCTCATTTGTGATAGACTTAGGTAGAAAGTTTTGTTGGTAGTTTCCAATGTCCACTCTAGATATGTGGTTCAAGTTCAAAGACATCCATCCTCTACTCAAGATATCTTCATTCTTGTGTGCTACTTCCCTCTACCTCTTCTCTACTCGTCATACACATCAATAGGGACATGTAATTTGACCTCTATTCAAAGATTTCCCAACACTCCATTGCTAGTGATATCATTCTTTTGGAAATGGATGGTGGAGAATGACAAGGAATTATAAATTCAAAGTTCAAGTTTCACATTAAAGTCTGGTTTTTGAATGTGAATACTTTCATGAAAGTAGAAAGGAAAGACTTGGAATTTATGGTCACAAGTTTTAAACAAAAGTGCACTAAATATTTCAACTAAAAAATGAGACAAAAACCCTAGCTCAAAAAACACTACTCTTTCAAACAATGTAATTTAAAAAAACTCTATCCTAGAAAAAAAAATATACACACCAAAATGCAATCAATACTATAATAACGTAGAACGAAATAGAGTGGAGGGGGAAGACCAACTTGGCAATCAATCAACTAATTCACAAATTAGGTATTCAAAGCCTAGGTAACTAGGCAAGAGGGAATCAACAACCCACTCAAATCCTCTTCAAACACAATCAACAAGTAATTCTAGAGATCTAAGAGAATACCAAAGTATTTGAATGCACTAATGAAAAGAAAAATGCAAAAATGTGGCATATATAAACCTCTACCAACCTCATTCACTTGGTCAATAAATACCTTAGACAATTGGGTCTTGAGCAATGGACAAAAATTAAATCTTAGCATTTATCGTTCTAAGTACCAACCAGAGTATGATGTCTACATGGAAGCAATAAGTTAATGATCATGGGGGACGAGGATAGAGATGCAGTTATAACCAAGAATTTCTAATGAGGGCATGTACTTTGGAGGAATATTGTAGAAATTGAGTTCATTTGAGAACTCAAAATCAAGACAAAAAATACAAAATGGAGAGCAAACTTAGAAAAATATAGATTGAAAGAAAATATAAATAAAAGTAACAAGAAAAATAAAGTGAGATGTGCATGAGCAAAGTAAGAGAAATAGAGACACAAAAAAAATTGACAAATAGAAATAGGGAAAATAATTAAGAGAGAAACAAATGAGATATAAAATGTATGAATGAAAAAAGTCACATAGTAAGGTAATATTACGAAATTAAGAGAAAAAAAAATAGAATAATAGAATGTGATAAATAAATGCAATACCAAAAGTAATTGAAAATTATGTGACCTACAAGAGATGCTCAATCAACCTTAGCCAACAAGCAAAAGGTTATGGAAAAAAAGACTAACAATAAGAGAAAAAATATGATAAATAGAGGGAGGGAGATAATGACAAATCTACATACAAAGATAAAAAGGAAAAAAATGACAAAGAAATGAAACAAAAGAAAGATAAAAGATAGATGGAGAGAATAAACAAATAGAGAGTGAGTGAACAAGCAAGCAAGAGAATTTTAAAAAAATTGAAAAAAAAAAATAGAGAAATGGGAAAGCAAGATAGATAGACAAATAAAGATAATTGAAAGGATGAAAATAAATAGATAACAAATAAAAGATAGAAAGACATATAGGGAGAGAAAATAAAGAATTAATTTTGATTGGAGAAACCATGGTTTATAGTTCTAAGACACTTTTGATCCAAATGGCAGAAGAGAAATATGTAAATGTTAATACGAATAGATTGTCGGCATATCAATCAATAGGTACACTAAAATTACATTATGATGCTTTTGTAAATCAACATTCAATTAATCAAAATATTCCAATCCAAATCTTTTTCAAAGACAATAAAAAGGTATGGACTTATCTTTTCTTCTTTTTTTTGTTAAATCAAAGGTATCCCTGCGACCCAACCCAACACCCAACCCGCCTTACCTTGGTCTTACATTCTGCCAAGTTGGGGTCGGAAAGGGGTTGAGTAGGGTCACAAGGATAGAATTTTTTCTAAGGTACCTTTGATCCAAAGGGCAAAGGAGGATGGTATGTTAGTTAATACGAATGGATTGTTGGTGTATCAATCAACAAGTACACTAAAATCGCATTATAATTTTTTTTTGTGAATTGGCCTTCATTTAGTCAAAATATTTCAACCCAATCTCCTTTCAAATATGATAAAAAGGTATAAACTTTTTTTTTAGACTAAGGAGTATCCCTTTGATGTAGCCCAACACCTAACCCGCCTTACCTTGGTCTTACATTTTGCCAAGTTGGAGTCGGGAATGGGTGTCACGCTAGGGCGAGACTAGTCCCCTAGAGATGTATGGAACAACCTGCAAGCCACATGCATCGGATAAACATAGACCTCATAGTCAAACCCAAACCATGGGGAGCATACCCACAACTTAAGCCTCCTTCCCTATTCATGTGGTTTCTAAGATGAACCTAACTTCAATTCCTTCTTACGAGAGAATGAGGGTATGGAGATTGGTTTTTTAATCCAATTAATATGATGAATGAAAGTATTAAGTGAAAGAAACAATAAATCATAAAAAAATAGGAAAAAAAGAAGAATGAGAGAGTAAAATAAAAATAAACAAAAACAAAAAAGAAATTGAGAAAGAAACATAAAAATAAATAATGAAGGTAATTTAAAAAGGAATTGAAAATAGAAATAAATATAAAACAAAAATGGGTAAAATAGGAACAATCATAAAGAGAAAAAATTAAAAAATTAAAAATAAAATAAACATTGAATGTCAAATCAGAGAGATAAACAATCGTGTAAAGACGAAGAATTACATGGTGAAAGTAATTAAAAAAGGAGTTGAAAATAAAGACAATTTTAAAAAGAAAATAAAAAGTGACAAAAATAAAAGCAAATCAAGGAAACTATAAATTGAAAAAAACATAAATAAAAGTAATAAGAAATAAAGTGAGATGTGCATGGCAAGTTAAGAGAAAGACACAAAAAAAGTGACAAATAGAAAATAGGGAAAATAATTAAAAAATAGACAAATGAGATATAAAATATATGAATGAAAAAAGTAACATAAGGAAAAAGATGCAATATTAAATAATAGCATAAGATAAATACAATACAATACCAAAATAATTGAAAATTATGTGACCTACAAGAGATGTTCAATCAACCTTAGCCAACAAGCAAAAGGTTATAAAAAAACAAGACTGGAAAAAATACAATAAATAGAGGGAGGGATAGAATATTAAATCTACATACAAAGATAAAAAGAAAAAAAAATGACAGCTAAATGAAACAAGAGAAAAATAAAATATAGATGAAGAGAATAAAACAAATAGAGAGTAAGTGAGCAAGCAAGGAGAGAGAATTAAAAGAAAATAAATTGAGAAAAAATATAAAAAATGTGAAAATATAAAACTAGGCAAAGAAGATAGATAGACAAAGAGAAATAATTGAGATGAAAGAAATAAATAACAAATAAAAAATAGAAAGACATATGGGGAGAGAATTAAAAAAAAAAATTGATTGGTGAAGCCATGATTTCTAAATCTAAGGCACATTTGATCCAAATGACAGAGGAAAAGGATACTGTGTTACTTAATGCGAATGAATTGTTGGCGTATCAATCAATAGGTACACTAAAATTGCATTATGATTTTTTTGTAAGTCCACCTCCAATTAATCAAAATATTTTAATCCAATTTTTTTCAAAGACAATAAAATGATATGAATTTCTCTTCTTTTTTTGTTGAATCAAGGGTATCCACGCGACCCAACCCAACACCCAACCCGCCTTACCTTGGTCTTACATTTTGCCAAGTTGGGGTCGGAAAGGGGTGAGTTGAGTCACATAGATAGAAATTCTTTTAAGTCACATTTGATCCAAAGGGTTGAAGAGAAGGATGATATGTTAGTTAATATGAATGGATTACTGGTGTATCAATCAACAAGTACACTAAAATCACATTATATTTTTTTGTAAATTGGCCTCTATTTAGTCAAAACATTTCAATCCAAACCCCTTTTAAAGATGATCAAAAGGTATGAACTTATATTTTATTTTTTTATTGACTCAGGGGTATCCATATGACCCAACCCAACGCCTAACCCGCCTTACCTTGGTCTTACATTTTGCCAAGTTGGGGTCGAGAAGGGGTGTCACGCTAGGGCATGACTAGTCCCCTAGGGATGTATGCAACAACCAACAAGCCACATGCATTGGGTAAACCCAGACCGTGAAGTCAAACCCAAGACTATGCAGAGCATACCGATAACTTAAGCCTCATTTGCTATTTGTGTGGGCTCTAAAGACGAACCTAACTTTTATTCCTTCTTCGGAGAGAGAATGAGGGTATGGAGATCAACTTTTTAATTCAATTTTAGCATAGATAATCCAATTACTAACTATGTCTCTAGCATCGTCAAATGATTGAAAATATGTTATGTATTAAAAATTGAAGGTGAAAGAGAAAGAGAAAAAACATGAAGGGAAGGAATGGACTTGATAAATTAGATATAAGAAAAGATAAGAGGAAAATAGATCTAGATATAAAATAGATAGAATGAGAAATGAAAGATAAAGAGTAAAAAAGGAAAATAAAAGAAATATATACAAAGAAAGAGGTAGGGACATGGCGAGACAAGAAATGAAAGGTTGTGAAAGAAAGTCAAAAGACAAAAATGATAGAAATATCAAAAATAAATCATTAAAGTTAAAGAAATAAAAACATAAAGAATAACATAAAGATGAATAAATAAATAAATAATGACTGACCAAAAATCATAGAGAGAGAGAGCGAATGAAGATAGAGAGACAACAAAGATATACTCACGTATACAATTTGAATAAACAATAAACAAATGTTGAAAGACACAAAAGACATAAATAAAGTGAAGAGACAAAAAGAGAGAATTCCAAACATAAAGATTACAAAAAGTGTCCGGAAAAATGACAAATAAAAAAAGGGAAACAAAAATAGAGAAATATTGGTGAAGAAACAAAGAATCTTTAAAGTAGATATGCAAAGAATAAATACAAATAGAGAGAGAGTCACAAACTAAGGAAATGTAAGAAATCAAAGCGATAGATATTAAGAGTGTTAATGTGACAACATGAGAAAACTACAAAATAAATGATAGATTAAAAAAAGATTTAAAAAAAACATATATATATTCAAGGATTTAAGAAAAATAAGAAATAGATACAAAATAAGAAATCAATTTAATATAAACTACACGAATGAAAAAATGTAACATAGAGAAAAAGATAGGTAATATTAAAAGTGTAGGCAAAAAAAGAATAGTATATAGATAAGGAAAGAGATAAATTTATAGAAAAATTAATAATAGAAAGTAGACATAAAAAGAAAGAAAGAAATGAGAAAAAATAAAGCAAGCATGTAACAGTAAAATTGGGTTGTTAGAGTCAAATCAGACCTCTTTTTTAGGATGATTTTGTAACAACAAAGGGTAAATGGTTTGATCAGCCAATAAGATTTATAGGGAAGTTGTAAATAGGCATATCTAACATGTTTAGTTTGCAAATATCATTCAAAAAATGTAGTCATACTACCATGTAGAAGCCTACAGACCAAGGGTTTGATTGAAAAGGCACCTGCAAGTGTCAAGTAGGTAAAAAACTTGGCACACTTTTCTATACACCTACAAACATCAAGAATCCAAAATTTGGACAGTTTTGGTCGATGGAAACATAAAGTAAGCCCTTGCCCTAGTTTGAGGTCAAAAAACACATAATTAGGCCTAAAAATCACAAAAATGGGTGTCAAGACTTCAAATAAATTTCGTTGGCTTTATTTTGACCTTGTTGAAGTGTTTAAGCTTTCATAGAGGTGAAAGGATTGCTCTAAATTGTTGTCAAACTTTAGTTTGTTGTCTTGTCATTGACAACATGACAATTTTATTGAAAAATGACTAAAGCTTAATAAAATCACCTGAAATTGCATACTTGCATTATTTATGTCATACATCATTTGTATATTCATAATTCTCACGTATTTATGAAGAAATGATTGTTTTCCTATGTTTATCTCATCAAAATTATCTCCTAAAGTCACTCTACTAACCCTAATGAAGCTCAACAACATGCTAGAAAGGGAAAATCAGTTAAATATCATTGGTGCACACCTATATGACTCCCTTTCCACCTCATTTACATGATAACAAGGATTCATGGCCTTATTTAGTCTATAACCACTCATACCAATCCAAACTTGACCTTTACAACTCATTTACAAGGCCATGGTTACCTCCATGACATTTACACAAATTTGAAGTTTTAACTATATACAAATGGGGGGCAAAAAACTTGGAACATACCTATCAACCTAGACCTTATGATAATATTATTATCTATCTCTAGCTAGCAATGATGCTCTTACATCATACTACTAAGGAGAAAAAAAGAGCTTCCATCATTTATTGTTGTTGCGCATTAATTCTTCCACACTTGCATTCTTTGAATCTTTAGCTAGTTGATTCTTACATTTGATCAAATATTGAAAGTACTATTTGCCTATTGATTTCTTAACCATTTTCTTATCCAAAATTACCTCAAGTTGCTTTGGTGTCTCTTTGGGCAACTACTCATGAATTTTCATCTTTTCTCGTTGCTTGTTGGTCATGTTACTGTTGTTTATGATTTCTCCATCTCTATCATTCATTTTTTCTTCTTTCTGATCCTCATACCGTCCTAGGTCCCATGGTCTTCTTTGGAATGATAAGGATTGACTTGTTTTAGCATGCTCTTCAAATGAGCAACTTTCTTTCTTCTTGGTGCCTACCTTCCTCATACAATTTTGACCTATACCTGCATATACAGGAAACATATCAAAGATAATCACATCTCCATTAAGCTCTTGACTCCATTTCTTGTCACTCTTCCAAGCTTTAATGTTTTCATAATGGAACCTCCATGTTTTGGTGTTCTCACAATCTTCATTGTCATAATGGATTCTAAGGTATCCATCCTTAACTATCAATGAATTCATTTTCTCATGCATTATGGTCTTCAAAATACCTTCCTCTTTCTTATTGCCTATGTATGTATTAGTTGCCCACATCTTCCCAATCAATTCTCTTTTAACACAACTAAATCTCCACCGGTTGCTTTTTAGACCTTGCTCTTCTATGATTCTAAGGACTTGTTCTTGAACCAAACTATGCTTCATATTCCCTGTTTTGTTTCCTATTTCCTTGGCATTATTGCATGCTCTTGCTTTCTTATTAGCTTCTTGTTCTTCTTTATGATTTCTTGGCTCTTGAAGTGTAACTGTCTTTGCCAAGTCTATTATACATACCTTTTCCTCAAATTTTCCTTCCACTTGTATGATCTTGTTCTCTTTGTATAACTCTTCTCCCTTAGAAGTATCTTGACCTCTTTGATGTTCCACTAGTTCTTGAGATGCATCCTTTTTCACCATATTTGTCTCATATGTGACTTTCTTCTTATTATTCTCTTCTCTTATCAACTTCCCTATTTGAGCTCCTTCAAGAGCTTCTTCCACCAACATACTTGTACCTACATAACTCACAAAAGTGTTAAACATAACACATTGAGACTTGTGAGTCTCCTCAAGCAACCAAACTGTCTCCTTTTGTAAATCTGCCTTACTCACTGCTTTGTCATCCTCCTCTTGTGTGAGGGTCTTCATAAGCTCAAATTATGCTTATTTGATAGCTTCCTCATCTCTTATGAGGTCTAAGTAGTCAGGCTCTTGCACGACTTGATGCCCATGTTGCTCTTGTTCTTTACTATAATCTTTCACTTCTCCTCCTTCCCCTTTACCTCCTTCATGAGGTAACACAAGTGATGTCTTACCATACTCTAGACCTTTACTCATTGCTTTAGATTGCATATCAAACTTTATACTCATTTCATGAGGTCTTATGCCTTCATTAAACTCTTCAATTGAAATAAGTACCTCCTTACTCAGTAATTTCTTCAATTTTGTCTTCATATTAAATGGTTTCAGCTACTTGCATGATCAACTCCTTTAGGTATTGTAGATCAACTTGCTCTCTCAAGGGTCCATAGGATTGATTGCTTTGACTGTCCCAAATTTCAACACCATATGGATCACACATGTGCATCTCATAACTCTTTTTTGTTGTGTGTATAAAACCTGCAATCACTTCGTTTATGCATCCACACTCTTCTTCATGGAGTAACAAGACTATCTCATTCACAAACATTATTCTCAACTGCAAATCAGACCTTGAATTTTACTTATAAGACCTTCTATCTTCAACTGAAAGGGTACATACCAACTTACTTGCTTCATCCATCCTCTCCATTCCATGAGATTCTATCAGCTCATGCTTGTTTTCATTGTTCTGCTTCAAAAGGTTCTGCAAGTCATCATGGTTTCTTTCTCCATTTTGAGAAACTTCATTGGAATGCATGTTCTCAACCTCTTCAAATGAACATCCTTGGCTTTTATTTGCTTTGCATTTGGTTCCAAAAGACAAGTTTGTATTTTCCTCCTTTATCATCATGACATAACCTACAAACAAACATTGAGAAGTAAAGTCAATTTGAAAATTGTGGCTGACATGTCTTCTTTGATGCATCATAGATTGGCATCTCCTTCTCCTGCTTAACCAATAGGTTCACGTCTTCAACAAGGTTTTCATCCATCTGATCTTCTTCACCAAGTATAGGTCCTCCTTCAAGTTCACAAATGATAGTTTCTTCATACAAGAACTGATCCTCATGCTTCACCATGCCTTCAATCTTTCCTGCATTCAATCCTCCATGGATTCTTAACCTCTTCTTTTCTAAGGCATTCATCCTATGTCTCATCTTCTCAAAAGTAACCAAGCCAAAGGCCACTTAAAAATTTTCCTTATCTTCCATCCACTTTTTTGAGTCTTCAGCAACTCCATCAGGTAGTCCAACCTCTCTCTTATCTCATTTGTTTCTTTTTCCATGTCCAAATTGCTCTATTAGACATCTCCAACTATCTTCCTTTGACAACTTTCTCCTATCAAGCCCTTTATCTCTCTATTCATATCTATCCTCGACTTTTATACCTCCTCTAAGCTCCAATAAGCTCTCAAATCTTTGTCCACAAACTTTGATGTACTTTTTCTTCATCAGCAGGTACTTTGTCACTTCGAACGAGACACCTCACGTAAGTCGCCTCCTTAGTCTTTTGATACGTTTACAATTATCTCACCCAAGCTTCTCTCCTTTCTTCGTCTATTGACAATTCTCTAATCTTCACCTAAGTCAATTACACCCTAGTATTTTGATCTCCTTACTCAATGCCTCAATGAGCTTGTACCTGCAATCACCTTTTCATTAATGAATTCAATAAGATACATCAAACTCTCACCTTGTACCTTGTACATAGATTTCTTCACCAACTCACTCTCTCTCTCTCTCTCTCTCTCTCTCTCTCTCTCTCTCTCTCTCAGCTTTGTTTGCTCCTCCTCTCATGCCTTCAATGGCCTTTAGGGCTTCCTTTGTCACAACTTCTTTCTCTCAAAACTCTTTAAGGGTTCACCTTTGTCTTCTTGGCTTAACTACACTCATACAAGTTTATATGTCTTTCCAAGAGCTTCTCTTAAGCTTTGATACCAAAATGATGTCTTCGTAGCTCAGCCATACTCACATCAACTTGGCTCTTTACCTTGAACCTTGCTTACAACCTATCATGCCTTCATTATTCACATGCCTTCTAACCTTCATGGCCATTTACTATGACATAGATCCTGTCTAGACTTATGAACCAGATCATATGACCTCAACTTGATATGTTCATGCAATTAACTAAGCAATTCAATCTCCCACTAGCTTCACTCTAGGCCTAGAACAAGACCAAATCTTGATTGGAAGAACTATAGAAATTCACCATGGTTTGGAAAAACTCGGGCATACTTAAATTCACTATACCAACCTTATCCATGCATGGGCAGAGGTCTGTGATCAATATAACATGTACTTGCTTTGTAAGTGGTCTAGGAGCTTGTAGCCTTTCTCTGAGACATTTTTTCATAAATCCCTTCATGCACCTGATAATGGAGATCTAAGAATTGATTTGGATACCCCTTCGGCCCTTATTAAACATACGAAAAAATCAAGTAGATTTGTTTTGTACAGAGTAGATAAAAATTGGGTTGTTACAGTCAACTTAGACCTCTTTTTGAGGCTTGTTTTGTAACAGCAAAGGATAAATGGATTGATCAGGCAATAAGATTTATAGGGAAGTTGTAAATAGGCATATCTAACATGTCTAAACACTCACCTAGCAGTTATCACTTTAAAAACACAAGAAAACTCAAAAAATGCAATCATACTACCCTATAGAAGCCTACAAACCAAGGGTTTGATGAAAAAAGCATCTGCACATGTGAAGTAGGTACAAAACTTGGCACACTTTTCTATACACTTGTAAGCATCAAGAATCCAAAATTTGGAGAGTTTTGGCTAGTGGAAACATAAAGTAAGTCGTTGCCCTAGTTTGAGGTCAAAAAACACATAATTAGGCCTAAAAATCACAAAATTGGGTGTCAAAACTTCAAATAAATTTCTTTGGTCTTGTTTTGACCTTGTTGAAGTGTCTAAACCTTTACATACGTGAAAGGATTGCTCTAGATTGTTACTGTGAAACTTTAGCTTGTTGTCATGTCATTGACAACATGACAATTTTATAGAAGCATAACCTTTTCAACTTATGGAAGAGCCAAAGCATTTTTATGGCATTTCTTTTCAGTGGGATCTTTTCCTTTAGTCCAATTCAATCCAGAAAGCCTTGTCTCCCAAAAAAATGTAAAGGTGTAAATGATATCTTCAATTTTCATTGAAGGGCCTAACTTTTTATTAATGGCCCTCAGAAGTATTGGTACCCATACAAAACTTGCTGTTTGTACTACTTGGTGTCCATTTTTGTCATTAATTTATCATGATTTGTGTGTCAAGTCAAGGTCAGTGATAGTATTCTCCTATCAATCTGCAAATGTCTTGGTATTTTCTAATAACACTTTTTGCAAGGTAAGGATCATAACCTTGAGTCTGATAGGGAGTAAAAATGAAGTTGTTGTTCAAGAACAAACAAGCAGCAAATGATGAAGATGATGGGGCAGATCAATGAAGAAAGAGAAAAGAAGCAGAGCAAGGACATAAACAGAGCAGTCAAAAAAGTGAAGGCATGTATGGAGTAAAAGTTGGATTGTAAGGAAACTAGGCACAGGTTTTCCTCCGCTATGCCCTCTAAAGTTCAACCAGTAGTTAGCAAACAAAGCAATAAAATGAGAAATCTCTACCTAAGATTCAAATCAGCATATGTCTCAGTCAAGGCACACCTTTGGATGACATAATCCTTAAAAAACACGACCTAAATCTTTAGGGAATAATTAAAAAAGATAGAGCACACTTTTCAAGTGGTTGAATCGTCTCAAAACTCCACCCAAACATTGGAAACATGGCAAAAATGAACTAAGCTCCGCCTACACATAAAGATAGCTAAAATCAGACTTTGGTGCCATTTTGGTGTGGAATTACCATCTCAAAGTATTGTCACAAAGTAGCAAGATGTGTAGGAAAACATGCTCAAAAGGAAAAGTATTTTAGTGTTAAATGGTGCATGAATCATGTGGCAATGACAAGTTGAAACCCTGCTCAAAAATTGTCAAGGTCCTTAGTGAAAAGCATCTAGGATTTGCTCATGAAATAAGAAAATGAAATGAGGTACCATTTGGAAGTGGCTGCGCCAGGTAAAGCTCCACCTAAAGCCATGAAACAGGGCAATAAACTTATAAAAGCACACACAAATATGGAAAAAAGACAACTTAAGTCATTCAAGCGTCATTTTTTAGTGGCAGAGCCAATGTGAAATTCCACTAAGTTGAAGAAAGGTGGAAAATGTGTCATAAAAACATGCCAAAGACATAAAACAGTGGCAAATACCTTATGAAGTTGTTCCTAGCATTGAAAGAAGAAAAGGTAGTCTCATTGAGCATCATTTTGTAGTGGTTGTGCCAACATAAAGCTCCATTGATGTCTTAAAACAAGGCAAGCGCATTATGAGACTCTACCTCAAACAAGGAGGTCAAATAACTTAAGTTGGAGCAGTTTTGCCTTGGCTTAGCCACTTACTTTCTCCAACATCTTTAAAGCACAAAGAAAGCATGAGGTGTCACTATATTAAGTATGACACCATTTCAAACTTGGCAAACAGTTCCATCTATACTGTTCATAGCAGAAATAAGATATATTTATCTGATTATTGCAGGTTTGAAATCTGATTTTAGGCACCATAGTGAAGGATTTTCAAAGTTGATGTAGGTGAAGTGTTTCAACATCAACACTTTTAACTGCTTCTAACTCGGGCTTTATCATATAAGAAATAGGCCATGTTTTGGGTGCTAAACTTACATGGCTTTGCCGAGCAAGAAGTGCACTTATCTTCAATGATCTCATCTCTTTCCATAAGACGGAGTTTTATACCAGATTTGCCTTGTTTGGCAGAACTATTTGTTAGCACGGCCACCTTCAAATGGCTCCCAACTTGAATGTTTTCCAATGTCTTTGAACTGGATGGAGATAACCAGAGGATATGCCATCTTAAGTGCCATTTTTTGACTGGTTTTGCCACCATAAAAACACGCCTAACTCATCACTTTCATTCTTGCTTGGCAGAGATTTCACTTTATTTTGCCACCAAGAGGATCATGGGCACATTTTTGCCTTGGCTTTGCCATTATCGAATTTTACTTGCCTCCATAATGACATGCCTAACATTTCACTTCCATTCTTTCTTGGCAAAGATTCCATTTGCTTTACCACTTTAAGGGGACATTTCAGCCTTGGCTTTGCCATTGTCTAATTTCAACAATCATTGCTTTCTCTCAAAATGCTTGTTTCAGGTCCTTCAGATAATTTCCTCTTGGTTTTGTTAGCTGAAACTTCTCCCACTACTTCTCAAACATGGTTGAAGGAAATGTTGCATCTTTGTCCTTCTCTTTTGTGTCATTTTCATTATTTATAGCAATTGAGTCTCCCACTGACAGGGACTGGACAGAACGAAACATATGACGTATACAAATATGGAGACACCATCCCTAGACACAGTGATCCGAAATGATGATGGATACATTTGCTTGCCTTGGTAGGGGTAAGTTGAAAGGACCAAGGATGAGACAATCCTAGCAAATTGACTGAAAATACAACTGACTTGGTACTTGATGCAAACCTGAGAATCTGCTGACAACTACTTAACAAAAACAGACATGAAAATGGAGTTTTGCAGAGGTACCAACAAAGTGTTAAACCTATTTATAGAAACGAATGTTGTCCAAAGTCATCCAACTTTATTTGTTGATTCAATCAATTCCAAACAAGTAGCATGGCCTAATTAATGCAAGTCGGATTATGTAGCATATTTCTATAAGAAGTTTGCATATTTAAAACCATACACAGGCTCAAGCACCTTATTATTATCACCATATTGATATATATAAAGAAAAAACAAGCCTGTACTAAAAATAGAAAAGAGGTAAAGAGTCGACAATTATCTGATAAATTGAAATGCTTGGAAAGGTTATTGACTCTATCCACACATCCTACAAGTGCAAGAAGAGATTCTTGCATACTCAACTGCTTGCTTGCTCATTTTGGCTTCACTTAGTACCATCAACTTGTTCACCTTATTTAGAAACCAACAAAGACATTTACAAACAAAGATTTGTTGACTTGTGATAAATACGATCTTATTGTCCACTATCTTGCCACATTCCATATCTATGTCACACTCTTGGACTATTGAGAGTAGATACAAACAAAATGATCACATGCTCTGTCATTCGACCTAATCAAAAGCATCCTTTCTTCTACAGATTTTCAGCTTACAAATGCTTTGCTACCACTCTGTTAGTGGTTAGATTTGCAAACCCCTCCTTCTGGCTGTAGCACTTCCCATTGTGTATAAAATAAAGATTCCTATAAAATGGTTCAAAGTTGTAGTTAGGAGAGAGTGGGGAGCAAGTCAGCAACCTCCTTCCCACCAACTCTCCCAACCACCACCTACCCTCCTAAAACATGTTAATTGTTGTTATAATTGAATCCTATCCTCAAGGAAGAATTTCACAACGTCATGGTTATAAATCATGTTTCATTTGTCATCTTAACCACTTAACCTAGATCATGATAAAAAAATATCATTATGATTGCACCTTTTTAGTTGCATAGTGGCAATCATGTAATAATTAAATTTTCAAAAATTTATATTTTCTTGTCTACTAATAACCAAATAGATTAACAAAATTACTTTAGATGTCATGTCCCTGTCAATAGATGGAACTTGGAAGTGATCAATGAAAAAGAACAGTGAATATACATTAGAAAATGCATCGAATACTTATGTGAGGGCAGAAATTGGAAATAAATCTAAAGGATGACTTGGAAGGAGGCTTATTTGTATCAGACCAACCACCCCTGTGGCGCCCAATATTATGGCACAGATTTTGCTAAGGTCTGGCCGACTCCTGACAACCTTGGCCAACTCCTTTTAATCAGAAAATAAATTAAATTATGATCTCCTGTCATGGGCCGACTCTATCAAAAAGATATTTATATAAATAAACACCCAAGTTCGTAATGGAAAGGGATTTATAAAAGCAGAGATAAAACCTTGAGTGGCAACGATTAATACTATTAATAGAAATTGTAAAGAATGAGAAGGCAGCGATTAAATCATTCAGATAAAAGGCAGAAAGTTTAACTTCGAAGGAGAGATTGATATAGTAGAAGATAATGATAATAATAAAGACAACGATTCATTTATAAAGCAGATTCATAAGTTAATTAGCAGCGCCCCATCTTGGAAAGGAGACAATAAAATAAACAACAAAATAATAATAATAATTAAGGCAGCACTCCATTGGAGAAAAAAATGACTCTTGGCAAGGGATCTTATTTCTGAAGGGATGTGACTTTTCCTCTCGAGGGGAAGGTATTAAAGAGAAGCCGCATCATCTGCAGGAGACATCATTAAAGGGAAAAAAAAGGATAAATCTGGAATATATTTCTGAGTATGGGAACAGATGGAAGAAATCAAAATTAAGTCTGCATTCAGATAAGTAGCAGCAGTTGATATAATTAGAGATTAGTATGATTTTGAATACATATGCATTTTATATATATATACATATATATATTTGATAATCATATACATATATGCATAGTTACTAATTTACAATATGGGACATTGAAAGTAAGTAGGAATAAGTAGGAAAGTAGGCAGTTATTAATCCATATGAGTAATTATTCATCTAACTTAATCTATTTGTTTATCTTTAAGCAATATCTCTCTTTATTAAAACAGATCGAATCATCTGGAAAAGATTATATATTCAGGCTAATATTTGCAAACCATAGCAGGCCGATCTGAATTAATCATCCACATTAGTAATTATTACATCTGCATGCTAGGCTATAGCAATCATATATTTTCATAGATATTGTGGTATGCAATTAGATGTATATATTTTGAATATATGAATTTCATGCATTTTATGTAGAACCTAATAAGCACCGTATTTCTAATTAAATTATCGATTCAACCTTAAGTTACTTATTCCTCTACAATCAATCATGGGAGGAGAGACAGAAGTACAAGGGGGGTTAGTAGTTATGAGGCTTCATTCTAAGTAGGCCACCCATAATGGATGATCAAAGTGTTTGCCATTTGTGGGCCAAGGGGGTTGCCTATCCGCCCTTGGGATTAGAAAGAAGAAATGCTCTGAGCATCCTATTGCGGCTTCATCTCCGACCTTCCTAATGATTGATTATGGGGAGTGTTAGTGTTGTAGCAGCAGGAGATATTTTCTCCTAATTATATCTTGCTCAAGGCAGGTCAGCCTTCATCTTTTATAAATAAAAATATATTTGTTCTAGGTCGGCCCTATAGAGAAGGCCGCCTAGTTTGGTATTTATAGAGGATGGAATCCTCTCATTTTTATAAAACAATCAATTCACTCTCCAATTCGCATCTTCAGCAGCAGCAACAGTTCGCCTCATAGCAGCAGACTCGATTCTAAGAAGAAGTGTCATCTTTTGTATTTCACTTCAAGGTGAAGTGTCTTCATTCATTGTATTAGACTCGGCCTTGTGTAGGGCCTGATTTGTATGCAGTTTCTACACTTATTCTTCTAATATATAATAGATAATTTTGCTAGATTTTTCTCCCTCGAGTAGGAGGGTTTTCCCAAGGTAAAACATTGTGTTCATTGTTCTCTGAGTTGTGTTTTCCGCTTGTTTACATTTCTGATCTAAAATATAACATGGAATCAGAGCAGGTTTAAGAAAGGATCTGATTAGATTTGTCTAAGCATTCTTCATTAAATATCATTCCATCGATAGTGGATTTGGAGCATACCTTAGAAGCAGATCTAAGGTGTTTTTAAAAACAGTCTTCAAGGCGAATTTTTGAAGACCTAAAGGGCAATTTCTAGCAGATTTAAGAGCAAACCTTGAGGCAAATTTTTGCAGATCTAAAAGGTGAATTGTGGTAGACTTAAGTGCAGATATTCAAGGGCAAGTTGTTGCAGATTTAAAGACTATATATTGCAGAATTGAAGGACATTTTATGCAGAACTTAAAGGGAAAATACCTGTAGACCTATGAGCAGAAATTCTTGAGCAGAATTGTAAAGAGTTTCAGATCTATTGGAGAAGAGGGTCAAACATTCATCTACCGCGTGGATGAGAAAGCAACTGGTGAAGTTTATTTGAGAGACAGAGTCAAATGATGCTTGTGAACGAATCTATACAAATTGCTGCTCCAACTGGTTGTAGCCAGAAAACTCTTGATAGCCATCGAGCATTTGGAAGTTTGGGCGATTATTCAACAAGGATTAAATCAATTAAGGGCTAATCACACACAACTACAGGTCTAGCTCAATGGTGTACCAACAATAAAGAGATAAGTATTTTATCATATGAATTTTATGTAGTTAATAATAATTTATGCAATAACATTGGGAATAGTGAATCATGTATGCTTCTAGCATTGGTCTGTATATTTCTCTTCGGGGTAGTTTGATTCTGCGAACTATTATTAGTCTCTTTAAAATGCAGGATGGATCAAAGAGCAAAAGGATGATGAGAGATTGCATAAGGAATTCAAAGGGAAGAAGAGCTTGAGGCATCCTGTGAAGAAGTCACGCCGGCTGGAGAAATGAACAAACATGAAGACATAGCTTGCAGCCTTGGGACACAAGAGACATCTCTCAAGGGCACAAGGTTGGGTCAGCCTTAGATGGAGAATTTACATCAGCAAAGAAGATTGAGAAAGATAACGACACTAAACAACAGAGAACCTATACAAATTGTCATTGTGATCAGCTACTTCGAAGAGGAGGAAATGACATTCAGAGGGAGTTAAATTCCAAGCACAAGTTGAGATCATGTCCAAGAAGAGGATTTAAGGCTCTAAAGATTGGTCAATGGAGGGGAGTTCACTTCTAGAGGATTTCTTTGCAATCTCTAAGGCAGGGATCAAGAGGGAGTTATGTGACTCATTGAGAAGAAGTGAAGGTGTCAGCTAAGTGGGTTGCAGTGTTACAAGGCCAGGTGCTAAAGTCCTTGGAAGACCTCTTCAGCTATAGAGAACCAAATTGCACAAGACAATCAATTTGGATTTGACTTTGGTAGCTCCGCAAACCTATTCAAAATAGGGTGATTTGGGATGAGGTCGAGCTTGACAGTCTTGGACTCTCGCAAGTTAGTAGTGTCGGATGTGTTTTTCTAAGACAACATTGCAGGAAATCTTGGACGAGGAGGTCAGGAGGTTGATGCAAGTACTTGGAGCTTCAGAGGGAGTCACATCATCATGAAGATTTGTTGTAATGTATATTTCTCTAAGACAGAGAAATATGAGGTGAAAGCCCTTGCAATGTATATTTCTTTGAGATGGAAAAATATGAGGTGCAAGCCCTTGTTCATCTCTGAGACTAAGATGAGATGTCATGTTGAGAGACTCCACGATGACATCACGTTGAGAGACTCTGTGATGAACCCTTGTACATCTCTAAGACTGAGATGTGTTTTTCCACACATGGGAGTAGCCATTGTGGACATCATGTTGAGAGATTCCATGACGACATCACGTTGAGAGACTTTGTGATGAACCCTTGTACATCTCTAGACTGAGATGTGTTTTTCCACACATGGGAGTACCCATTGTGGACGTCATGTTGAGAGATTCCATGACGACATCACATTGAGAGACTCTGTGATGAACCCTTGTACATCTCTGAGATTGAGATGTGTTTTTCCACACATGGGAGTAGCCATTGTGTATGTCATGTTGAGAGACTCATGACGACATCACATTGAGAGATTATGTGATGATCCCTTGTGCATCTTTGAGATTGAGATGTGTTTTCTACAAATGGGTGTAACCATTGTGGACATCATGTTGAGAGACTCCATGATGAATTCTTGTACATCTCTCAGACTAAGATGTGGTTTTCCACAAATGGATGTAGCCATTGTAGGCGTGATGTTGAGAGACTCCATGACAAGGATATCTAGAAAAATACCTCCCTAGCTAAGAGGGAGTGTTAGTGTTGTAGCGGCGGGAGATATTTTCTCCTAATTATATCTTGCTCAAGGCAAGTCGGCCTTCATCTTTTATAAATAAAAACATATTTCTTCTAGGTCGGCCCTAGAGAGAAGGCCGCCTAGTTTGGTATTTATAGAGGATGCAGTCCTCTCATTTTTATAAAACAATCACTTCACTCTCCAATTCGCATCTTCAACAGCAGCAAAAGTTCACCTCATAGCAGCAGACTCGATTCTAAGAAGTGTCATCTTTTGTATTTCACTTCAAGGAGAAGTGTCTACATTCATTGTATTAGACTCAGCCCTGTGTAGGGCCTGATTTGCATGTAGTTTCTGCACTTATTCTTCTAATATATAAGAGATCATTTTGTTGGGTTTTTCTCCCTCGAGTAGGAGGGCTTCCCCAAGGTAAAACATTGTGTTCATTGTTCTTTGAGTTGTGTTTTCTGCTTGTTTACATTTCTGATCTAAAAACTAACAGGGAGTGGATAATAACCTTGAATTCGTGTTGATAGTTACTTATTTGTTTTAAGATCAATGAAAATTATGTATGTCGAGTAATTTAAGGATGTTGCAAATAGTACAAATGATCAAACGGATTGTTTATGAATTATAATATTGGCTAACATTATTGTGGGGTTAAAACCAGAGTCTATTGGTAAGTTGTAATTTAATAAGATATACTTCTTATTCTTCCATTGAAATTGTGATTTTAGGGCAAAATCTAAGTATATCCAAAAGGGGACATTACATTAGATCACTAGTATTATTTAATATTTAATTATGCTGAATATTTTACTATTGACTTAGTTGAAGTAGTTCTAACCAAACATTGCAAATGTTGATGGTTCATTTAGTGTACATTACAAATGTTGATGGTACATTTAGTGTAAATCCTTGTTGAAAAATTGATCATTATCAACCTGTCCCAATCAAAGTGCTTTGCCACTAAGATAATTATAAACTCATGGGCAATTCTATCATTCTCTACATCAATCATGATTAATTATCCAAATATCATATAGTTAGTATGTTAAATTATAACTAGTCAATAGCCAAACTTTAGGGTTATAACACTTTCAATTCACATAGTGTTGTACTAAATCTCCTCAACTATAGTTTCCCATACACCTCCATTCATAGTGTTTGATTTCTTTTCTATTCAAATGTGTTTGAGTTATCATAGATTTGAGAACATCCCTCTTACTCTTTGTTTTCATGTGCTGTTGAACTTTGCCAAATGTTTAGCAATACATGATGTATGTGTCTCCCACATCAACCAAACTCTTAGCTCTTTTGGCACACAAATTCTACTTGCTTTATAAAGGAGCTTTCCTTGAAGGAAGCAGTTTTAATGAGGCTTAAACATGTTGATGAGGCTCAAACCTATCATGTTTATTATTGCATACAATCAAATATATCTCATTGAAATTTGCATCAAGTGCATAATTATCCACAAACACTTGACAACAAAAAGACTCTAGCTTGCATAAACTATTGCTCACAAATAAAAGAGGTGGTTTGGATAGCATATCGACCCCCTTCTTCAATACACCACACTTATATTTGGTCATAAGATGGAATTGTTGAAGGAATCCCATCCATTTGTAATGCTTGGACTACTGCAACTTTATTTACGCTTGCAAGTATTTAAGGGTTTACAGTCAATGTGCACAATGGTCTCCTTCCCCATGAGGCAATGTTTCCAATTCTTCACCACAAAAACAAAAGCATATAATTATGGTTTATGATCGATGTGCACAAGTGTTGTAATTTTAACACTATCCTTCTAAATGTTTTTGAATGATACCAAATAGGCCTACCATCCATCTCTACCTCAAATGTAGCTTGGAAATCAAGTAAAGCAAGGACTCATTTTGTACTTATCTTCTTGTTCAACTCCTCAAATGCTCATTGTTGTCTATTAACCCAATGAAATTATCTTCCTTTTCCCATGGCTTCATGTAATGGTGTAGCAACAATGAGAAATTTGTCACAAACATACAAAGCATAGTTCCGAGACTCAGACTCAACGTGGACTCAATGAGGGTGACTCGACTTGGGACTCGAGACTCGGCACCTAGACCTGGCGTAGACTCGACAAAGTGAGAAACCCAAGAAGTTTAGATATTTTTAAGGATTTAAAACTTGTTTCATGCACCCTTTATTAAATAAATCTTAAAGACACAATAACATCATCTAATAGAAGCTAATTTGATCACATACACAAGTATACATCGATCACGTAAGTATAAACACAAATTGTAGTTGAGCTACTAAAGGAAAAAACACACTTAGATATATAAATATAGTCAAAGACTCAAATGTATACAAAACTCATGGAATATGAAATCCATGACATCAAATGTTCCAAACAAATATGAAATATCAAAAAAAATAACTAGGTCTATGAACAGAGGAGCCACTTTATGACATTCAAGAGATAATACATAGCTCTTGTACCACGTGAGAGCATTGTCAAATAACTTGATCTTTGCAAATGACATTTTTTTTTATAAGGGATAAGCTTATGAAAGCTGAAATACACCTCCATTAAAGATATCCATTGATCCAACTTCTCAGTACTAATCTCTCCATCATACAATTGTATGTCAATCTTTCCTTTGACCTTAAAGACACTCTATGTGGATGATTCTCCTTCCTCTAGTTCAGTTTTCACCAATTGTTCATCTCCCTCCTCAAGCTTTAAGTATTCCTATTTTCTCAGCCAAGCCTTACATGAATTCCTCAATACGGTCTATCTTTCACATGGAACTAGAGATCCTAGCTGCATCAACTTTGATGCTTCTAAATGGACTTCTCATTCTCTTAACCTTCTCTACCCATTTTCTTACATCCCTATTCCACTACCTTGTTCCACTCTTGGGTTTGTTACGAACTAAGTTCTCACAACCATGTAACATTGTGGATGACATAAACTGTCCAAATGCTAATAGCAATCAGAAACTTAAGGTTCTATTACCACTTGATCCATAGATCATTGCATTTCTAACCCATATCATCATCAATTATGAATTTCCATATTAACTCTCCTTCCAACTGTTAGCAAACTACTCTAGAGGGCTTAAAACACTTACAACATTATTGAATTCAAATAACATGAAGGAAAACAATCAATTGCAAAGAACACAAACATAGGAATAGCACACAAAACAGTTTCCTCTAGATAAGGGAAAAATCCAACCAAGGATACTCCTTCAACATCCCATCACTAATTTGTACCCGTACAAGAATTACAATGCCAAAAAAATGGTCTTCTAGTGTAATACAATAGAATATTCACACTCCTTTGCCTCCTCTCTCCTCCTGCAACCATAAGAACTCTGCAACACCTTTTGATCCATTTTGAATCGCTATGAGAGTTGCTTTCTAAGCCAATTCAACCTCTTGAATGTCTTGAAGTTCTCCTTTCATCCCCTCTTTGGCCACTTAACTCCCAAAAAGATAAATGATCGTTATAGAAGTTTAACATTTGCAAATTTGGAACAACTCAATCATCCAAGAAAACTACTCAAATGTTCATCCTTTGGAATTTGACAATCACTAGCCAGGAATATAACCATTTATTGGCCGACATTCACACGTATGCAACACCCACCTTTGGATTTCTTTTGGAATTACCAATTATGTGATCTTCTAAATCATTAAACTGATTGAAAACAAATAATGCAAAATTTATGCAATCAAACTAGATAACATGCCAAAAAATTCATTCATGATTTTTATTGAAAACTGAGATAAGCATGCCTTCAGATATTTTTGAGTTATTAATAAGCTGAAAGTTAAAAAAATATATAAAATCAGAATTTATATTCTCTATAATAACTAACATAATTAATTAACATGTTATATTTTTGAAAATATTAATTACATTCAATTAATTAACATCTACCAAATCCAATATTAATTTAATTAACAATAAATAAATGACAAACTCCATATATTACCTAAATTAGTAAGAATACTACTAGCAGCAAACAAAAAGTACCAAAACGATAACAAATAAAACCAAACTCTGAATTAATATATATTTTATAAACCTACATAAAACAAACCAAAAACCCAAACACCAATCAAACATCTCACACTTGATTGATGAAATAATGCTTAGATGGTCTTTCACATGGCTGCGATCCACTATTATAGGGGTGCAGCTCGAATTTTAGGCTGCGGCTGGGTTATTTAAACAGTTAATAAACATTTAATAACAGCAGAAAATTAATTAATAAATAGACACTTCCTTTCTATTGTAATTTTTGTTGATACTTGAAATTAAAATAGTAGTATTAAACAATAAAAAGAAAACAATAAATTTAACAATGGAAAACATCATAAGAACCAATAATTTTGAATGAAATTCAAACTCTTGATAAGTTGTTGAAATTTTTTTGGAAATTCAAATCATTTTCCACTTGAAGCACAAATGTGTTCTTTGAGAAGAATCACCCCAAAGAATATAAGGGTTTCTGTCCCAAAATCCAAGATTGAATCCTAGAGGATTTTTGTCCTATGGAGATTGTCAACCAAGGGTTTCCATGCTTGAATTTTGAAAATTCAAAGATGATGAAGATGAACAATGATAATGAATAATAGATCTTGACTTCTCTTTTATAGCTGCTTGCCTTGGACCCTCTAATTATTTTAATTTTTTATTTATTTTGTTTTTTCTCTTGAAATATTTTGAAAATACTTTTAAATTACATCCAACGGTCCCTTTTTAAATTATATTTTAAATAAAGTGTTAAAACTAGTTTTTAAATTATATTTAAGTGGTCTTTTTCGAAAGATAATTGAGACCACTTAAAATATTGTTTTTATTATGAAAAGGGCACATGACAACATATGCAACCACACCCTTACAGAATGGTTGCCCAAAAAAAAATCCCACCCTAAAAAAAATTCCACTCTATTTGACATTTTATTGCCTTTTTTTGCCCACACTAGCAAGAAGACCAAAAGACAACCTTTTCCAATCAACAGCCAATCAACAAGGAAAACTGTTTTTTTCCCACCATCATGCACCTCAACAATGATTAGGCTGATTTAGCAGCAACCTGTGTGCTTCAACAGCTACAACACTTTGGCAGCCAATCAGACTTCAGCAACATCGTGTGCCTCTACAACACTTGAGCAGCTAAAGTTACTTTTGCAACTTAGATGATCAACACCAACACATGCCTTTCAATGGCACTTTGAGAGCCACCAGTAATACTTCAACGACAAATTCCATTTTCAGTAGCAATATTATCATCTTTGGCAACCAAGGATACCCTTTACAGCAACTAAAGACACTTCCAAAGCAACACTATAGCATTATATTAATACCTGAACTTCCCTACAGCAAGTAATGACAGATTACAGCTCCATTAGAATTGTGACAATATTCGTGACCATCACCAAGAATATTGTAGATCTATCCTTCTTATAAACTCACCATCTCTTCATTCTAGCAATGAATACACTATTGAAAGTAATCTGGAACTGCTCTATAACACTGCCCGAACTATGTGCTCAACTTACAACAATCCCAATCCAAACCACTCAACTCAATTCCAGATCGTTTCCTCTCTATAAATGTTGTTTTGTTTCTTTAAATTTAAATGCCTACATGATGTTGGGTTTCAATCAATACTTCCCATATGTTCTTACGATTCTTATCCATCTATTTTGCCATGTTGAGTGTTTAAACTCTCTAACAAACTCGATATTCTTCAAACTTTTGCCTTCCACATTGTGTTGTATTCCAATTCAAGCTTCTTGTTATTCTTACCTAAAACATTCTCATCAAGTGTCTACTAGATGCTTCAATTTACTCTTCATCTGTTGTAAATCTGATTTGAGTTTGCCTTCTTCTCAATCCAATCACAATTATGGCTGACTTTAAATTTGTTCAAGGTGGTGATTTTTCTCAGTTTGGCCATGTTGACTGTTTAAACTCTCTAACAAACTCGATATTCTTCAAACTTTTGCCTTCCACATTGTGTTGTATTCCAATTCAAGCTTCTTGTTATTCTTACCTAAAATATTCTCATAATGTGTCTACTAGATGCTTCAATTACTCTTCATCTGTTGTAAATCTGATTTGAGTTTGCCTTCTTCTCAATCCAATCACAATTATGGCTGACTTTAAATTTGTTCAAGGTGGTGATTTTCCTCAGCTTGGACATAACATTAAAATGGATGAATCACCAATAACAAGAAGTTAAGTCTATCAAACTAGAACAGAAAATTAGTTTGATTATGTCGATACAAATGAATTGATTCTTAAGATACTTGTTATACTGGCAACATGCTCGTTTTCTCAAGGCTGGAGAAATGGGTGGCCAACCATTAGATTGGGGACGACTATCAAGTTCCCCTGCATGCAGTATGTCATTTCGGGTGTCAATTTTTCTAGGGTCTGTATATAATAGTAGGATGGGGAGAGAAATAGCGGACCCAAATCTAACCCTAGCCACTATAAAGGTAGGGCAACTAAAAAAAGCTATAGAATCTCGTTCAAAGATAGAATTGGTGACGTGTCATCTACGGTAAATTATTGCATTCAAACCTATCCTACTATAGAATTGTTTGGATTTCCAAACCATTTTCAACAGGGCCTTACTAAATTGAATAGGGTAAACTCTTCCTATATAATCTATAGTGGATATTTCGACACTAACTTCAAGTTTCAAGGCCAATTGATCGTAATTTGAAGGCAGATAAATTCATCATGGTTTTGCAGCGGGGAATCACATATCACCAACACAGGCCATCTCACTGGACCGCTGTGTTTAGTTCTTCCATAAGCGAAAGATGGTGATAGCAGTGCCATAGATAGAGAAAGTGGGTCAATGCCTATCAATTATGCAAAATGCTAAAGATATTTTTACAATAAGCCTTTCCCTTAAGGACCTCCACATACTTCAAGTCATTTATCCTATACACCATCTAATTAACCAATGCATTTATCAATCGATCAATTCTGCCATAGATGGGAGAGATTCACATGTTGACCCATTTCACAACTTCTAGGTGTTGTCTTTCAACCCTTTATATCAATGTTGTCAAGATTGCATTCAATGCATGTTCTATTGTTGATCAGTTTTCATGCTTTCTTCAATTAGTGTTGTTGGGATTCCCTTCAATTATGCTTTCCCGTGTTGTTCGATTTGTATCCGTATTTTTGCATTTGTTTTCATTTAAAAGGTGTCTGGGTTTCAATGGGTTTATTGACATTATAACGTCCTTAGCTGGAATTTTTATAAAAGATGCACGTCTGTTCATTTTCTAATTTGTGCAAACTAAACTGAAACTAATATGAAATATAGAACAGCAAATGTCGACTCCAATAAAATTTAATGGATAACAGGGTCTCAAGATTTAAAAGGAACCCTGATATCATACAAAAGTTCACTATACATGACTTAGAAATCATATCTGGGATCATAACGCGGGCTGTGTTTAATGCCGTGCAGTATTCCTTTGGCTCATTCAAATTGCTCCATCTCCTACTATGCCACGCTGCCTTTCTGAGTATCGCTGATTCCTGCGTTATTAAACATGATGTCCAGTCGTCCGTGTTTTTCTACCGCTGTTCTTTATAGAGTCATAACCTGGAAAATCCAAGAAAATGTTTACACAAATGTCATAGAAATTCGCCTAAAGAATGCCCTGCCAAAAATATTACTGAAATCTAAAAAAAATCTTCGCACAAGATCAAGAAAATCTGCACTAAACTATACAATGCAATTCCTATGAAAATGTTCCGCACAAATCTTCATTAAAACTGTACCTGCAAATCCAGGAAAATGTCGGCACGAACAGCCTGAAAATCTTCAAAAAAATCATACCCCGCCAAACAAAGAGTCCGTTCGCACGAACGATACAGAAGCCCTCATAAATCATCCTCAGAGAAAAACGGAAAACGAAGAGTACGATTGCTCATCAGTACTATATAAAGGAGCGGAAAATGCTTCGTGAAATGTGACTGCTTTTTTCTTTAAACGGCATTTGAATCGTGTTTATCCGTTTTTTTTTTTGAACGCACGTATTTTTTAAACCGCATTTTAATTTAGGGGACAGAAAAGGAGACAATTCTTTTATAATTGTTTTTAACGCAACGAACATTTTAATATATGTGTATAGATTGTTTTTCTCACCGTTTTAATGAAACAAGAGCGATTTAGTAAGGAAAAAAAAAAGAAAAAAGAAAGTGATTAATTTTAAATAGTTTGTGAATAAATTTGTCATTGTAGTCTTATAATATGAACTTAATCAACATATAAATTACAATTTCATTCAACAAATGTTCTACAAATTATAAATAGTTTATAATTTACAATTTTATAATACACTAATGTATTTCATAATTAATTAGTATATTGATTTTAAATTAAATTATTTAATAATATTTATTAATCATCTAAATTAAGAAATGATAATTCAATTAAATAATGAATAAACAATTTTAATTTGTTTGTCTTATATTATTTTTTTCCAATACTCAATTAGTTAATAAATATATAGAAGAAATATATATATATATATAATATGTCTGATTTTTGAAATGTAGTTATTATTCAAATATTTTTTATTTATTTATCCTAATTTATCAACAAAAATGTAAGAACTATCATAGTCTTGATTTGGCTCAGAGAAGAGGGTACAGGAAGATTTGGTTGGAGGATGATTCTCTGAACATTATTAATAATTTGAAAAATATATCTCCCCCATCTTGGACAATTGAGGCCTTAATCAAGGATTCCATTGAAATTATTGAATCCTTTGATAATGTTTATATTTCTCATATTTTGAGAGAGGGAAATAAGTTAGTTGACTTCTTCGCTAACTTCGATGTTTTTGAATTAAAAAGCAGCAAAACAAGGGTGTTGACCCATACGTAGAAGGCAACAAACGCCATCCAGCAAAAGCACATTAACAACACAGTGACAGTAGAAAGAAAGCCATCACCCACAACACATCATCAAAAAACAAAAAGTAACAGTAACCATAGGATAAAAAAGTTCTTCATGCAAGCATGAAACCAGCCAAAAGTCCAAAGACCCCCAGGGGTCCAACCAGTTCAGCAAAATTAACAAACAACAAGACATAGAAATAAACAAGAACAAAAAGGACCAATGGCCTAATTCTTATCCTTCATGCCAGGCATATCCTGAATAGTCGTCACCCAATCTGCCGTGAGGAACTCGAGTAACTCCTTGAAACCAGCATCATCCGCGGACTTGTCCTTCTGCAGTAAGCAAAGACTGGTGGCCAACCTATGCATGACCCTCAGGGCAAATTGAGACACCTCCTAGACATTTTTTTCCAACCTCTCCAATCTCCCCTTCAACTTGCCAACTTCTTCCCATGCTTGATCTTTTTCCTTGTGATCATCCTGCAAGGGGGCTTTTCCTTTATCTGCATCAGAGGACCGTGGGGTAATTTCCATCACATTGTCATTAGAAGGGCCCTTCTTCAAGCTTTCAGACACATAGGATGCGTTGTTCACCGACACAGACTGGCCTTCCCCACCCACCACCATTTCCTCCAGACTTTCACTGTCACTCCCATTATCCTTATCCGAATTAGAAGCTTCCTTAAGACTTCCCACCTTGTCCTGCTTAAGAACTAGTCTATGAGATCTATGGGGGGTGTTACCTTCTTTAGTAATCTCGATGTCAAAATCAATTTGCTAGAGGCAAAATTTAGTTCTCTTAGAGGCTTTAGCCTCAGGGCGCGGGGTAGAGGCAAGTCTCATTTTTTCCCTACACGTATCCCCCAGGCCCTTACCAGGGGAAGTGCCATGGTGATGGGCTTTCAGGGTAGGATTTTTTAGGCATTTTTTCTTACTTGAGCCCGACGTGTCCAAAATACTAGCAGAGGGGGGAGTAGAGGAGACTGGGGTTTCGTCAAGAGTAGGGAGAGACGAGACTTCTTGCACAGTGATAGGCCGAGCAAGGCAAAGCGCCATATGGAAATGATAGAGCCTAGACATAAGGCCCTGGTGGAGGATAGTATAATTCTTTCTAAAAATAGAGGCTTCATTAAACTCCGCAATAGTGCTATCAAGAGCATGATATAGGAAAAAAGGAATGGAAATATGCAGATGATTCCTAAGGTGGTTGAGAAAATTATTTAGTAGTAATAATAGTAGATCCCATACCTTCCTTCCAATGTGAAATATTTCATGATCACCAAACAAACTCTATCCCATGGCTCCGACAGCGCCTCGTGATCAAAGCTATCCCACAATTTGAAAGGTTTCT
>VDFB02058242.1:354929715-354957098 GCA_007258455.2 Sequoia sempervirens
AAAGTGTTTACCCCTTGAATAAAAAAAAAAAAAAACTCACCGCCTTTGTTTGATCTTAGACATTTAAATCCAATTTCATTTTCTACTAAAGCCTTAAATATCTGAATCACTTTCATCAAATGAATTATCATCTCTATACACACATACTCTTCTTGTAATCAAAGGATTTCTTCTTATTATTATTTTGATCATACTTGTGACTATTTGTTTCCTTTCTTTGTATAAGGTTCTTCATCAATATCACTTTCTTTCAAATATGGGCATTCCTAATGTGTCCTACTTTTCCACAATTAAAACATTTAAATGACAATTTTCCCTTGTTCTTTATTTTTCACTTTCATACAAAAAGAGCTTCCTCCTAGTCTGTTTCTTCCTCAGAAGTCTCACTTGGCATAGGTTCTTTATTCTTTGATCTTTTTTTTGCTTTAAAGGTTGCTTCCCTTTTAGTGTATTATCTTTTTCAGTCCTCATCTCATAAACTGTGAGGATTCCATGTAACTCATCTATGGTTAATGTATCCAAGTCCATCTTTTTTATAAAAGAAACTTTAGCATCGAATATTACAAAAAGATATCTTAAATCCTTTTGCACTATTGTTGTCTCTTCTATTTTTTCACCAAGACCCTTTATGGTATTAACTATCTCATCTACTTGAAGTAGATAGCCAACAATATTTTCTTCATCCATCATCTTTAGACTCAAATTATCGTAGATGGGTTTGAAGTTTTGCTTTCTTTACATTGTTGTCTCCTCCATATTTTTTTTAATTTGTCCCACATATGCTTGGCAGATTTCCAATGCATTGCTTTCACGAGTTCTAATTTGGTTAATCCACATAAGATTACATTCGTGGCTTTAGCATTATTTTCACTTGCCTTCTTTCTTGTTGAATTGTTGGAGTTGATGGAGCTTTATATCCCTTTATCACTGATTGCCAAATGTCAAAACCTAAGGCACTTATTTAAGTTTCCATTCTTAAACTCTAAAATGCATAATTTGTTCCATCAAACAATAGAGCCTTATTGGAAGAGAATCCTTCTTGTCCACCCATGTGCACTCTTTAGATCTACCTTCTAGTTTGCTAGACTAATTTGAAGAAGCTCGCTCTGGTACCAATTGATAAGCACACGGTTATTCTGAGAGGGAGGGGGTTAATCAGTATAACAATTTTTTTTTCTCACTTTAAGATTTAATCAAAATTAGCACATGTAAAATCAAACAATGAGCAATACAATAACACAATTTACGTGGAAACCCTTGCAAGAGAAACAATGACAAAAATATTGCTTTCATTAATCTTCATTTTACAAACTTTCTAGGCACCAACCCCTCCTTCAATTTGTGAGCACCAACCCATTGGAGGCACCAACCCCTCATTCAAATTATCTTCACAATTTTTGTTATAACTCTCCTTTTCAATCTGTTATAAACTGATCATAAATCTGCCACAAAATTATCACAATCTCCACATGAAAATCTGTTTTAATCTCCTTTAAAATCTCCTATAATTTCCTTCTTGAATGATCTATTTTGTTCTCCTCATATACAAATTTGCTGGTGTTTTCTGTCTACCCATATACAGATATAATGTACTTCAACATGTGTTCAAAACAATGCATTGTAACACATAAACAACAATGTGAGACTTCCCATCTATTCACCATTTGTTAGCATGATTAAAACGTATGGATATGACAGTCATTGGATTCGAAGTTGGCTCTGTTATGGAAATTTTATTTAGAATTAGTGAGGATAATTTTTAACAGAGAACAATTTGTAAAAGTAATTCAGCAAAAATCTTTATTGAAAAACACTTGGCAATAGATAGAGACAACTATTTGATACATTTTCTATTTTTCGAATAACAGTCTTTGCTGACAAAAACCATCAGTCCAAAGGCAGTCAAGTCAGTCCTCTTTCACTCCGGTTCTAATTTGGGTGTTTTCATTAATTCCCAAAATACTGAAAAAGGGATGTGGAAGAGCAAAACAGGATACCTTACCTAAACTGGTTCAATTTGAGATTGAGGAACTAGTCTCCAGAGAAGGTGATATTTATGTTCAATTTAAGCAAGAGACCTTAAGTCCTCCCACTTTTATCCATTGCTTACATTCTTACCACATATGCATATGGGAATATTCTATCATATTTTACTCTAAATCACTCCTAGGGCTCTAAAAGCAACAACAAGCTTCACAATAAGAGTAGGATGTATCCAAATCCAAGGGTGTTATAGCATATTTAGAAATTAAATCTAAGTGTTCAAATCTCTGCTGAATCTGAGCATACAACAGAAAAGAAGGGGTAGATCATGAAGACAAAGAATCTTAATTAAGCAGGTTGCATGGGTAAGATTGAATATTGTGAACGGCATATGAAGCAAGCATTTACATAGAATATGAGATCAAGGTAATGCTGAAAGTAAATCAAACCCTTCAACACAACCCTAAAATCTAAAATAATATAAAAGGCATCTCCAAAACACAACTATTTACATTTTACAATAAACATTTTTTGCACACAAAATATGTTCCTTTTTGCCCATCACGACTCCATAATCTATGGTAGCTAAACTTTCCAATCTGTCAAGATAACATGTTTTCATCCAATTTGGTCCTTTATGAAGTTAACAGTCTTGCAAATTTACTAAATTTGTAATGCATTAATAAAATTGATATAGATATCATCACATATTATGTCTACCATAGCATGGTAAGGGTGTACACATGCAAAGACATATAAAACGGGCTAGACCAAGTACCTAATGGTTCTCCCCGATATAAGTGATCAACACAATAGCACTGCATGCTAGGTTAAGCATGCCAATATCACCAGTAAAAGATCATAGTATGGAAACAAAGGAGTATAGTATAACAATATGATCATACAGTAAAAGCATTAGTAACAGTCATCGATACGTAATCAATTATCCAATAATTGTACAAATTAACTACCTATCCAAACTTACAATTACCCTCAATCATCATTTGTACCACTCTAACAAATAATGTATCTTGTAGTATTCTAACGTTAATGTCTTATTTTTATCATAATATCAAGTGTCAATTATACCCTGTTGACATTAACAATAACCATATGCATTATGATGGTCAAGTGGAATCCCCACTAATATTTATTTACAACTTATTTTATTCTAACTAAACTACTTACAGTTCATCTTAACAATATGTTTAAGAGATATTACGTAAGTTAAGCATGAGAACTTCTTTACTTAATACATACTAATGACTTAGGAAACTACCAATAGAACTACCAACTAAGATAGGCATCAAATCATTCATTAGGGTTCTATAATCCCTATTGGTAAAAACCAAAGAATGACATTCAAATGGAATGGCGTATTTTATGATGTTGAGAGCATTGCAATGTATTCTTGATCATATGCTAAAAATACAAAGTAGTTAAATAGTCAAAAGATAAATAGTCATATGGAATTTACAACAAACTAAGTTGTAACGTCCTTTGTTGGATTTTATGATTTTTTTTAGTTTGTAACTGGTTTAAAACCTATGCTAAATTGTGAAATAGCAATGTACTTTATTGATCCTTTAACATAAAGATAACAGAAAATCAACTAAATTAACTACAATGTAAATTTGTATTTTTCTGGATTGTATATATACTATATATTTTTTATGTACACTGAATATAGATTACAGCAGAAACTAAAATCAGATTTATATATTAAACAGTCAAAATTTAATACCCATTTACCACAGCGAACAGCATAAAGCAGATTTCATATAAATAAAACATTCGTCCCAATCAGCAATTACTTTTCTAGGATTATAACTACAGCAATACAATTCCAAGAAAATAATAATGGATACTAGCAATCAACATGTGTTTCCAAATTTGTAATTATAGATTTAATTCTTAAATCGTATCAAAGATACTATCACAGCAATAAATATGCTAGAGATATGAATTGCCCAATCCCTAGTTACAGATCTTATAGTTTCACAGCATTTTTCAATTGAAGATTCAGTTGGAATATAACCTCATCCGCAGCCATTCAAATATCATCCAAGTGATTTTAAAGGTGCATGGGATTTAATTAATAACTTGCAACATAGAATGAATCCATATGCATATTTCCTTCTACTTACACCAATCACACGATCAAACCCAGTGAGTTAATTTATTAGCAATTCACATACCAAATTGCAGCATGGGACAGACAGTAATTAAAAAATAATTTCAGAACATTCCCACTGATAGCCAAAGGCAGCAATTAAACTGATTAAGAATTTTATCAACCAAGGCACAATGTGCCCAAACTAATGGCAATAAATTTCGCATAAAATGAGAACAGACACACCTAGGAAATTTGGCAGATAGAAAGGTAAAATTGTTACAGATTTGGCATAACAACCAATAACCTCAAATATCAATTTGTTCAATAAAGATTGCAACCAACAATCCAGAAAAATCTTGGGTTTTCATCCTCAATCATGCAACAACTACCATAGGGGTTTCATCCTCTAAAACATGAAGCCAAGGGTTTCCATCCTCGAAAACTTTCGATAAATACTCAATTTGAAAATAATAATCCTGATACAAAATGAATGATGAAACACACACTTATATTGAGAGGAGGGGGGCTGAATTAGTATAGATTAAAAATTTACTCCTTTGCTACTTAAGCATTGGAAAATTACTTTAAGCCCTAATTATCCATAGCAATATTATTCATGCAAGATGTAGCAATTAAGAGCATGCACACAAGACACAATTTTACATGGAAACCCTTACAAGAGAAAACCACGGCAAAATTTTGCTAACATAAATCTTCTTACAAAATTCGTAGACACCAACCCATTGGAGACTGCAATCCCACCATTGAGCACCAACTCAGCAAGAGACTTCAATCTCTTCAACAGAAGGCTCCAACCTCATGATCTCCGCAAGTAGGAGGCTCCAAGCTCCACAAGAATAATAAGATAATTTAATTAGCAATTGCCCTACCACCTTCACACATATCCCCCAAAATATTTCTCATAAATCTGCAATGTAGTCTTCCCAAATCTGCAAAAATGTCTCCACAAAAGTCTGCAATAATATCTTCACTAAATTTGAAATAATGTCTTCATAAATCTGCCATAATTACTTCACACATCTACCACAAACTATTTTTCAGATCTGCTGATATATAGAAAGATATTCGTTAAAAGCATTCCTTCAAATGTCCTTCACAAAGCCTAATTATATCTCTTCCAAGGAGGGCGACTCTTAGAAAAGACACACTCTTCCAAAAGAAATGACCTTTCATTTATAAGTGCCTCTTCACATAGGTCAGCCAACAATTTTATTTTATTTGCTTTGCCCAAAGTTGGATGCTCCTTCCTAGAGGGTCATCTCTCTTTGAGACCCCATAAAAAAATATAAATTTATTTTATTTTTAAATTTGAACACCTTTAAAAGAAGCGACCCCAAGAGGGGGTCGTCCAATTTATTTACATCAATGACAATTATTTTTCCAACAATCTCCCCCACTGTCATTGATGGCAACCCTATAAAGTAATCATCTTGAAATACAACAGGATGAATACTTCTCCCCTTGACTGATATGCTCCCCCTGGCTCTACTCCTCCCCCTTTGATATCAATGATAAGGCATCCCGAGGCTGAAAGATAAGACAATAAAGAGCTCCCCATGAACATATCCTTCTTTTGAAGTATTTAATGACTGGATAAGAGTGATATCACCCCCAATTTCCCCCTCAAGTACTGAAAATTCTCTTTTGGTAGTGGCTTCGTGAAAATATCTGCAATTTATTCCTTTGTAGCAACATATTTCAACTTCACCTGTTGATCAAACCACTTGTTTGTTCTTTTTGGCCCACACAAATCAGTGTGAACAAGTTCCAAAGGCTTTGATGTAGAATACTCCTTAGATTTGAAGCTTGTCCTTTTTTGTTTGCCATATTGATACTGTTTGCAAATTATGATATTGCTATCAGGATTCAACCGTGTAGTTTATGAGTCAAACTCATTGACCCGCGTTTCATGAGTAGTGGTTCACAAGAACCCATCTCTCATGATCTAATGAATGGTCCACTACACACTCATTGCATCTAGGTGATGCTCACAGAGGTGAAGCACTGGGCCATCCCGGGAGGTCACCCATCCCAGTGATTCACCTCTGTGAGCATCACCTAGATGCAACGAGTGTTGAGTGGACCATTCACCACTCATGAAACGTGGGTCAATGAGTTTGAATCTTGATAGCAATATCATAATTTGACACGCTATGGAAAATACCTCCTACTTATCAACTATTTGCAAATGATATTTGAAGGCTTTGCTAACTTCAATATATGTCTCTTATGGCTTGTTTTTTGCTGATCTTTATAATGTTATCAAAGTTCAAATGTCCCATCCTTCTGTGCCACAACCAACTCACATGTTCTTGCCCTATATAACATTTCTCACTTTTGACCTCATTGAGAACGTACAAATTACCATTTGTTCTATAAGCATCAACTATCAATTTTCCATCTTTCATGATTTTACATCCTCTAGAATGAAACATGAAAGTGTGCCTTGGTCACACAACTGACTCACACTTAAGAGATTATGATTCAATCCTTCAACATATAGGATACCCTTAGTTTTAGTTCTAACATTATCCAAACTAAGTATGCCTTTACCTTTTATGCTTGTCGTAGAAATGTCCCTGAATTTCACCGTTCCTTCACTTTCTTTAGAGAGAGAAACTTGTTTTTGTCACCAGTCATGTGAGTTGAACAACCATTGTCAACATACCATTTGTCTTTCTCATCTTGGGCATGTATTGCAGCTTGTACAAGCATGGATTTTTCTTTCATTTCTTGTTCCTTCTTCTCTTTCCAAACCTTGTTTGATTCATCATTTTTCTTCCCACAAACATCCTTATTTTGTCTTGGAGGCTCAAAAAAAAAAGTTCTGCCAAAACGTGTTGCGTGCCCAAAATTGTTGCACTTGTGACATATAATGTTATAATTCACCAGAGGAGCAAGTGAATTATAGTTCCTCTTCATGAGTTCAAAATCATTCCTTGTGCGAGCTCTACAATTTATTTCTTTATGCCCAAACTAATTACATGAAAAGCTATTACCATGGAAAGAATATTGAAACCTAGTGGTGTGAGGCTTCCTTTGAGGAAAGGACCATTTGAGGTTGTCTTTATTAGTTCTTTGAAAATGTGAGGCTTTATCCTCCTTGTTTTCCTTTTTGTTCACCTCATTTTTCCTTTCTTCCCTTTTATTATCTTCTTTGTTTACCTCCTCTTTGTTGGAAGTTTTGAGGGCTGCAACATAATTCTTACTTTCCAACTTCTTTGTAGTTTGTGAACTTTTGCCATCAACACCAAGACCAGTTTTGATAAATGGTGATCTTAGTGAGTTCATAAGGTCCTCTTGCTTATCGCTTGAACTTTCACTTGATACAGGTCCTTTGTTCTTCATCCTTCTTGATGCTTTGAAGGCGGCTTCATGTTTTCATGATGTTCGTTTCTCAGTCCTCACTTCTTAAGCGGTAAGTATGTTGTTGGGATTAAGGTGTCTCAACCTTAGATTCCTAATATTGATTAATTTAATGTATTATTTAATTGCCTACATTGTCTTGTCATCAACTAGCTAGGTGGCATCCCTATTGGAGGTGACTGAATGACACATATCATCCCAAGTGGAGGTAGGCGACCCACTTTGGAATCTTGGACCTATGACAAGTTATGACAGCTATGACAGATTCTACGATGCGTCATAAGGTATCTTTTTGCAAGGAGAAAGTTGGCACTCAAGTTGGGTTATGAAAGGTTGTAAGAGAATCGGGTATTCTTGGTCGGTTATGATAGATTCTCTTATAAATGTAAGTATTGCCAATTATGACAAACTCTATGACAGCCGTAAGATGTGTAAGGCATTTGTCATAACCTATTTTTAGCATATTTTGGGCACCCAAGCTTGAGGAAGGTATATTTGCATGTTATGACAACCGTAAGGGGTGTAAGGGAATATGTTACATGTGTCTAAATGCATGTTATGCATGGAAGATTGTGCCATGTGGATTTGGACGCCCATCCCCTTCTAGATGCTTCTTCTTGTTTGCATCTTTCTATTTATTGGATGCCTTGCATTATAGAATGCATAGTTTTGTTGCAGGTAACGAAGTGCTATCGGATTCACTCCAAGATACTTGTGTTTGTGACGAAACACTTGTTAAAGAAAGATTTGTACTTGGGGCTGCATTGTAACTTTTATTTGAAGTAATACAATAGTATTGTGCTTTTGGAGGGTGGGGGTTTTTATCCGAAAGGGTTTCCCCACGTATATCTGGTGTTTGTTGTATTTGTGTACTTGTTTCATTATCTTCTCTATGTGTTTCTCTTATTGTAACTGTATAAGGTGTTAAAAAGAAAATTTTGTAATTCTCCACTACTTAGATTAGTGTAGAAAGTTGTTTCCGCTCACTCAGCTTCCTTTTAGTTGGTATCAAAGCCTGGCTAGCCTTGATTCCTTTGTTGGGTTAGAAGGGTTTTTTGAGTTGGATTTTGTTTCAATGGAAGTCTTGCAGAAGTGTATGTCGTGACCTTGTTGTAGGAAAGAGATGGTAGGCATATCTGGGAGGATTGAGATGGAGAAGTTTAACGGCGGTAATTTTGAATTTTGGAAGCTCAAAATGGAAGACATGCTTGTAGATCATGATCTATGGGTTGCTATTTCTAAAACCAAACCAACGGGCATGAAACAAGAAGATTGGGAGCTCATGGACTAGAAAGCCAAGGTTCTTATTAGACTTGTTTGGCTGATTTTGTCCTCCTAAATGTCCATGAAGAGAAGACTTTTGTTTCTCTGTGGAAGAAGCTTGGTGATGTCTATCAGGCTAAATCCCTAGTAAACGAGCTCTTCCTGAGAAAGAAGATGTTTCTCTAAAAATGGAAGATGGAGGATCTGTGGCAGACCATCTAAATGCATTCAACTTGTTGATTTCTCAACTGGGTTCCATTGGAGACAAGATTGACAAACAAGACTATTGTATGCTCCTTTTGTTTTTGTTGCCAGACTCTTTGGATCATCTGGTAATGGCTATTGGAAGCACTACTTCCACCTTCAAGATGGATGAGGTGGTTGCTTCATTATTATCTAAAGAGATGCGAAGGAAGTCTTCTAAGATGGCCAAGGAAGCCCTTGTTGTTCGTGGTAGACCAAAGGAGAGAGGCAAAAAGGACAAGAAATATAATTCAAAGTCTCCGGGGATATCTAAGTCTCCTAGTAAGAAGACAAAGGAAAAATGTTGGAACTGTGATGAAATTGGTCACTTTCGTAAAGATTGCAAGGAGAAGAAGAAAAACATGTCTTTCTCCGATTCTGAATTCGAAAGATCATCCCAAGATGAAGGAGAAGCATTTATTGCAGCCTTGGCAACCCATGCATCGAATGATGTGTGGTTGATAGATTCGGGTGCACCTTTTCACATGACCTCTCATAGAGATTGGTTCTCTAAGTACGAGTACGATGGTGGGCAAGTGTACCTAGGTGATGAATCTCACCTGAATATCGTTGGCCGTGGAAGAGTCAAAATCATATTTCCTGATGGAAGAATGAAGGGAATTAATGGTGTCTTGCATATCCCAGGTTTGGCATAAAACCTGCTTTTTGTAAGTAAACTAAATGATTCACGAGTGCAAATTGTTTTCTCTGGTGGAGGATGCAAGATGACATGAGGAGCTATGGTGTTGGTTAAGGGTGTTCTTGTTGGCACTCTATACAAGCTAGATGCATGCACAATAGAGTGCAATAACTCTTCTGATGTACCGAAGAAGAGACCTTTAGATTCCTCATCCTCACCATTAGATCGTGCAATGAAGAAGTGTTTTGTAGCTACATCCGATGGTTGTGCATTTTGCGTACCTAAGGGTGCTCATTCCATGGAAATGAAGTTTCCTGTAGAGAAGACAATTTTATGGCACCAACGACTAGGTCATATTGGTGAGAAGGGTCTTAGAACCCTAAAAAATAAGATCCTTGTTGAAGGGCTTGATGATTGTAATCTTGAGTTCGCCTTCTGCGAACATTGTGTTTATGGAAAACAACATTGTGTTTCTTTTTATTCTAGTTCTCACAAGTCTTCTAGGGTTTTAGACTATGTTCATTCAGATGTTTTTGGTCCTGTGAATGTTCCTTCATTATCAAAATCTATATATTTTGTTTCCTTTATAGATGATTATAGTAGGACATTCGTTTATTTTCTCAGAATTAACGTTGAAGTCTTTTGTCCGTTTAAGGAGTTTAAGGCCTTGGTAGAAAATTAGACTAGTAGAAAGATTACGTGTTTGAGGACTGACAATGGTGGTGAGTTTTGTTCTGCAGAGTTTGACAAGTTTTGTAAAGAGCACGAGATTGAGAGACAGAAGACAACTCCCTACACTCCACAGCAAAATGGAGTTGCAAAGAGGATGAACAGAACGTTGATGGAGAGGATCAGGAGTATGTTGAGTGGTGCTATTAAATATTCATATGAAAACAAGGATAAAGCATGCATATATACATTATAGAAACTTAGCTTATAACATTTTTGTTAAGAATTCATTGCCAATGTAGTTTTTTTTTCAATTACGCTATTAAAATCAAAATAAAAAGAACATGGTACATTGTTGCCATCCCCCTGGCCGTTTCCGAGATGGGGGTGTTTCCGGGACAGGAAAAGGGGGTTTAGACCCAGGGACGCATCCCCGGGTAACACTGATGGGAAGACAACGTTCCTTCATGGTGACTTGGAGAAAGAGATTTACATGTCACAGCCAAAGAATTTTATTGGTAAAAAAAATTTGGTTTACAAACTGAAGATGTCTCTTTATGATTTGAAACAATCTCCTAGAATGTGGTACCAGAAGTTCAATACCTATGTGTTGTCATTGGGATTTCAAAGATCTAAATCTGGCCATTGTGTGTATTATAAATCTAATAATGGTTGCATTCTCATTATTGTTTTATACGTAGATAATATGTTGTTTATTAGGTATGGTAAAAGTATGATTTCAGACTTGAAGTTTTAGTTGTCAGCACAGTTTGAGATGAAAGACATATGTGTAGCTAGGTACATTCTGGGAATGGAGATCATGAGAGATAGAGCTAACAGAAAGCTTTGGTTAAGCCAAAGCAAGTATGTGAACTCGATATTGGAGAGATTCAACATGGTAGATTGCAGACAATTAATTGTTCTTGTGATGTAGGGAATGAAGCTTTCTGTGAATGATTGTTCAAAATCTTCTACTGAGATGGAGGACATGACCAAAGTACCATATGCGAGTGCAATTGGCAGTCTAATGTATGCGATGGTGTGTACGAGACCAGCCATTTCCCAAGCAATGGGATTCCTTAGCCGTTTTATGGCTAATCCTGGATGGGTGCATTGGGATGCGGTTAAAAGAGTTCAGATATTTACGAGGTACTTCCGAGTATCCCTTGTGTTTTCATGGTTATCCTATTGGACCTCAACATTCTGTGAGTATACGTGTGTTGGAAATGTTGTCATTGATGTCAAGCACGTAAAGAAGACAATGTCATAGACAAACCGTCATTGATGTCAAAGTGAATAGATGAGATGTTTGGATGGAGTCATGGATGTCAATGGATTGGCCAAAGGCCACTAATCATTACTTAAGCATGCTAGCTGACCTCCTTATATTAGCATCCAAATGAAGGAGTATTTCATGTCTAAAAGTGTTCATCATTTATGGAAGGGGATGAACTCTATACTAGCCAAACATTATTGGTGCCCAAGACTAAGGCATGTATATATATTAATCACCTATAGTAAGGTGTGTGAAGATATCAACAATTGCAGCAATTATAATTAAATTGATATCAGAAAATACAATAAAAGGAGCAGCAGCAATATTGATTTTATGAGGAGAAGCTACTAATATTGAAAGGAGAAAAGAAGTCAGCGATTGATATTCAGAAATATTAATAGTCATAAAGCAGCGATCTTTTTAAGGATGATTCATATTATATAAAAAAAGGGAACATAAAGACAAATTCAGAAAAAGACAAAATAAAGAAAAATCAAATTAAGAAGAAGACAAAAGAAAAGTGAAGCAACTTTTCAAGAAGAGATACGATTTTTTTTTTCTGAAGTTAAGCACTTCATCAAATGGTGCGATTTGGAATGTTTTCATATAAGACAAAAATCTTGTATTAAAAAGGTAGTGATTGGTATATATGAAAGAAGGCAGCGATTAAAATATGTGAAGGGCAGATAAGACAAAATTGTTATTTATGAAGAGTTGTGTATGTTTGATGGGTGATGTCCACTAAGAAAAGGTATGCCCATTGCCTTCAATTGAGGAGATATATAAGATATGAGTTTTGGGAATTAGAAGAACATGAATTGAATGAAATATTTTTCTGAGTATAAGGAAAGGAAGAGGAAGAGGAAACATAATGACATATATTTCGAGTTTTGAGATGTGAGAAAATGATTGTGAATATGTGAGAGTGTGTGAGAATAAAAGAGAGTGAGTATGGCTGTGTAAAATCAGAACAGCAAGGTGTGTGTAGAGAAGAGTGTGGAATGGAGTGTGGAGATATAAAAGATATGAATAAACTATGAGAAGATGAAACATGGAATAGTGGAGCAGCAATTCAATGAGTAAGAGTGGAAATAAACAAGTTCATATACACAGCAGATTAAGAGATTGAGTCAAAGCAGATTTGTTAGTGAAATACATGACTATTCAAATGGTTGTATCCATTCCAAAGAGTTGCATCCTTTCATAGAAACATTGCAGATATAAAGGCAGGTCATTCAAGTAGTGAAGTGTGCGGTGTGAAGGGTTGAACAAGTGATATCATAAATACACCAGCAGCCCAGAAGTATGAAGACACTCAGATTCTCAGATGGATTTGTGAAAAGTCATAAGAATTTAACGAAGATCTTACTCACTTTTGAGTAGGCGCCTATGAGCAGATATTCATGAAGATTGGTGCAGACTTATGAGCATATATTATTGAAGTTTATGAGCAGATCTTAAAGGATATTATTGCAGATCTATATTCAGATGTGGGGCAAACTGATAAGTGTAAAAGGAATGCATGACAATGTAGTAGTCTTGAAGCAGCTTTTAAGCACATTATTGGAGCAGAATTTGTAACATTCATAAGGCTAAATTTGGAGCATACATTGCATTATTTGAGAGCTGATTGGTGAATGAGAATGAATGAAGATTTGAGAAAAAGAGTATAATACAGATTTGGTAAAGTAATTAAATGATATCATCATAAAGTAAACCATTAGTGTGAAAAGGAGAGGAAGAGTGGTATCAAACAAGAGATTTAACTGTCTATCATCCGTTGAAGAAGCAACATTGAAGGTGGAACATTATTCTTGAAGTTATTATTTTTGCTAAGTTGGTGTTTGGCAAGTGGGGGTTGGTGCCTCCAGTAGGTTGGTGCCTAAAAACTTTAGGGGTTGGTGCTCCTTGTAGGTTGGTGCCTACTAAACTACAAAGTTTGTGATTCAGGTAAGTTGGTGCCCACATTCATTGTAATACTTATATAATTCATAAAGTACATTATTTGTATTGGTGCCTCCAGTAAGTTGGTGCCTAAAAACTTTAGGGGTTGGTGCTCCTTGTAGGTTGGTGCCTACTAAACTACAAAGTTTGTGATTCAAGTAAGTTGGTGCCCACATTCATTGTAATACTTATATAATTCATAAAGTACATTATTTGTACCGTGGTTTTCTCCCATAAGGGTTTCCACGTAAAATCTTGGTGTCAACTTGTTCATATTGTTATATTCTTGCATGGTTGATATTGTGTGGAGTTTAAAGTTGATAAAATTCAAGAGGGTAAAAGTTTGTTGATATATTGATTAAACTCCCCCTCTCAGCCCCCCCCCCGCCCTCTTCCCCTCCCGCCCTTCTCAATATATCTTTGTGCTCTTCATCGTGATTATGAGGATTCAAATCGGGCAAGTGACATTGATAGCAGAAGATCCACTAGTGGTTCCGATGTTTGCTGCTGCTATCAGTTGCATGAGTAAGCGGCAAGTTGTAGTCACATTGTCCACGATAGAGGTAGAGTATATGGCGGCCACTCATGCTTGTAAGGAAGCCATTTGGCTTAAGAGATTGTGTTCTGATATTGGTTTAGATGCAAGACAAATTACTATTTGTGGTTACGTTTTTACGATGTTTGCAAAGAATCCCACCTTCCATGCCAGAACAAAGCACGTCAATGTTTAGTATCATTTTGTTCCTGATATGGTAGAAGATGGAAAGGTGAACCTAGAAAAGGTTGACACTTGGGCGAATGCTACAGATGCAATGACGAAACCAGTAAGCACAAAAAAGTTTTGATGGTGTTCTGATTCCATGGGCCTTGGGGCCCTGAGCAGATGATCTCATATGACTCTTGGTAGGTCTTCAACAAGTGGGAGAATGTTGGGATTAAAGTGTCTCAACCTTAGAGTCCTAATATTGATTAATTTAATATATTATTGTATTTGTATGTATTATTTAATTGCCTACATTGTCTTATCATCAATTGGGACCCACTGGTTGGGTGGCATCCCTGTTGGAGGTGACTAGATGACACATCATCATCCCAAGTGGAGGTAGGCATCCCACTTTTGAATCTTGGACCTATGACAAGTTATGATAGCTTATGACAAATACTATGACGCGTCATAAGGTATCTTTTTGCATGCAGAAAGTTGGCGCTCAAGTTGGGTTATGACAAGTTGTAAGAGGATCGGGTATTCTTGGTCGATTATGACATATTTTCTTACAGTTGTGAGTGTTGTCAGTTATGAAAAATTCTATGACAGTTGTAAGATGTGTAAGGCATTTGTCATAACCTATTTTTAGCATATTTTGGGTGCCCAAGCTTGAGGAAGGAATATTTGCATGTTATGACAACTGTAAGGGGAGTAAGGGAATATGTTACATGTGTCCAAATGCATGTTATGGCGTGGAAGATTGTGCCATATGGATTTGGACGCCTATCCCCTTCTTGATGCTTCTTCTTGCTTGCATCTTTCTATGTATTGGATTCCTTGCATTGTAGAATGCATAGTTTTGTTGCAGGGAACGAAGTGTTGTCGGATTCACTCCAAGATAGGTGTTTGTAACGAAACACTTGTTGAAGAAAGCTTTGTACTTGGGGCTGCATTGTAAATCTTATTTGAAGTAATACAATAGTACTGTGCTTTTGGAGGGTGGGGTTTTTTTTACTCGAAAGGGTTTTCCCCACGTATATTTGGTGTTTGTTGTATTTGTGTATTTGTTTCATTATCTTCTTTATGTGTTTCTCTTATTGTAACTGTATAAGGTGTTAAAAGATTTTTTTTGTAATTCTCCCCTACTTAAATTAGTGTAGGAAGTTGTTTTTGCTCACCCAGCTTCCTTTCATATGCCATGTAACTCATCCATCTTCAAAGTATTTAGATCCTTCATTTCTTCAATGGCAGAAACTTTTGCATCAAATCTCATGGGTAGAGATCTTAACACCTTTTGCACAACAACCTCAACCTCAATCTTTTCTCCAAGACCACGAATGGTATTGACGATTTCATCCACATAGAGAAAATAAACGGCAACACTCTCTTCATACTCCATCTTCAAACTCTCAAATTGCCTCCTATCGGTTTGGAGCTTTGACTTTTTCATTTTGTCGTCTCCTTCATAAGTCCTTTGAAGCTTATCCCACATCTCTTTTGTTGATGTGCATTGCATGACTTTGACAAATTCTGATTCAATTAGACCACTTAGAATCGCATTCATAGCTTTAGCATTGTTTTCACTAGCCCTCTTTTTAGCTTGATCCGTTGGTCGAGTAGTTGGTGCCACAAAGCCATCCACAATAGATTTCCATATATCAAATCCATGGGCCATCAAATAAATGCACATTCTCATACTCCAAAAAGCATTTTGTTCCCTTCTTGGTGCTTGGCTTGAGGAAAACCCTTCTTGACTCGCCATGTGTGTTCTTAAGATCTTTCCTCCAAGCGGTTAGGCTTTTTCAAAGAAACCCGCTCTAATACCAATTGAAGAAACAAACACACACTTATACTGAGAGGGGGGGTGAATCAATATCAAACCAGCTTTTTAATTTATAACTTTGGCAATCATAAAGCAATAATCAAAGTATCCACACACACAAGATCTAACTATAAAGAACACAAGATGCACACACGATTTTACGTGGAAACCTTTACGGGAGAAAACCACGACAAAATATTGCTTTTATATATATCTTCTTACAAGCTTCGTAGGCACCAACCACAGGAGACACCAATCCCCTCCACTAAGCACCAACTTAGCAAGAGACTCCGATCTCTTAGAGTGAGAGGTTCCAACCTTTAGATCTTGCAAATTAGAAGCCACTAACCTTCAAATACAAGTGATTATAGCGTTGTTCGGTCTGACCTAGATCCCTTCAAGGACTTCAATAAAAATCTGCCTCAAACTCTTCTCTTAAATGTACAAAATGCTCCCACTCAGATATACAAAAGGATCTTCAATAAATACTCTCAAATCTGAAATTTATCTTCAAAAAAAATTTGTATTAGGTCTGCTCCAAATATCTCTGATTTCTGTTCTTAAAAAGTCTGATCTCTGCTCATAAATCTGCTCTTTTCTGCTCTAGATCAACTCTTTTCTTTAGGAAAGATATGCAATAAATTAATTGTTGAAATGTCCTCCAAACTCCTTTATTTATATCTCATAGAGTGTGCCCTCAAACAAATGGTTACCTCCATATAGGTCGGCCAAAATAGCATATAGATTTTTAATTAATTTTTTATTTACCCTTCCCAAAGTTGGGTGCACCTCCCTAGGGGGCTCAGGGCTTAAAAATAAATAATTTTTTGCTATTTTGTGAAGTTGATCATTTATTTGCACTATCAACAATTATGTGCAATCTCTTGTTATAGCATCTATTGTTGGAAATGTTGTCATTTATGTCAAGAAGGTACATGAAAAAAGATTGTTGATATAAGAATTCAAAGGTATTGAAGTATCCATTGAAGCATGTGTTATCATTGATGCCGAATGTGCAAGAAAGAAAACATTTATTGATCGAAGACTATAAGTCGGTTATCACTCTGTCTTGGACGTAACCGTCGAGATCAATATTCCTATCATATTCGACTATCATCATGTTGAAGAGATTAAATGTATTGTTTAAATTAAAGATTTAAACAATTATCATAATAATGGCTGACTATGGAAGAAATTGCTAAATGACACGAATGGAATATATGCTAGCTGACCTGAGTAAAAGGAAACTAAAATGATGGTATTGAGATTTAAATTTGATATGGCCGACTTGTTTATGACAAACGGCTTATATGGTGTAAGGAGAGATATACTATAAGGTAGTGATTTGTTGATATAAGGCAAATTAAATAAAAGCATCATTCCCATATAAGACATTAATGTCTTAAGTTTCATATTAAGCATGATATGATTTGTATATTAAGTGATTTCACATGGCAGCAATAAGCATATGAAGTATATGATTTAATATATACAAGTGTGGCCGACTTCTCCAATGGAGCTGTTAGATAAAAGTAATGCAAGATATGGCCGACTCTTCATAAAGCTGCTTGTAAAAACATCTTATTAATATGTTTTGTAAAGTTCGATTTCGAGGAGGAATTAGTACGATTTTAAAAAGATTGACAAGTGAAGCAATTACAAGTGTAGCAACCTCATTTGTGAGGCTGCAAGATATATGATTTTCATTGTTTAAGTGGTCCGACTTCATTTATGTGGAGCTTAGTATTCATTGAGATGTAAATTAAATGAAAAGGGATGCGCCTTTCACAAAAGAAAAATATTATTTACTAAGAGGTGTGATATAGAAAGGACGGGAGGCAATCAGCAAAGAGGAGTGTTTGGTCATTGCCAAGAGTTGTGTCTCTAACACATCATCTCTTTTGAGATGCTATAAATAGTGGAAGATAGTGTGAATGAAAAATAAGCAATTAAATGCAATACATCTAATGTGAAGAGCAGATTGAAAAGAGAGAAAACAGAAAAATGAAGTGCAAATCAGATTTATACTAAATAGAAGAAGAGGATTTTGATATGGTGAAAGAATAAATGATACATCATTAGAGAGCAGAAATTTTGAATGAAGACATAGCCACGTTTGTGATTATGTGTTGAAAGAAGATTGTGCATAAGTTAGATCAGATTTGTGAAAAAAGCATGGTGTAAAAGGTGTGACCAGATTTGTGAAGAAAGGATTGTGTGAAGTGTGTGTGAAGAATAAAAAATATATCAGATATACTCTAGCAAGTTAATGTGAGGAAATAAGTAATGTATAAATCATACAAATATATAAGGAGTTTACTTGAAGATTTTATAAATAAATTGTGAGGAATATTCGAGCAGAATTTAAGGGGAACATATGCAGATTTTATGAGGAGATTGTAATCAGTTTTATATCAGATTTATGATCAGCATTATAGCAAATTGGAAAAGAAAATTATCTATATTGAATTTGGTGCCTCATATTGGTGAGGTTGGTGCCTCTAGTAGGTTGGTACCTACAAAATTTGCAAAGAGAAGATTAATAAAAGCAATATTTTTGCCATGGTTTTCTCCTACAAGGATTTCCACATAAATTGTGTTGCTATTATTTGATTTTACATATGTGCTAATCTTGATTAAATCTTGAAGTGATTAAATAAGTTTTGAAAGGTAAAAGAATATTGTTATATTGATTCACCATCGCCCCCCCCCCCTCTCAATGTAACCATGTGCTCATCATCTATAGGCTTTTCTTCTCATGGAATATCCAAGGAAGATGCTTTCATCACACTTGGAATCAAACTTCCCCAAGTCTTCGTTGTCTCTCTGAATGTAATAGTCACTTCCGATTATTTTCAAATAATTCACTGACATAGGCCCTGTTTGAATTGTGAATAACCACAAAGACACAGGATTAAACAACAAACAAAAACACCTTCCATGCAAGAGAGCTGCAAACAATAACCTGATATATCCTCAACTAGAAAGAAGTTACAAAATGGATCTTCAGAGAGATGAAGAGATGAAAAGAGCTTGTGTATAATACAATGAGGGTTGAGTGCTTAGAAAAGCAAACCCTAAATGAGAAAGGGATTAGATCACGACAAGTGTCACCATCTCATGTAATGAGACAAAATGATCTAATAATAGCTCAACTAAACAAAGAATAAAAACACTTCTAAGTTTAGATTAAGTGCATGAGAATAAATTAATCTAGTAATTTAAAAATTAATTAATTATTAGTTAATGCATAATTATTCTAAAAGCCCCCCCTTAAGATGAACTTAGGGAGTAGCTAAAAACCCTAAAAGGTGAACACATAAAAAAACAAAGAATGCATGATGGGTCCAAGAAAACAAGCCCTGATGAGGTACCCATATACAAACAAACTATTCTCTCACAACTGGAGAAAAGGAGAAAACCTCATGGGAAAAAACTCCTCTACAAACAAGTAAAGGCTAATGAAGGACTGAAAAGCCTCCAAAACAATGTCACAAAAAAGAATAGGAACATCAAGAACATCTCTAAAGCATGAAGAAGTTGTAGACAACTATTGAATGATGACTGCTATAGTGTTGGAATGAAGAACCTCCTCTGAAACAAATGTTGATCAAGATCGAGAAGACAAGATTTGCATGAGCGCCCCCAACAACAATACTTGAATTAGATGGAAAACAAAGGCAAACATCTGACAACCAAAGATACAAATGGCACATGTACCAATAGTCCAAAGAACACTAATCAAGTGAAAATAGGTCACCTTTAGAAACAAGAATGCAAGAGTGTTCATTTGGTAAATGCTCCATCTCACTGAAATGCATGGGTAACCAATCGTTGCATCGGCCCAATGTAGATACATAGCTCACTTCCATGCGAAACTAAGGAAGCACTAACACTAACAATAGAAAACCCCCATAATGTTGACAAGGGAGAGCCAAGAGAGGTCCACTGAAACTATGTGTCACCAAGAAATGCATGAAGGAGAACCAAGAACATGCACAAAATAGTACCTGCAAATAAAAAGGGTGTGCAAACTAAGGCACACACACATGAAGCAAGAATCATTGTGATTCAGTGTTGTCATGGAAAGCACACTCACTTAACAAAAGTGTGATGGCAAAACAAAAGGCCTACACAACCCCCATGGAACTTTATATCATAGTGTGAGAACAATAGGCACAACAGGATGTGTGAAATCCCCAAAAAGATACACCAGCATGCAATTTTATCTTTGTGCATCTACAAAAGAGAAACTAAATGCAAAAGATGTCTACAATGCCCAAATGGAACAAAAAGTTGGAAATACAAATAGAATAACCTAAAACAAGTCATCCCACGCAAACGAAAAGTTTCTAGGAGCTAAAACGTCCAGATAATCACAAAAAATTGAATAAAATGTACCTACAAAAAAGTCTAGGAAAATTGTATGGATAGTTGTGAAGATCTCTAAAAGACCATCCCAATGCCAGTAGAATCGTGAAAGATGGAGAAACAAGTCAAATTTGTAAGCTCAAGAGTGAAAACAACACATCTGACTTTGACAAGCTATAAAATGTACTAGTTAAAAAAAAGGTGATAAGACCCACACCACTAGAAAAAACACAAAACTAGCTTTCCAAGGTTTTCTTGCTCACAAAAAATGAACAAGCAAGGCAAAAGTTATGCCCGATTTCGTAAAAGTTGTCCAATTTGCCCTAGAAAGCACACCTAGGGGCTAAAAAATGTTTGGCCCTTGGTCGCATGCATGACCTATCATTGGGGCGCAAGGGCTCTAGCAAGCTGCAATCACCAATGAGACCTCAGGCTAGAGGAAACAAGCTCGCAAGGGTTGAGGACAAGCTCCTAGTCACATATGTAACCTATGCAAAGGCGGACAAAGACCCACGAGACCTAGAGCAATGGTGCTCTAGAACCGACAAGAGGGTGGGTTGAAGCCCTTGGAGGCTAAAGCTTGGGCGCTAGAAGCACCGCCTCATGTGTGTCGCTCTACAAGCGGCATGCCTTATATGGCACTACACACTATTTATAAAGCACCCAACACTTTTTTTCTATTTTTTTATTTTTTTAAAATCCACCGTATGGTACAACGTCTGGAAGGCCATACAATGTCCAAGCAAAACAAATTGCCTCAAAAGCTTCCAACGCCAAAAATGGGCAAATTTATAGTCAAAATTCGTTGAATTGGCCTCATGAACACAACAGTGAGGTCCTTTTCGGGCCAAAATGCACCTAAAATTCGCCCACTTCCAAAAATTACAAAAAAAGCAATGGAGATTCCAATTCTGAAGCTGTAACCCTGGTTGAGAAAGAAACTCAGAAATCAATAAGGGTTTGTTGAATCCACATTATGATACCATGTTGGAATTGTGAATAACCACAACGATGCAGTATCAAACAACGAACAAATACACCTTCCATGCAAGAGAGTTGCAAACAATAACCTGCTATATCCTCAACTAGAAAGAAGTTGTAAAATGAATCTTTAGAGAGATGAAGTGATCAAAAGAGCTTGTGTATAATACAATGAGGGTTGAGTGCTTATAAGAGCAAACCCTAAAAGAAAAAGGGATTAGATCATGACAAGTGTCAACATCTCAGATAGAATGATCTAATAATAGTTCAACTAATAAAAGAATAAAAACACTCCTAAGTTTAGCTTAAGTGCATGAGAATAAATTAACCTAATAATTAATTATTAGCTAATGCATGATTATTTTAACAGGCCTTCCCTTCCAAAGCTTGTAGGGTGTTTTGTTATTGTTTACCCAAATTTATGCTCGATATATTTAATAGACTATCATGTGCACCTCTTCTTTCCAAAAGGTATCACTAAGATTAGACGCATTCAACATTGCTCTTGCCATCCCTCGAACAATCCTATTTTTCCTCTCAACAACTCCATTTTGTTATGTAGTCCTTGTGGCTAAACGCTGTCTTTTTATTTTGTGTTCTTTACAAAAGTATTCAAACTCATTTGAGGTGAATTCTCCTCCTCTATTTGATCTCAAACACTTGATTCTTAAACCAATTTCATTCTCTACTGGAACTTTAAATGTCTTGAACTTTTCAAGAGATTCCAATTTTTCTTTTAGGAATGTAATCCGAGTCATCCTAGAATAATTATATATTAACATGCAGTAGCTCTCACCTTGTAAGTTTTTGGTCCTTGTTGGCCCACATAAGTCAATATGGATGAGTTCTAAAGGCTTTGATGGAGAATACTCCTTTCATTTGAAACTCGATCTTGTTTACTTTCTGCATTGGCATTGTTTGTAGATTCTATTAAACAGCTTTGTTATCCTTGACATGCCCCTTATAGCTTGCTTATGGCTAATCTTCACAATGTTATCAAAGTTTAAATGTTCCATCCTATTGTGCCAATACCAACTCTCTTCTTCTTGTGCCAAGCAACACTTTTATCATTTGACTTATCTAAGGGTGTAAAGATTTCTTGCAATTCTATTAGCATCAACAACAATCTTCCCTACTCTTGTTGTTTCGGTTTCACAACCACTTGGATGAAATGTGAGAGTGCACCCTTGATCACACAATTGAATCACTTAGAAGATTGTGTTTCAATCCTTTGATGTATAACACATTCTCTCTCTTTGTCTTTCCATTGTCGAAGCTAAGAGTGCCTTTTCCTGTGATTCTTGTTATAGCATTGTCTCTGAACTTTATAGTGCCTCCATTAATCTCCTTCAAAGTGATGAACTTCCTTTTATCCCCAATCATATGTCTTGAGCAACTACTATCAATGTACCACTGATTTTCTTCATTTTGTACATGTAGGGTTGCTTGTGCAAGCATGGATCTTCCTTTTGTATCAAGCTCCATTTACCAATATACAGATATGTACTTCAATGTGGATTCAAAAAGATACATTGTAGCACATAAACAGCAATGTGAGACTTCCCAACTACTCACCACTTGTTAGCATAAGGAAAACAAAAGGACGTGACAATCATCAGATCTGTTTCTGACCATGCTATGGAAGTTTTGTTTAGAATTAGTGAAGATCATTTTCAACAAACCAATAATTCGTAAAAGTAGTTTGCCAAACATCTTTATCAAAAGAGAAATGGCAATAGATAGAGTGCATTATTTGATGCATTCTCTATTTCTTGAGCAATAATCTTTGTTCGCACCAATGGTTAGTCCAGAGAAAATCAAGTCAATATTATTTTGAAGAAGTAATCATCAAACAAGACAGCATTTATGTTTAAATTTAGAAGGAGAATTAAAGCCCTCCCACACACTGATTTACCCACTAGTTGCATTCTTACTGCAAATGCATATGGGAATATTTTATCATGTTTTTGTCTAAATCACTCTTAGGGCTCTAAAAGAGAAATCAGAATTTCACAAAGGTAGGGCAAGATGGATACAAATCCAAGAGCATTATAGCACATTTACAAACTAAGCCAAAACATTTGTCAATCATAGGCATGCAATAGAAAAAGGTAAATTATTAAAATAAAGAATCTTACGAAAAGAAGATGCACGCCTAAGATGGAATGTAGTGAATAGCATATGAAGCAAGCACTCATGAAGAATACAAGGTCAAGGTCATTGTTAGAGCCAGTCAAAACCTTTGACACATAACCCAAGATCTAAAATTGTATAAAAGGCATCTCCAAACACAACTATTTACATATTACAACAAATATTTTTTGCACATTAAATATGTTCCTTTTAGCCCATCCCCACTCTGTAATCTATGCCAACTAAACTTTCCAATCTACCAAGATGACACATTTCTGTCTCATTTGGTCCTGAGTACTTAAGAGTCTCCAAAAATCTACTAAAGGTGAGCAACAACAAATGTGCTACGCTCAAACCCACTAAGAGTGTTTCTAGCATAGATGACATGACCAACAAACTCCATGCTCAAGATACATTCAAGTTGATGATCATACATTCTGAACTACTTTATCTTTTCCTCTCTTGTACTCTAAAACATAGAATATAAATTCTTTCTACTTCTACAAATTAAATTAATATTTTTCTTGTTTCCTAGAAATAGTGGCTAGAATCTGTGTTTATCCAGACTCTTTCTCAACACACATTTAGGGCCTTACTTCATGTCTACATTACAATTACATAATCATACCTAGATATGACATTACTTACGTTAGATACATGTTTGGTCTCTTTGTACCTTAATAGTATGAGTATCCAAAACTCATTAATAACTAATTACAAGGACTCATATTCCTACCTTCAATATTCTTTCCAAGTACATCCAATAAACTAATTGGGTGAACTGTGTAGACACTAAAAATTGACCTAGGCTTGCAAGCTCTATTTTTCACCACATTCGTCCTAGCATATTTAATTATGTTACTCGGTCCATTTTCATCTATTAATTAAATAATTTTTAATTATTTAATTAATTCATGTCTCTTTATTCTTCCTGGTTATTTAAATAAATAAAATTTATTTATTTATTTAAATGTGTCGCTAATTATCTAATATTTCTTAATTTATTTAAGTATTTATGTCCACTAATTCTTCTAGATTATTTAAATAAATAAATCTTGTTTATTTATTTAAATGCGTCAATAATTTACATATTCCTCTTCTAATTAAATAAATTCTTTAATTTATTTAATTAGTGCCACGTGTCATTTCCTCCATATTAAATAAAATCATTTATTTAAAATGGTCAAACTTCATATTTTTGGCAAGTAATGGGCATTTATTATTTGCTGTCACATGATTCCTCAATTTTGAATTAAATTAATTTTTAATTCAAATGATGCTCTTTTTATTCAAAGTCAAATGACTATTACTAATTTGATTCTCCGACCTTTTTTAGCCATTTTGTCCATATTCCAACTTTCGATCTTGTCCGTCGGTTTGCCTTTCGATCTCGTCCGTTCATTCAAAATTGTCTTTTCTTATAAAATGGCAATTTTGAATTCATTTTGGCTCCTCCTCAAGCTTTCACGTGAATTTCTTGCATTTGCTGTTAGTCATTTTCAACCATCTTCTGCTCATTTTTGAGTCATACTCAGTCTTTCATAGGGTCATTTTGCAAAAATCCTTCAACACTTGTGTAGGACATGGCATAGTTTTAGATTCTTCGCATAAATCTGAGGGCAAATCGTTATTTGCAGCAAGCTAGAAAGTGTAATGGAGATCAGCCATAGAGATTGAAGATTTGTGGTAACTTTGTTTCATTTATTTTCATGTTTTCTCCTTTACACTCCATTATTTGCTTTGGGTTTTGGGTTTATTGGCTATTAATCTGCTAAACCTTGAATTTTTCCAGAGTTACAAACTGCATCCTTAGCCTATTGATTCAAATGATTTATTGAATCCTTAATGGTTTAGTTATCTTCGTATCTGTTAGGAACTAGGTTTAAGAGTTCATTTGATCCACTCTCTTTGGTAAGCCTATATTGTATGTGCCCTTAGTTACACCTATTCAACTTGCATCCACAATACGTAAGGCATGATAAGAATTACAACACAAGAGATGGTACCTCAATTAGATAAGGAATAGCGAAAACTTTATAAGAATAGATGAAGGGAGTTGCAAGAAACATGCAAGACAAAGAGTTGCATTCATAATTAGACTAGAGTGCAATTAATCATGCCCAATCCACAAAGAGCCATTATAGCACATAAACAGCAACACGAGACTATGAAAGTTTTGTTTAGAATTAATGAGTGTGATTTTCGGCACAACCAGCTATTTGTAAAAGTAGTTTAGTAAACATCCTTATTTTAAGGAAATTCTGTAATAGATTGAAAGCATTATGTGATTCATTTTTTGTTTCTTGAGTATCAATCTCCATTAACAATGGTCAGTCCAAAGTAAGTCAAGCCAATCCTCTTTGACTCTAATTCTAATTTCAGTATTGTTAATAATTCCCAAAATATAAAAAAATGGGGTATGGAAGAACAAAGTAGGATAATTTACCTAAACTGGTGCAATTTGACATTGAAGAGGAAGTAAGCACCAAAAATGTGTTATTAAAGATAAATATAGCAGGAGATCTTAAGTCATCCCACAAACTAATTTATCCATTGTTTACATTATTATTGTGGAGGCATATGGAAATATTTTAGCATGTTTGACTTTAGATCACTCCTAGGGCTCTAAAAGCAATATCAGGGTTTCATAAGGATAGGGCAAGATAAAACCAATTCAATAGGCACTGTAGCACATTCAAGAACTAAGCCAGAGCTTTTAAATTTCTACCAAATACGACCATACAATAGAAAAGAAAGGGTGAATCATATAAGCAAAGAATCTTCCCAAAGCAACATGTGTGCCTATATAGCCATAAGATCAAATATTGTGATATAAAGCAAGAACTCACAAAAACTATGAGATCAAGGTCATGTTTAGAGTAGAACAAACCCTTCAACACATAAATGTCAAGATCTAAAATAATAAAGAAAAGGCATCTCCAAAGACAACTACTTAGTTTCTACGCTAAAAAAAACTTAACAAATAAAATATGTTCTTTTTGGCCCATCGCCACTCCATAATTTGTGCCAAATATAACTTCCCAATATGTAGGTCTTTTAAGTCTTTAAGTTTCTCCCCAATTTACTAAATTTTGACAACCACCATGTCAATGTCAAACCCACTATTTATGTTTCTAGTGTAGATGATATAACCAACAAAGATGTCTTACTTATATTCTCCCTATTTGCAAAATTTTCCAAATTACACCAAATGTAATTTGTCATAAACTAGATTATATTCTCAGTTATATTACAAGACCTAGATGTTTTGAATATAGTACGGTTATAACTACTTCAATTTTCATTATATTTGTAAAAATATGAATAAAAACAATATAGATATATCATCATATATTAAGTATTTCATAGCATGGTAAGGATGTACGCATGCAAGTGCATATAAATGGGGAAGACAAGGTAACTCCATGTTTGTTCCCAATGTATGCAATCAACAAGATGGTATTGCATGCTAGGTAAGGAACCAGTATTATGAGTGAACGATCATAATATGGAAACAAAAAATTATAGCATAACAATGTCACCATAGGTTAAAAGCATTGATAAGGATCATGGATATGTAATCAATTATCCAATAATAATACAAACTGACTACATATCCAAACTTACGGTTACCCTCGGTTATCATTCACTCATACCACACTAGCACATAATGTATCATGTAGTATAATGTTGTTAATGTATTATTAATTTATTATTATTTTAATATCGACTGTCAAGTATACCTACATAATGTTGACAATAACCATATGCATTGGGATTGGTCTAATGTAAACCCCACTAATATTGATTTACAACTTATTTTATCCTAAATGAACTGATTATAATTCA
>VDFB02058242.1:354964041-355013383 GCA_007258455.2 Sequoia sempervirens
TAAAAATAGGAGTCTGGGAAAATGCCACATGCAGCAAGAGAATAGAATGGTAAGTGAATGAGAAAAATGCAAGAAAAAATGACTAATGGTGACATGTCAGGAAAGAGGCAAAGATGTCAACTCGGAGACAATACCAAAAAGAAAGCCAATAGGAGAAGCCAAGTCCCTGACAATTTCAAGAGCCCACAAAATGTTTTTAATTTGCATGCAGAAAGAAAAGCTTGAACAGATATTCAAAAATTTAATTTGCCTCCTGGATTAACCAAAGAATTTAAAAAGAGAAGATTAAGGAGATCAGTATAAATACAAAACGAAGCTATTGGTTGAAGGCAGCTGAATTAATAAATTTGTACTCATTCATAGCAAATGGAAAAAATGAAGTGTTAGATAACAGGGGAAGCTAAACAAGGTCTTGGTAAGGTTTATGCATAGGTTAAAGCTCAATATTGTTAAACTGTGAAAGTAATGTTCTATCTATGTAAAACAATGTGTCATGATGTCAGGTAGGAGAAAATGATCTTATGTGTACGAGTCTAATTCATATAAGTAGAGTATGCATAAGAGGCAATGACAAGGATTATTCCATGAATTAAGTACCTTAGGTTGTAGATGGCAGGGGAAAATTAACAATTGTTGATCAGCCTTGAGGCTTTGGTGGAGCTATATAGCCACCATTTCCGGAAAAAAAAAGCTCTATGTCATCCTTGTTGTAGTTGAACAATCGTCATCTCAATGGGACAGGTATTTGGACGATGGCCATTCTCATGGAAGCGGGATGACGGCTATCTTAGTTAACAGTTGGGTATTGTTTTCTTGTTTTACCAAGGTGTTCCCTCGTTCACTTGTGCTCAGGCCAAAATGGAGTGGATGTAGTCCTCCCAATTTGTGTAATCAAGTCTGATTAGGTTTGGATGTTAAATCCTTTAGGGATGCATACGCATGTATGACAAGTGATTTCAGTCGGATCTGGATGTGGAGTCATGTGTGGGTGTGTGCATGAATAAAGTGCGAGTCCAGTCTTAGTCTAGATATTGTATCTTGTATGTGTGTGTGACTGAGATATTAGAAAAGTGTTGGGCCCTTGGAGTGACTAGGTGGTGGTTTCCATAGACTTGATTGGGTTGGTGTGGAATCTGCACTATTGGAATGGTTATTAAGAGTGGCTGTAGAATTGTTCAAGATGGCCAAGTTTATGTAAGGACCAGATTTAGTTGTAATTGTTGGAATGGCCAAGCACTTCATCAACACCCTTGTGAAAAAGAACGTCCCACTAGGAGGGTGGTAAGGTGGAAAAGCAAGCCTGATACATGGGTTTAACCTTCAAGAAAAGTCATCTGCACTCTAGCAATAAATTGGTAATACCTGTTCCTACAATTTATGAATTATAAGTAACTATAGATGTGATAATGATGAATGAATTTTATCTTGACTCTAATTGAATATATATCAAACTACTTGAATGAATTCTATAATCGTTAATACCCTAGCCTAGCCGTGTAATGTCCCTTGTAAGGATTTTTGAAATTATCCCTTTTTTTGTATTTTTCTAATTATCAAAATGAATAAAACCAAATGTTAATAACAAATGCCAAATAAATACCAAATTATGCAATCAGTAATATGTGACAATTTGTGATTTTTATTGAAAACTGAAATAAGCATAGAATAGTTTACCAGTAATGATAATCAGAAAATTACATAAATCCAAGTTGATTCATCAATAAAAAATCAGCAGAATATTAACCATCAGACCATAATATATAAATCGTAATTTATTTAATAATATATTAAGAAGCAACTGTATTTACTTACTATAAATATAAAATGCATAAAACAGTCTGAATATTCCACTTGAACATCCATAAAACAGTCAGCCAAAATTACAAAATGCAATTAAATAAACCTAGCAATAGACATATAATATATTAGTAATGCTGAAATCTAATGAATTAGAGAAGATACGAAGGGAGAATATTAAATCCTGATAATAATATGTTGTCTTTGCTGCTGGAAACCTATAGCAGCTTTACATTAATTAAATCCTTCCCTATTTTCCCTATTAGGCTGCTAGTGGTACTGCAGATTGCTGTTACGAATAACAAAAACAGCAAGAAATAATAAAGGAAGAATATGATACGGCAGTCTTAAGAATCATAATTCTACACAAATATTAGTAATATCATAACAACCAATGGTACGACAGATTTTTCTGCTGATTAAAACAGCAGATAATAATAATAATAATATTTAGAATAACAATGAACACTCTAGCAATAATAAGATCTTGCACAAATAACTAGTAATAATAATAAATCTTTCATAATGGAAAATTGAAACCAGAAATATAGGAATGAATTTAAAATCTCGATATTGTTGCTGATATGAAATTTGCTTGCAAACTCAAATTGTTTGCACGCTCAAACGATATGAGGGTTTTTGTCTCCAAATCTACGATTGAGTCCAAGAGAGTTTTCATCCCCCAAATTTCTTACAAGGGCTGTCCTTGATTGCAAACATGAAATTCAAAATTCAAACTTCAAACATGAAGAAGATGAACAATAATCATGAATAATGAGTCTTGACTTCTCTTTTATAGGCACTTTGCCTCTAGCCATCTTTATTTTAATTTTTATCTATTTTTCTTTTTCGCTCCAAGTATTTTAATTTACCTTTTCAAAATGAAGTAACTGAGCCCACTTAATATATTATTATTGTTATTTTGAAAAGGGGACATAATAGGTTGTAGATGAAAATAGGGAGATACTGTTTATTAGCTGCAGAACTAACAAGAACTCTTGGCTAGTGGAAGATGATCATCAAATTCCTATAAATTAAAGGAGGGTAAACTCAGAAGCTGCCTAGCAAAATTAGCCAGAAGACAAATGTTAAATTGTCTCTGTATCTCTAAGAATTGCATGCTGTGATCATTGAATGAATGATGTAACCAGTGAAACCTTGTCCTTGATTAAATCTATGCTTAACTCTAGAATTGGGTTCTAAATGATCCTAGATGATAATATGTGGTGCCCATGGTAATTGTGATTATATTAATCAGGTTTTATAATTCTAAGGGAAGTGAGAGTAATGAATAGCATCTGTATTCAAAATGTGTAATTCAAAAAGGTTCAATCAATTGATTTCCCTGTAGGATTAAAAAACTCTTCATATTATATTTGGATGAAGTATATTGGAAAAGCCAATTTCTAATTTATCTAAAGAATCACACTCTTCATGTACCCCTTCTATTGGGCTACTCTACAGCATCTTCCTTGAGAATTTTGAAGGTATTCAATAATCATCTAGTGGATGAATCTAATCTAATAAGCGTCAATAATTTAGGGAGTTGGATCAGGAGGTCCAGAGGCTATGTAATTCAATTAAGGGATTAAGTTCTACAATTTTCAAAGCTTCCATGTTGCAGACCGATAACTAGGCGGATCCCTCAATTAACTAGGCGGATCCCTCAATTAACTAAGTCAGATAATCCCTCTATAAGGACTAGATTGTTTATACATGTCAGTAGTATAACGTGTAAAATCTATTAATGACTGTTCAAAGGAAAATTCTTCCTAGTAAAATCCTTGAATGAAATTTTGGGAGCTTTGGTCATATGTCTAGAATATACATGTATTGCCAAAGGTTTATTTTGGAAATTCGCTCAAGTCATCGCTCATTATCATTTGAAAGTAATTATCTCAGTTCATTAAGTTAACATCTCAATGTAATTCCTATTCATTGATGTCTCCAAGGAAAATCTTCATCTGAAATGTATTATCCCCAAAGAGAGGAATTGTAGTTCTCTGGAAGAGTGGCTTGCAAAGGTCAATCGATCTGGTTTTCCATGTTACCTTGCAGGAATTTAAATATTTAAGAGAATTTCTTTGACACTGAAGAATGATTTCGATTTCATTTAATCTGATCAAAGTTCTGTGAATCTTTACTGTCAGTCTATCAAGGAAATTCTAGACCATTGATTCACTCAGGAAAATCCTAACCATCGATCTACGTCTGCCAGAGTCAATCCTTGAGCAACATGTGTTCACCAAAGGAGAAGAATCTGCAATTCTTCCTTGTATCAGTCAAATTCGGCATTGTTGAGGCTAAACTTTGTTGAATCCTTATGTTTGCTGAAGAGAAGATTTGGGGGAAAAGTCCCCCTGATTACCCCTGAAAGTCCTACTGACTGAGCCAATCAAAATATGCCATATTTTTGCACCAGAACAAGTCATCAACTTTGTCACCCTTGAAATATGTAATGTGCCCAATCAGCATTCATAGGAAATTGACACTTTCAGATTAAAAATCAGTTGTAAATTTCAAAATATGACTAGCCAAACTCTGACCAGTTAATGCTAACAGCAATACTAACATTCAGAAATAATTATGTAAGTCTTCATACATCAAAACCAGTCAACTGTGACAATGTAGCTGAATGATTCAATGCTGATATAATCAATGACAACTAAATACCAGAAGCAGTGACAACCCCACCTATAATATTTCATTTATAGCAGCTGGAATAAGATTACAAATGTTGTAGCAAGACGCAGTAAATCACCACAATTTAATGCTACAGAAGTTACAATCTTATTCCCAACTTACAAGATGAGGGGAGATGTCAAATCATTTTCCCATCTTACAATTGTATGGCAGATGTATTAGTTGTGCGCCCGGAAAAAAAAATATGATTAAATTTTCCTTGCACAACTATATCAAGCAACAACTGAAAAATATGTATAGAGTCTCTAAACTAGCAATAGATGATGTTGGCCACACCTCCTAAATGTAGTGCTTAAGATCCAACCTCATAATCAATCAGCGATATCAAGGATTTGCTTGAAATATCACTCACTCCAAACACCAAATGCAACACATATGCAATCCCCGGATGGAATTGTCAACGTTGGAGATGAGGGTTTTCGTCCAAGATCTCCATACAGCCAAGGCTTTTCATCCTAGGAGGTGAAGATTGAACCGAAATTTAAATCTAGAAAGTGAAAGTGTCGAATGAAATCAAGATGCTGAAATGAAGCCAAGCACCACATTTTAATATCTCTCCAAAATCAACCCTTGGATTAAAATTCCCCTCCAAATTATTTAAAAAAACTTTTTTAATGAGTGTTTGAAACACTTTATTTTAATAATACTATTATCAAGTCACCCCTTAAATTAGAATTTAATGGATCCAACTTAAAATAAAATTATTAATTATTTCCCTTGCTTTATAATTTAGCCTACAGGAAATGAGGATAGGCCAGAGGTCTTCTCCATGTCTTTAATTCCAAAAAACGTATATGACAAAATCTGGAACCAGAAGTCAGTTAAGTCAAACTTCAACAATTCTTGCATCTGCAACGTTCCCAAAAGACAATTAATTAGAACAGAAATCTAAATATACCATTGTTAGTAAGACTCAAATCAACAAGACCCTTCGGAGATATTGTTTTTTGAAATCCAAAACTGATAGAGCTAGGTAAATCCACACTCATAAAAAAAATTTGTGTCCAAGAGAAACTCAAATATATTTAGGAGGTGAAGTCTGGAACCAATGTAACTAAGTTAAACAAGATATATAAATCCTCAACTCCCCACGATACTTCAAGAGAATCTTCCAAGTGACTTCCAAAATCGAAGAAACTAAGAATGCCATGTTTAAGAAAATGTTAAGTTACGAGGGAGCAACGGTTTCGAGAGAGAAACTAGACTCATCTAAATGGCTAAGGGAACCAACAAGCTTGAGAAGACAAAGGATCGCAAAGCTCAGACACTTGAACATATTGGAACTCTTGAGGATTTGCCACCTCAAGAATCAAAAACCATAGAATTATGGCATAGCTCCGAGAACAAGTGTCAATTCAGAAGGTTCTCAGAGTCACCGAGTGTCACCCTAGGACTTCATAGAATTGTGAGAATGGTCTATTGTTTGAAAACCTTGAGATTAGCATGAGGAATCCCAAACAATCAAGTGTTTCCTAAAGAAAATAACTCCACAAGGCTAAGCCAATTAAGATTAGTTTGTTCCCCACGACAAGTTGATCCCTCAAATCTTTGAGTTTTGTAAGAAACTTTGACAAAGACCCACCTCATGCAATTTAGTAGAAAACAATAAATTATTTAAATACAAGCCCCAACCTTTTCCAGAAGTTTGGTGCTTATCTTTCAAAGTATGACACGATACACTAGCAAATGTAGAATTATAGAGTTTGGGATTCAATCATCAAACACAAATAACTTGAACAATAAAAAGGCTTCCCCTATGACATTTGTCAAAGTCATCTAGGTTGTTGGTTGGCCTCATTTTAGTGTCTAAAAATAATCTATCACACATCCAATACTCAACACTAGTGAGTGTTTTGCGACTCCAAATATTTAAATTTTGACCATTCAACTTATTGTTATCTAGTAGGACATGATTTTGAATATATACAAGATTCAAACACTAACAACTTCTTTAATTTGACCCAACAAATGAAATTATTACGAAAGATTAATCCTTAGGTTTTACAAATCCTTCAAAATTTAAATCCCTTCAGAATAACTTTTTGACTTTTCACTAACTTAGACAAAGTTATGATCTATCACAAAATTTATACAAAATTCGGCATAAAAATTTTACTTTTAGAAACCTTTTTTAAAAAATGTGGACTCGAAGTTTGAACTTTTACAGACTCAAAAAATTTACACAAAAACCAAACCAAGGTTTAACAAAGAATAAAATAAAGAAATACCCACAATTTCTTGCTCAAGTGCCCTAGCTACAACTTTTCCTACTCATTCCTAGTTTATGCCCTAGCTACAAATAGAAATGCCTCTATAGTTTTTGTGACTACAAAAACTCTCATTGTGCCCTAGTTGGAACCTAATTTAACTTGAATTTTTTTTGATAAAAGTTTATTACACCCTTCAAGGGCGTTGCAAGACCTTTCACTACAACACTATTTTTTGTCCCCAATACCTGATGACCTCAACCCGTATTGTCTACAAATTGCAATCAAAACATTCATCCTTGATTGTCTCCACATGATGTTTTCTTACTTCACAGCGTGCAAACCCTTCCATTTTTGTCAATCAGCAGTTCAACCTCTACAAGTTGCAATTAAATACACATATTACGAAAGTTTGGTGACTTCAAAAGCTTGCACTAGAATCTCTATAGGAAATGTGTCACTATAATTTTATCTATGCATGCCCTTCATAACTCTTACAAACATTTGTCAACCTTCCACAACCCCTGCCTATATAGAACAAAAGTATGTTGTGATTCTTCTTGACAAATCCACAAATTTAGCTTCAACTTGGAAAAATTCTATTTTTTTAGTATGCTTTACTTTGAAACTTTTAACCTCCCCTCTTCTTAACCTTTTAATTCTATATGATAAGAGTTGTACTCGACTAATTAGGCCTCTTCAACACATTTGAGCTTTGATATCAATATTGGAAAAAACCAATGATATGATATTAAGAGAAATCAATGTATCTCTTATTGAGAGAGTACCATATTATTGTTGAAAATGGTGTAAATATAGAATGTAGTTACATACTCAAAATAGATGACAATCACAAAATCCTATTGTTACAAACTTATAACATCCTCATTAATAGCCATTAACTACTTATTACATATAAGCGTAAAAAAACACATTATTATATCATTATTCTAGTATTCTAATATTGGTAGCCCATTGGGTTGTTATAGTTCACTAAGGGGTAGTCAATACAAAACATCCATGAGGAATGAACCAAATCATAATAGAATTTCTAACAAAGCTTGATCACAATGATAGATTCATGAATGATCTACAACAATTTAACAATCCTTCAAAGCGTTCTAATACCATTACCAAATTTAAGAAAGGTGAACGAATCTTAAGTAGGAACAAGGAAAGCTCACAAATAGGTAATCATGAAATAATAGCATTCAATTAAGGATCATAAGCATAATAAGCATGGGATATGTTCACGATAAGGATCATAATTGCCTATTCACAACATTAAATCCTTGAGAGGAATTATAGATTTAACATAGCATAGCACGATATCACAAAGGATTAAGCAACATGTGGTCGGTAAGCATCATAAGATGGAAACATGAGAAGCATTAGATCACAAGTGCACTTCATAGCCATGGGTGATTATTAGGATTAAGAAAAATGGCACATAATACCTTAGGAGCTAAATATCCTAGAAGTATCAATTATAGTGGACCATTAATATCATTCTCGAAGCCCTTTGAATACTCCATTTGCATTTCCATTTGGTTTTCGATCTTGTTATATGTCTATTCAGTGTGAGTTTTTTCTATTGAGATTGAATTTTTCCACTGCATGAAAATTTTTGTGCTTTGTGCAATTTTTTGTCGTTTGCAAACTTTTACTTGCCCAAATTTCAATTTTTTCTACTACAATTTTCTTCTTTCCCTAGGTTGTAAATTCTACCCTAAGATTTTTGATATGCAAATTGTTAATGTTCTATTATGCCCAAATTTTTCTACTACAAAAAGAATTCTTCACTTGACTCCTTTTTTTGTTGTGATTTTTCTTCTCTCTAACATATGCAAACACTACAATATGCAAATTATGTGCTAGGGTTTCTATATAACATGCACTAGGGTTTCTATAAGAACATGGAGTTCCCATTAACACCAGTGCTTAAAACTCCCCAATTGCACAAGGCCTTGTCACCACAAAACAAATACATCTATCCTTCTCGCTAAATATCTAGGGTAGAAACTCTGAGCCATTTGCTTCAAGATCATTTTTTACTATTTCAAAAACAAGTACAAGAAAAGGATGATGGTATCACCATTTGTAGGCAAGCATATTTTTTTTCCTTTTTGGTCCACAACCAACCATGGTATGCTTCTTCCATCACCATTTGTATCCAATAACCCATGTTGAAGATCTTGGACATAGATACTTCCCTCTACATTGGCTCCACTACGATGAGGTTGCGCCACTCGGATAATAACTATCTAACCGTCAAAGCTCAAGCTACATTCTCCTCTCTTGGAACCCTAAAGAGTAATCACCATTAAATCCCATACTGAAATACCCGAGAGGACTAAAGTCCTCACCAAGTGACATATCCTACCAAGGCATTTCAGTGAAGTCCAAAGCTACAATCTCCTCTCTTGGAACCCTAAAGAGTAATCACCATTAAATCCCATACTGAAATACCCAAGAGGACTAAAGTCCTCACCAAGTGACATATCCTACCAAGGCATTTCAGTGAAGTCCAAAGCTACAATCTCCCTGCCAAACTCGATCCTGGGCAACATGAAGTATAATTTGTACAATCCCAAAGGAAAAACCTCAGCATATCTCCTCACATTACCCCAAAATTGATACCAATCAATCCCTAATCAAAAGTAGATAACCATAGTGTCATCCTTGGAAGCTTACATCCTAATAGTGCCATCCTGATCATAGACTGATAACCTCTCACTGACACCTAATCCCCAAGAGTTGTTATAATGCTCATAACAAGCACACCAATTCATCTAATCAACTGCAATCATCACAAAATCACTAGAAGATATAAACACCAACAACTTGAACTAATTACAGTCACTAACACTCATGCGGGAGAGAGTTAGAAATGGATGTTCTAACTTTGTAAGTCCTCCCACAACCTGCTTCCACGAAGCCTATAAGATCACAAAGTCCATCTGCTCATAATCGGAATGTGCCATGATCAATGCTGAAATACTAGGGCAGCAACTGTCATAAAAGATTACCCCAAGAAACATAAGGTATGTGAATGTGGGATTGACCCAAGGAAATCCTCCACTAACCACATCACCCCCTCTAATCAACACCAAATGAGAATTACTCCACTACTGAGCTTGGGTAGTTGGCCAATCCAACTGCATGATATCATTCATTGTCCTATGTAGGCCAACTGGAAAATGGACAGGGGTACCAATCCTCAAGTTGTGTCCACCATTCCAACTCTAAATCAACAACTCACAATTGGCAATTGCACCTAGATCCCAAATCCTATGATTATCACCAATTTCCACACTGGAATCAGAAAGAGCTCCCTCATCCAACTCAAAGAGTGGATTATCATAAGTCACATCAACATCTACCTCAAATAAAGGATTATGATTTATCCATAAACTGAAGACTATCCTCTTGTTGATCTAGACTCTCCTTTTCTAATTTCTTGGGACAATAGACAAGATCATACTCCTGAATGCAAACAAGATCCTCTATTACCTATTTGATCTCATTTGCCCTTTCTCTGCTCTCCTTCTCCCTAAACTATTGAATCTCATAAAACTGATCTTTTGCTTCAAGAAGTACCTCTAGAACACTTTCCAAAGCAAGCTTTGTGGAATTAAGCTCAATAGTGAGCTCACTAACCCCTTCCCTTAACTGCTTAGTCATGGAAAAGTTTCATCTGCAAACTTGGAGGCAACATCTCTATCATTTAACATGTGTAAGAAAATTGTTTTGATTCCTTCCATAGAACTTTTAATCATGTGCAAATCGGAAAGGAGAACATTTTGTTCATTTTAGTTTCTTAGTGTCATGAAGATGAATTTCTCAACAAGTCTTCTAATGTCATCCAACCTAGATAAAGTGTGTACTTCATTTTCCATAGACACCAAAAACTGATTTTTCCAATCTTGTTTAGGCAAGGATAGCACACTGCAGTTATGTTGCATGCAAAAATCAGAACTTTCACACCTATTATCAAAGTCTCCATGACTGTCCCAAATTAAAAATACCTCTCCCTGATCATCCTCAAAAGAAGACAGTGAATCCAAACCAACAAGGCTATTAGGTCCTTACTTAAGATCAGCTACATGCAATGTGAAACAGATTTGTTCTCAAGATAAAAAACAACATCATCAATGCCATCTATGCCATCATCCTTGCATAACTGTGGAGTTGAAGTTAGAACAAAACTGTAGTCAAAAGGCAATTCATCCCAAACAGGTTCCTTGTCATACTTAGGTGCCATCACACCTGAATCCCAAGAGCTAAAGAGCTAAAGGGCTGATTGCTCTATTCAAAAGAAATGTGCTCACTGTACTCCTCTTTGGGTGTTATCTCTTTGAACAAGTCATCTACCAACTCACCAACACTAATGTCAACATGAGTATCTCTCTCTATAAGTTGGATCTACAAGTCAAAACCCAAACCACCTATGTCTTCATCATTGTAATCATCACTGTTTGTTGTTTTGAAAGCCTCATCTATTTTTCCTTCAACAAGACCATCATTCAAAGATGTGTTAATAACCTCAACGATGCCAACCTTGGTACTAGTGTCTACAAATTCACTGGATATCTCTAGAGATGCATTTAGTGCTGTTGTTATGTCCTTTCCCTCATGCACAATCTCATCAATAGAAGCTGCATGCACTTCTAAGGAGTTGTCTTTGGGCTTTGCAATATATGCCTCTTGATTGATGAAGTCTTCTTCTTCATAGGGAGGTTCTAATAGTTTGTCCTCCACGCATTTAGGCTCATCTTTAAAAAAATTTGTTCTTGTCATGTCAAAAACATCAAGCTCCTTCGTAACCTCCTTTCTGCCTTAGCCTCTTCCTTCTCTTTCGCAAGGAATTCTTGAGAATCTCTTTTCTTCCTTGATCTTCTTATGTAGTTAATCAACCCCTTTTTGCTAGGGTCCCTCCATACAACGAAGTCCAAGAAAGCTTCAAAAGAAACGTGGTTTTTGATATCACCAAGAATTTCTTGATATTCATCGATAATTTTGGAAGCGTCACTTTCAGATTTGACTCTTTTCTTCTGTAATCTTATTAGCAACTTTGGGATAGGGTCTTCTTCCTTAGGTATAAATTCAGGTGGCCAATCCATGTTTTGTCTTAAAAAGCCAAAAAACCAAGAAAAACAACTATGATGTTTCTCCCAAAGGTGAATTTACCAAAACATATGCAAGTGTTGATCACTAACTAGCAACTGAAAATCTGACAAGATTTAGCTTCCCAACAGGCTGGCAGGAAAAACTTCATTGTGATACCATTGTAATGACCACCCCCATTTTTTTTATTTTTTTTTTAGTGTGTGGAATATTGCAGATTTGTTTGGTTTCAATGTTCCATTCAACATGTGTGGTGTTTTAAAGAAATAGCATTTCATTGAAAGGAAATGACATAGCCTTGCAACATATCATATTGAACCAATATAAATCATCCTGGCATATATGAATAATAGAAATCAGACTTTAAGAAATACAATTCAGACCTGATTATAGTCAAATTAAGTCCATTCCTTGATCATACAATGAGCGGCAAATGCATGCAACTCCTCAAAGAAGACTCCAAATGCATAAGCTAACTAACTCCAACGCTCCCCTTCACTTTGGCCAACAATCAACTGAGTTTAGACTCCATTAACACATTGTTGCAGTCACCTAAAGTTGTTCTGAGGAGGCAAACTGAAATAGGCAAACCCACAAAATGGGACGACTCCATAAGAGGGAAGCCGAACTGCTATAAATCAAATCTCCACCAAATATAACAAATAAATACTCAAAATGAGCCGCCCAACAGAGAGTAGCCTTTAGGAACAATGCCCAGAACGAGTTTCCAATCACCCACTAAGTTATGAGCAAGTTAGTACTTCCAACCACTATGTAAAAAGGATTTCCAAAATTCTGAAAATGGATATCAGACTTTTGTTAATGAGTTTTGTTATTCTAAACGAGTTTCCAATCACCAGCACTCTAAAATCATCGAACCCACATCAAAACACTAAGAAAATATTCATTATTCAACCCCAAAATGATGAAAATCAAGAACTCTGTAAGCACAATGGTGATCCTTAGAGTAAAACCACTCTGACTAGGTAGGGTGGATCTCTCACCACCGAAACCAATGCTAGAAATGAAGGTTTTCATCCTCAATCAACTGCAATCGAAATCTGGAATCATTCCAACAAAGTCTACTTAAGTTGCCAAAATATCCATAGCTCCAAATGAATAAATAAAGGGGGAGAACTTAGGGCAACATCATTTTGAATTCATTTTCCCTCCAAAACTCCATGCCCCCTTCATAAGCCTTATCATTTTATTCATTAAAATCCTTGTCTCCCAAGCTAGGCATCCACCTCTTGAAGCATAAATTAAGCCCCAACTTTATAAAATAAAACTATTATAAGACATCCACTAAAAGTACAATGGCCCCTCTTTTAAAACAACATTGTGCAACTAGGCCAAGGGGTCCTTTTTATAGCCCAAGCTTATATTCCTTTTTTTTATTAAAAAGCAACATTAATACTTTAGTGACGTATTAACCAATAATAATTCTAACCATGTAGAAAACCTGTCAAGAATGGAAACTTTGCACTACACTGCAATCAGGACTAGTTATCGAAAAATAAAATTACTATACATAGCGACTGCTAAAAATAATAAGTACTCCCAAATATAAAACTGACACAAAAAAAGTAAAGCTCACTAAACAACTGCCACACACTGCCCAAACAGGAAACCCTACACTGCACTATCGCCAGGACCGGTTACTAAAAATAACACTTACTAATATAGAAAAGTGGGTCAAATCTCCAACTAGCCAAAATAGAGGACACCGAAAAAAAGGAATATTACATGAGGCAAGTGTATCCATTATTTTAGATGGGTGGAAAGATGCAAAAGATCGGCCCTTGATCAAATGTCATAGCGGTGTCCCCTAAAGGGGCAATGTTTTTGAAAGTTGTTGATTGTGAGGGGAAAGAAAAAGATGGCCAATTTATTGCTAATATTCTCATTGCAACCATTGAGGAAGTGTGTCCCCATAACGTTGTTCTAATAGTAATGGAGAATGCAAATAATTTTAGAGTTGTCGTTTTGTTGGCTGAGGAATGATTTTCACATATCTTTTGGACACCTTGTGCAGTCCACCCTCTCAATCTTATGCTACAAAAGATTTGGAATAAAATTGACTAGATCAAAGAGTTGTATGCAGAGATTGAGGACATCCAAATGTTCATCACCAACCACCACATGTCTCAAGGCATTTTCAGATCAATTCCAAAATTGGAGCTATTGAAGGTTAAGTGAAGTAGCATGAAATTTTACATTTTCATAATTTGATTGTGTGGTCTAATTCTCCTTCAATTTTTGAAGTTCTTTTTTAAAATTTTTATTTATTTTATTTTGTATTTTTAATGAGTTGCATAGACCTGTTTCACCTCTAACACAATCATCTTGAGATGGCTTGTGCAAGTTAGAGAGGTGCTTTCTAGCATGGTGATTAGCCAAAATTGGTCTATATAGCAGCAAAGCAACTTTGACAAGGCAACAAAATTAACCAAATAATATTAGATGACTCATGGCGGGATTGTGCAGAGTATCTCCTTAGCTTCACCAAGCCCATTTTGAGCATGATTTGCTATACTAACATGGGAAAGCCTTGCATTAGAGAAATATATGACCACTCCATTACATCTTCTTGCCTTCACATTGACTCCAAAATACTATAGTGCTGAGATTTTTTGTGTCTAGAAGGCTTCCCCCATATAGAGATTTTGAAGTGGCTGAAGGGTACAAGGCAACATCCCGTAGACTCTTCTCTGAAACAGAATTGTGAGATGTAATCACGAATGAGTTCATTGATTTTGTACACTCAAATGGCCAAAGTATTGAGGCTCTTTGTGATATGTTTAAGAAGGATGCTCATAGTTGGTGGTACTTCCATGACCAATTCTTCCAACACCTACAACCCCTCACAATCAAAATTCTATCATAAGTAAGTTTAGTAATTGTTTATTTTTTAGTGCTTTAAGTTCTAATAAATATAATGTATAACATTAATTGTTTACTTTGTCTTCATAGCTTGCTAGTTCATCTACATTTGAGAGGAATTGGAGCACATATTCTTTCATCCACTCAGTAAGGCGCAATAGATTGTACTCCAAAAGAGCAAAGAACTTACTATGTATACATTCCAACTTGCGTCTCCTTTCGCACAAACATGACTACAAGGACCACTTCCTAGCATATTGCATATGAGGATTCTAAAAGCCGCTTGGTGTTGCTTGTGGTTCATCTAATGTTTCTACATCATCTAATGTCAATGATAATGATGGTGTTGATGATTTAGAAAATGCATTTGATGATCAAAAGTGTTGAACTTGATATTATTATTTTAATATTGAACTTGAAGTTTGGACAATGAATATTAAATATTAATCATGCATGTTTTAAATGACATTCAAGTTTATGGTAGTTTTGTTGTTTATAAAGTCTTTAAGTTTATATGATGCTATGTGATATTCTAATCTTAATTTTGCTTCTAGGCTACATATATATATGATTTTTACATGTTTTTTATAAAACAAACCTAACCCCCCAAAAAAAGCCAAAACCACAAACCCAAACCCAAACCAATACCAAAACTGGCAACACAATTGTAGGCGGTAATGGCATCTCCATTGCTTTTTGGAATTACAACAATATTATATAGTCTTCTCCAAGTACATTTGAAGATGTTATTGCTTTCAAAGATCTCATCTTTCAAATTGCGATCCACAAAAGCCTTAAAAGGGCCCTCACTATAGTCACATATTACTTTTGGGTCTCAACTTATCAATGTGAGACTTGTTGATCAAGCAATATTTGTGATTCTAGAGTGTCCTCCCTCATTTGTGATAGACTTAGGTAGAAAATTTTGTTGGTAGTTTCCAATGTCCACTCTAGATATGTGGTTCAAGTTCAAAGACATCCATCCTCTACTCAAGATATCTTCATTCTTGTGTGCTACTTCCCTCTAACTCTTCTCTATTCGTCATACACATCAATAGGGACATGTAATTTGACCTCTATTCAAAGATTTCCCAACACCCCATTGCTAGTGATATCATTCTTTTGGAAATGGATGATGGAGAATGACAAGGAATTATAAATTCGAAGTTCAAGTTTCACATTAAAGTCTGGATTTTGAATGTGAACACTTTCATGAAAGTAGAAAGGAAAGACTTGGAATTTATGGTCACAAGTTTTAAACAAAAGTGCACTAAATATTTCAACTAAAAAATGAGACAAAAACCCTAGCTCAAAAAACACTACTCTTTCAAACAATGCAATTTAAAAAAACTCTATCCTAGAAAAAAAAAAGATACACACCAAAATGCAATCAATACCATAATAACGTAGAATGAAATAGAGTGGAGGGGGAAAGACCAACTTGGCAATCAATCAACTAATTCACAAATTAGGTATTCAAAGCCTAGGTAACTAGGCAAGAGGGAATCAACAACCCACTCAAATCCTCTTCAAATACAATCAACAAGTAATTCTAGAGATCTAAGAGAATACCAAAGTATTTGAATGCACTAATGAAAAGAAAAATGCAAAAATGTGGCATATATAGACCTCTACCAACCTCATTCACTTGGTCAATAAATACCTTAGACAATTGGGTCTTGAGCAATGGACAAAAATTAAATCTTAGCATTTATCGTTCTAAGTACCAACCAGAGTATGATGTCTACATGGAAGCAATAAGTTAATGATCATGGGGGACGAGGATAGAGATGTAGTTATAACCAAGAATTTCTAATGAGGGCATGTACTTTGGAGGAATATTGTAGAAATTGAGTTCATTTGAGAACTCAAAATCAAGACAAAAAATACAAAATGGAGAGCAAACTTAGAAAAATATAGATTGAAAGAAAATATAAATAAAAGTAACAAGAAAAATAAAGTGAGATGTGCATGAGCAAAGTAAGAGAAATAGAGACACAAAAAAAATTGACAAATAGAAATAGGGAAAATAATTAAGAGAGAAACAAATGAGATATAAAATGTATGAATGAAAAAAGTCACATAGTAAGGTAATATTACGAAATTAAGAGAAAAAAAAATAGAATAATAGAATGTGATAAATAAATGCAATACCAAAAGTAATTGAAAATTATGTGACCTACAAGAGATGCTCAATCAACCTTAGCCAACAAGCAAAAGGTTATGGAAAAAAAGACTAACAATAAGAGAAAAAATATGATAAATAGAGGGAGGGAGATAATGACAAATCTACATACAAAGATAAAAAGGAAAAAAATGACAAAGAAATGAAACAAAAGAAAGATAAAAGATAGATGAAGAGAATAAACAAATAGAGAGTGAGTGAACAAGCAAGCAAGAGAATTTTAAAAAAATTGAAAAAAAAAAAAGCAAAAATATAGAAATGGGAAAGGAAGATAGATAGACAAATAAAGATAATTGAAAGGATGAAAATAAATAGATAACAAATAAAAGATAGAAAGACATATAGGGAGAGAAAATAAAGAATTAATTTTGATTGGAGAAACCATGGTTTATAGTTCTAAAACACTTTTGATCCAAATGGCAGAAGAGAAATATGTAATGTTAATACGAATAGATTGTCAGCATATCAATCAATAGGTACACTAAAATTATATTATGATGTTTTTGTAAATCAACATTCAATTAATCAAAATATTCCAATCCAAATCTTTTTCAAAGACAATAAAAAGGTATGGACTTATCTTTTCTTTTCTTTTTTTGTTAAATCAAAGGTATCCCTGCGACCCAACCCAACACCCAATCCGCCTTACCTTGGTCTTACATTCTGCCAAGTTGGGGTCGGAAAGGGGTGAGTAGGGTCACAAGGATAGAATTTTTTCTAAGGTACCTTTGATCCAAAGGGCAGAGGAGGACGATAAGTTAGTTACAAATGGATTGTTGGTGTATCAATCAACAAGTACACTAAAATCACATTGTAATTTTTTTTTGTGAATTGGCCTTCATTTAGTCAAAATATTTCAACCCAATCTCCTTTCAAATATGATAAAAAGGTATAAACTTTTTTTTTAGACTAAGGGGTATCCCTTTGATGCAGCCCAACACCCAACCCGCCTTACCTTGGTCTTACATTTTTCCAAGTTGGAGTCGAGAATGGGTGTCACGCTAGGGCAAGACTAGTCCCCTGGAGATGTATGGAACAACCTGCAAGCCAAATGCATTGATTAAACGTAGACCTCAAAGTCAAACCCAAAACCATGGGGAGCATACCCACAACTTAAGCCTTCTTCCCTATTCATGTGGTTTCTAAGATGAACCTAACTTCAATTCCTTCTTACGAGAGAATGAGGGTATGGAGATTGGTTTTTTAATCCAATTACTATGATGAATGAAAGTATTAAGTGAAAGAAACAATAAATCATAAAAAAATAGGAAAAAAAGAAGAGTGAGAGTAAAATAAAAATAAACAAAAACAAAAAAGAAATTGAGAAAGAAACATAAAAATAAATAATGAAGGTAATTTAAAAAGGAATTGAAAATAGAAATAAATATAAAACAAAAATGGGTAAAATAGGAACAATCATAAAGAGAAAAAATTAAAAAATTAAAAATAAAATAAACATTGAATGTCAAATCAGAGAGATAAACAATCGTGTAAAGACGAAGAATTACATGGTGAAAGTAATTAAAAAAGGAGTTGAAAATAAAGACAATTTTAAAAAGAAAATAAAAAGTGACAAAAATAAAAGCAAATCAAGGAAACTATAAATTGAAAAAAACATAAATAAAAGTAATAAGAAATAAAGTGAGATGTGCATGGCAAGTTAAGAGAAAGACACACAAAAAAAGTGACAAATAGAAAATAGGGAAAATAATTAAAAGATAGACAAATGAGATATAAAATATATGAATGAAAAAAGTAACATAAGGAAAAAGATGCAATATTAAATAATAGCATAAGATAGCATAAGATAAATACAATACAATACCAAAATAATTGAAAATTATGTGACCTACAAGAGATGTTCAATCAACCTTAGCCAACAAGCAAAAGGTTATAAAAAAACAAGACTGGGAAAAAATACAATAAATAGAGGGAGGGAGAGAATATTAAATCTACATACTGTTGTGACCTTTTCACACATCGCCCCATTCAAGATGGGGACCCCTAAATTTTGCCCATTCTGGTCTTTTTGGCTTTGGTTTTTGTGTCTCTCTCTCTCTCCGTCTGTCTCTTTTCTATGGTCTGCTTCCTGGGGACATTCCCGTCTGCAAGCTTCAACATGAATTTGGCCAAGTCTGAAATTAGGGTTTGAGTCTTTCTTGGTCAGTTTGAGGTCGAGTAAGGTGAATAAATTGAAAATTGAACTCAACGTTGTTGTCAGCAGGCTTCCAGCCAGTTGTCATCGAATTCTGAGGTACTTACTATTTTTAGTAAGTGTGCAATTACAGGCGATTCGTCAACATTTTCAAGATTCCGACAGTCACACTGCATCCAGAGCACATCAGGCTGCTCGCATGCAAAATTTGGGCAAAAATAGACTACTTACTATTTTTAGCAGTCCGGCTTCCGGAGCAAATTTCAGGGTGCAGATGCAGAGTTTTTCTTTGCATGTCTGCATATTCCTTCTGGGTTTTTCAAGACCTTCGCAACGATGTAACATGCAAAGTAGAGATGACCACTTTGAGGATTGACCTTCAGGAGGCTATTTTTAGGGTTTGCATGTCGAGGTTTCTTTTGCATGTCGGGTGATTCGATGGTTTTGTCGAAGCTTAGCGATGGTGTGACATCACAAGCGAAGATTCTTACTTAAGGAACTTGCTATTTTAGCAGGTGTGTCCGGCAGGCTTCCTTTCAGAATCACGAAATTTGTCCAGTGTCCAGAAACGAGAACAAGCAGAGTTCATTTGATACGCATGCAAGCGAATTAGGGTTTCCAACTTGAGCCTAAAATAGGCGTAAAAACTCAGAATCTTCAAAATCGGTGTAAACCACCGCGTCAGCGTTCTTCAAGCTATCTGCTAGTGAAATTTCAAGTCAAACGAGCACTTACTATTTATAGTAAGTCAATTTGGAAACTGGCTAAAAATAGTAAATTGCATGCGTCAGTGTCAACCAGCAAGTCACGTGGGAGGAGCGCCTCATTCGAATTTCAACTCGATCGAACCTTTGGAGCTATCAGAAGCATGAAGTTACTATTTATAGTAAACCACCTTCAGAAGCGGGCTAAAAATAGCAGGTCAGCTAAAAATGGCAGTGTCGACAGGACAATAGAGCTATGAGGATGCTACGTTCAAAATTTCAAGTTGATCTGAGTTTCAGAAGTGCAAAGTTGAGAGGACTTACTATAAATAGCATGCACGTAAGCTGGCGAAAGATGATGAAAATTTGTCTAAGTCTGGAACTTCATCCTTCACCGCCTTGAAAATGCGCCCAGCTTGCCTTCAGATGTTTGAAAATTTTTCTAAGGCATTAAAATCCGCCTGCCACCCCCAAATGCGCCCAACAAGTCAGAAAGTCAAAGGAAAGTCAAAGCTTTCTATCCTGCTCATGCCTTGAAATGCGCCCAAAGGAGAATGGAGAGAGTTTGAAAAAAATTCTAAGGCACAAGCTCGTCCTGCTCTCATGTCAAAATGCGCCCACATGCAAGGAGGTGGCATACAAAAATTTCTAAGTATAAAAAAAAAATATCCATCCTCCTCAAAGGGCAAAATGCGCCCAAGTTCAAGAGGGTCAAAGCAAAGTCAACTTTTTTATCCTCCTACATGGGCAAAATGCGCCCAAAAGCTGCCATGTGAGGACAAAAGCTGGAAGGTGAGCAGTCACTAGTCTAGGCGTTATAAATGCTCCATCCTCCACCTACATTAAAATGCGCCAAAGGACAAAGGAGTCAACAAGGTCAACTTATCTCATCCTTCCCCACCTAAGAAATGCGCCCATGCTTTAAAAGGGGGTCAAAGAGTCAAACATTTTTCATCCGCCTCCTAGGTAGATATGCGCCCATCCTCCTTCATGTGTGAAATGCGCCCAAATAAGGGCAAGTAAAGACAAAAACGAAAGGGGGAATATTCCAATGGAGGTGGCGTTGCAGATTTTTTTTATCCTCCTCTCACCCCAAATGCGCCCAAGCTGCATAAGGGTGGTGAAATAAAATTGTGGGGTGAGGTTGATAAGTATGCTAGGCGTGAATTTTAAATATCCTCTTCTAAATGCTATATGCGCCAAGTACAAGATGATAGTGCTAATATGCTTGGCGTTGAAAATGCCAAGGTGGGAGGGATGGTAATTGTTAAGGCGGTGGGCTTTTAAATGTCCTCTTCAAATGTGAAATGCGCCTAGAGTGTAAAATGAAGTATAAGAAGGGTGATGAAATATTTCTCTAAGGCGTTGGAAGTGGAGTCTTCCGGCAAGTGTAAAAGAGGAGAGGTTTAATATGCTAGGCGTGGTGAAATACAAGTTGTTGGTAAATATCTCTAAGGCGTTGAAGCTGCAAAGTGATAAAATTTCCTCTAAGGCATTGGAGCTCCAAAAATATTTTTCAAGTGTGAAGTTAAATGCGAAGTGGTGGCTTGAAAAATAAAATGTGCCAGGCACCTCTATGAATAAAATTTTCTAAGTGAAGTTGATATTTTCACGGGCAAATTTTCTAAGTGCAGGATGATTTAAAATTTTCAAAGGCACAAAATACTTTCTCCCTTAGAAAAATGCCTAAGTCTGGAGCGGTGATGAATTTCCCTAAAGTTAAATTAGAGTTCTGCTAGGAAGTGAAATTGATGGATGCACGACTCCACCAGGGTCATGAGAAATTTTCCAAGTCGAGCAAAATTCTACCGGAGGATCGAAGAAACGAAAACTAAGTTGTTGAAAATTATTTTTCTAAGGTTCAAAATTCAGAAAATTAAATGAACGCGTTCGTTGGGCACCCATGGATCTGGCGCGTTCTGGAGGAAATTTTCTTCTGGGTATCGAGGTTTATCGATGAGGAGTTGATTTTGAGTCTTCCACCGGCAGCCGAGAATTTTGGGATGAAGATTTTAAGTGGGCACGAGGTTGATGAATTTTCTGAGGAATTTTCTAAAGGGCAATGAAGAAAATGTGTTTCAAGGTGAAATTCTCAGTTGATGAGTTTGAAAAGCGCCTAGGTGAATTTGCTCCAAATTCAAGCCAGAGTAGAAGATAGTTTTCTTGAGGCGAGAGATGGATAAAATCAAGGTTGTCGAGCTCAGCCAGTGAAGTGAATTTCTTGAAAATCTGATCCCGAAGTAGATGAAATCGCCCTTGAAAGAGGCGGATGGGTGGCTATAGGCATGAAGAATCACGAGCAGCGAAGCGTGAGGCAGCAGGAAACAAAACATGAAAATCCCGAGGTAAAAGTGAGTTAAGTTTATATCATGATGATGTACCCCTCTCCTTGCTTGTTTTGCAGGAGAAATGTTGAGGCCAGAGCACGATGACTTGAAGTGGAAGCACGATGAAGATGAGTTTCAATCTCGAAGGAGGAAAATTTACAAGAAAATGGCTAAGTGTTAAGACTTAGTATAACTCAAAGTGACAAAGATGAAGACCCTCAAGTGGAAGAAATCAAAGAACAACGCCAAGAAAGAAGATCGAGAATAGTGTGAACGCGTCTACAAATGGAATCTTCTAGAAGGATGATGGTGGACATTATGGCGCATTTATTACCCCACTCTCCTCTGTGGCGGTTTTTAGGGCAATATTATTTAAGGCTGAGGTGGCGCGATTCTGGCCACTCTATTGATTGTAACCCTAGCCGTCTTTTGGGACTTGGCTATCTATATAAAGGGGGAGTCCCCCTCATTTGTATATCATCAGATTAGAATTAGATTAGACATTGGAATAGTAGACATTGAGAGAGTATTAGCATTAGAGTTAGTGTAGCATTGTAGATCATTTTGCATAATTTGGAGAAGAGAGAAAGTTTTCCCTTTGAAAACTTTTGAGGAGATTGTTGTGTAACACATTTTATGATAATAGATCTTTTCATTGATGATGGAATTCGTCTTGTCATGAAATGCTAGCAAGGTTTCTTCTTCCTTTCGTATCCAAGTAGCTTAAATTCATGCAAGTAGCTTACTTTGGTGTGTGGTGTTTCATTGAGATAGCTTCGCTTTATTCCATACCACTAGCGGCTTGTTGATGATAAGTTCGCCTTGTGTGGTCAACTGGACATTATCTTGAGTTTAACTTCGGTTGTGATTTATATGCTTATATGCGTCGTTGTGATGGTGTATGCATGTTAAGTCATAATTTGAACATCTTTTGCTATTTCCCTTGAAGATTGCACCGATTTTGCTGAGGCTGTCCGACGAGGCTAGGTGAAATCCGGTTGAAGTCTATTGAAACGAAGCCCCACATATCCTGCATTTAGAATAGAATATAAACTTCTTAGGCCCTACACCCTTTTAAATTCAGTTCATTTCCGGTTAGAATTAGGAAACTTGCGCTCACTTAAATCATTTGAATCACACGAAAGCCCTTAGTCTACATTTTGTTGTTAGCCGTCGAACAATTGTGTAAGTCCCCTTGACATACCAGCAATATCACATCGAGCCAAACTGAGCCTATTCGCACTCAAGGAACCTTGGAGTTGAAAGCATGATCTTACTCGCAATCTTAGCATGTTGAATACTTTGTTCAAGAGAGGATAGAGCGTCCGTTGGGAGACTTTATTCTGTGTTGGTGTGGTCTCAAAAACCACGTCAACACATACAAAGATAAAAATAAAAAAAATGACAACTAAATGAAACAAGAGAAAAATAAAATATAGCTGAAGAGAATAAAACAAATAGAGAGTGAGTGAGCAAGCAAGGAGAGAGAATTAAAAGAAAATAAATTGAGAAAAAATATAAAAAATGTGAAAATATAAAACTAGGCAAAGAAGATAGATAGACAAAGAGAAATAATTGAGATGAAAAAAATTAATAACAAATTAAAAATAGAAAGACATATGGGGAGAGAATCAAAAAAAAAAAAAATTGATTGGTGAAGCCATGATTTCTAAATCTAAGGCACATTTGATCCAAATGACAGAGGAAAAGGATACTGTGTTACTTAATGCAAATGAATTGTTGGTGTATCAATCAATAGGTACACTAAAATTGCATTATGATTTTTTTGTAAGTTAACCTCCAATTAATCAAAATATTTTAATCCAATTTTTTTTCAAAGACAATAAAATGATATGAATTTATCTCTTCTTTTTTTGTTGAATCAAGGGTATCTACGCGACCCAACCCAACACCCAACCCGCCTTACCTTGGTCTTACATTTTGCCAAGTTGGGGTCGGAAAGGGGTGAGTTGAGTCACATAGATAGAAATTCTTTTAAGTCACATTTGATCCAAAGGGTTGAAGAGAAGGATGATATGTTAGTTAATATGAATGGATTACTGGTGTATCAATCAACAAGTACACTAAAATCACATTATATTTTTTTGTAAATTGGCCTCTATTTAGTCAGAACATTTCAATCCAAACCCCTTTTAAAGATGATCAAAAGGTATGAACTTATATTTTTTTTTTTTTATTGACTTAGGGGTATCCATATGAACCAGCCCAACGCCTAACCTGCCTTACCTTGGTCTTACATTTTGCCAAGTTGGGGTCGAGAAGGGGTGTCACGCTAGGGCAAGACTAGTCCCCTAGGGATGTATGCAACAACCAACAAGCCACATGCATTGGGTAAACCCAGACCGTGAAGTCAAACCCAAGACTATGCAGAGCATACCGATAGCTTAAGCCTCATTTGCTATTTGTGTGGGCTCTAAAGACGAACCTAACTTTTATTCCTTCTTCGGAGAGAGAATGAGGGTATGGAGATCAACTTTTTAATTCAATTTTAGCATAGATAATCCAATTACTAACTATATCTCCGGCATCATCAAATGATTGAAAACATGTTATGTATTAAAAATTGAAGGTGAAAGAGAAAGAGAAAAAACATGAAGGGAAGGAATGGACTTGATAAATTAGATATAAGGAAAGATAAGAGGAAAATAGATCTAGATATAAAATAGATAGAATGAGAAATGAAAGATAAAGAGTAAAAAAGGAAAATAAAAGAAATAAATACAAAGAAAGAGGTAGGGACATGGCGAGACAAGAAATGAAAGGTTGTGAAAGAGAGTCAAAAGACAAAAATGATAGAAATATCAAAAATAAATCATTAAAGTTAAAGAAATAAAAACAAAAAGAATAACATAAAGATGAATAAATAAATAAATAATGAATGACCAAAAATCATAGAGAGAGAGAGAATGAAGATAGAGAGACAACAAAGATATACTCACGTATACAATTTGAATAAACAATAAACAAATGTTGAAAGACCCAAAAGACAAATAAAGTGAAGAGAGAAAGAGAGAGAATTTCGAACATAAAGATAAAGATTACAAAAAGTGTCCGGAAAAATGACAAATAAAAAAAAGGAAACAAAAATAGAGAAATATTGGTGAAGAAACAAAGAATCTTTAAAATAGATATGCAAAGAATAAATACAAATAGAGAGAGTAACAAACTAAGGAAATGCAAGAAATCAAAGCGATAGATATTGAGAGTGTTAATGTGACAGCATGAGAAAACTACAAAATAAATGATAGATTAAAAAAAGATTTAAAAAAAACATATATATATTCAAGGATTTAAGAAAAATAAGAAATAGATACAAAATAAGAAATCAATTTAATATAAACTACACGAATGAAAAAATGTAACATAGAGAAAAAGATAGGTAATATTAAAAGTGTAGGCAAAAAAAGAATAGTATATAGATAAGGAAAGAGATAAATTTATAGAAAAATTAATAATAGAAAGTAGACATAAAAAGAAAGAAAGAAATGAGAAAAAATAAAGCAAGCATGTAACAGTAAAATTGGGTTGTTAGAGTCAAATCAGACCTCTTTTTTAGGATGATTTTGTAACAACAAAGGGTAAATGGTTTGATCAGCCAATAAGATTTATAGGGAAGTTGTAAATAGGCATATCTAACATGTTTAGTTTGCAAATATCATTCAAAAAATGTAGTCATACTACCATGTAGAAGCCTACAGACCAAGGGTTTGATTGAAAAGGCACCTGCAAGTGTCAAGTAGGTAAAAAACTTGGCACACTTTTCTATACACCTACAAACATCAAGAATCCAAAATTTGGACAGTTTTGGTCGATGGAAACATAAAGTAAGCCCTTGCCCTAGTTTGAGGTCAAAAAACACATAATTAGGCCTAAAAATCACAAAAATGGGTGTCAAGACTTCAAATAAATTTCGTTGGCTTTATTTTGACCTTGTTGAAGTGTTTAAGCTTTCATAGAGGTGAAAGGATTGCTCTAAATTGTTGTCAAACTTTAGTTTGTTGTCTTGTCATTGACAACATGACAATTTTATTGAAAAATGACTAAAGCTTAATAAAATCACCTGAAATTTCATACTTGCATTATTTATGTCATATATCATTTGTATATTCATAATTCTCACGTATTTATGAAGAAACGGTTGTTTTCCTATGTTTATCTCATCAAAATTCTCTCCTAAAGTCACTCTACTAACCCTAATGAAGCTCAACAACATGCTAGAAAGGGAAAATCAGTTAAATATCATTGGTGCACACCTATATGACTCCCTTTCCACCTCATTTACATGATAACAAGGATTCATGGCCTTATTTAGTCTATAACCACTCATACCAATCCAAACTTGACCTTTACAACTCATTTACAAGGCCATGGTTACCTCCATGACATTTACACAAATTTGAAGTTTTAACTATATACAAATGGGGGGCAAAAAACTTGGAACATACCTATCAACCTAGACCTTATGATAATATTATTATCTATCTCTAGCTAGCAATGATGCTCTTACATCATACTACTAAGGAGAAAAAAAGAGCTTCCATCATTTATTGTTGTTGCGCATTAATTCTTCCACACTTGCATTCTTTGAATCTTTAGCTAGTTGATTCTTACATTTGATCAAATATTGAAAGTACTATTTGCCTATTGATTTCTTAACCATTTTCTTATCCAAAATTACCTCAAGTTGCTTTGGTGTCTCTTTGGGCAACTACTCATGAATTTTCATCTTTTCTCGTTGCTTGTTGGTCATGTTACTGTTGTTTATGATTTCTCCATCTCTATCATTCATTTTTTCTTCTTTCTGATCCTCATACCGTCCTAGGTCCCATGGTCTTCTTTGGAATGATAAGGATTGACTTGTTTTAGCATGCTCTTCAAATGAGCAACTTTCTTTCTTCTTGGTGCCTACCTTCCTCATACAATTTTGACCTATACCTGCATATACAGGAAACATATCAAAGATAATCACATCTCCATTAAGCTCTTGACTCCATTTCTTGTCACTCTTCCAAGCTTTAATGTTTTCATAATGGAACCTCCATGTTTTGGTGTTCTCACAATCTTCATTGTCATAATGGATTCTAAGGTATCCATCCTTAACTATCAATGAATTCATTTTCTCATGCATTATGGTCTTCAAAATACCTTCCTCTTTCTTATTGCCTATGTATGTATTAGTTGCCCACATCTTCCCAATCAATTCTCTTTTAACACAACTAAATCTCCACCGGTTGCTTTTTAGACCTTGCTCTTCTATGATTCTAAGGACTTGTTCTTGAACCAAACTATGCTTCATATTCCCTGTTTTGTTTCCTATTTCCTTGGCATTATTGCATGCTCTTGCTTTCTTATTAGCTTCTTGTTCTTCTTTATGATTTCTTGGCTCTTGAAGTGTAACTGTCTTTGCCAAGTCTATTATACATACCTTTTCCTCAAATTTTCCTTCCACTTGTATGATCTTGTTCTCTTTGTATAACTCTTCTCCCTTAGAAGTATCTTGACCTCTTTGATGTTCCACTAGTTCTTGAGATGCATCCTTTTTCACCATATTTGTCTCATATGTGACTTTCTTCTTATTATTCTCTTCTCTTATCAACTTCCCTATTTGAGCTCCTTCAAGAGCTTCTTCCACCAACATACTTGTACCTACATAACTCACAAAAGTGTTAAACATAACACATTGAGACTTGTGAGTCTCCTCAAGCAACCAAACTATCTCCTTTTGTAAATCTGCCTTACTCACTGCTTTGTCATCCTCCTCTTGTGTGAGGGTCTTCATAAGCTCAAATTATGCTTATTTGATAGCTTCCTCATCTCTTATGAGGTCTAAGTAGTCAGGCTCTTGCACGACTTGATGCCCATGTTGCTCTTCTTCTTTACTATAATCTTTCACTTCTCCTCCTTCCCCTTTACCTCCTTCATGAGGTAACACAAGTGATGTCTTACCATACTCTAGACCTTTACTCATTGCTTTAGATTGCATATCAAACTTTATACTCATTTCATGAGGTCTTATGCCTTCATTAAACTCTTCAATTGAAATAAGTACCTCCTTACTCAGTAATTTCTTCAATTTTGTCTTCATATTAAATGGTTTCAGCTACTTGCATGATCAACTCCTTTAGGTATTGTAGATCAACTTGCTCTCTCAAGGGTCCATAGGATTGATTGCTTTGACTGTCCCAAATTTCAACACCATATGGATCACACATGTGCATCTCATAACTCTTTTTTGTTGTGTGTATAAAACCTGCAATCACTTCATTTATGCATCCACACTCTTCTTCATGGAGTAACAAGACTATCTCATTCACAAACATTATTCTCAACTGCAAATCAGACCTTGAATTTTACTTATAAGACCTTCTATCTTCAACTGAAAGGGTACATACCAACTTACTTGCTTCATCCATCCTCTCCATTCCATGAGATTCTATCAGCTCATGCTTGTTTTCATTGTTCTGCTTCAAAAGGTTCTGCAAGTCATCATGGTTTCTTTCTCCATTTTGAGAAACTTCATTGGAATGCATGTTCTCAACCTCTTCAAATGAACATCCTTGGCTTTTATTTGCTTTGCATTTGGTTCCAAAAGACAAGTTTGTATTTTCCTCCTTTATCATCATGACATAACCTACAAACAAACATTGAGAAGTAAAGTCAATTTGAAAACTGTGGCTGACATGTCTTCTTTGATGCATCATAGATTGGCATCTCCTTCTCCTGCTTAACCAATAGGTTCACGTCTTCAACAGGGTTTTCATCCATCTGATCTTCTTCAACAAGTATAGGTCCTTCTTCAAGTTCACAAATGATAGTTTCTTCATACAAGAACTGATCCTCATGCTTCACCATGCCTTCAATCTTTCCTACACTCAATCCTCCATGGATTCTTAACCTCTTCTTTTCTAAGGCATTCATCCTATGTCTCATCTTCTCAAAAGTAACCAAGCCAAAGGCCACTTAAAATTTTTCCTTATCTTCCATCCACTTTTTTGAGTCTTCAGCAACTCCATCAGGTAGTCCAACCTCTGTCTTATCTCATTTGTTTCATTTTCCATGTCCAAATTGCTCTCTTAGACATCTCCAACTATCTTCCTTTGACAACTTTCTCCTATCAAGCCCTTTATCTCTCTATTCATATCTATCCTCTGACTTTTATACCTCCTCTGAGCTCCAATAAGCTCTCAAATCTTTGTCCACAAACTTTGATGTACTTTTTCTTCTTCAGCAAGTACTTTGTCACTTCGAACGAGACACTTCACGTAAGTCACCTCTTTAGTCTTTTGATACCTTTGCAATTATCTCACCCAAGCTTCTCTCCTTTCTTCGTCTATTGACAATTCTCTAATCTTCACCTAAGTCAATTACACCCTAGTATTTTGATCTCCTTGCTCAATGCCTCAATGAGCTTGTACCTGCAATCACCTTTTCATTAATAAATTCAATAAGATACATCAAACTCTCACCTTGTACCTTGTACATAGATTTCTTCACCAACTAACTCTCTCTCTCTCTCTCTCTCTCTCTCTCTCTCTCTCTCTCTCTCTCTCTCTTAGCTTTGTTTGCTCCTCCTCTCAAGCCTTCAATGGCCTTTAGGGCTTCCTATGTCACAACTTCTTTCTCTCAAAACTCTCTAAGGGTTCACCTTTGTCTTCTTGGCTTAACTACACTCATACAAGTTTATATGTCTTTCCAAGAGCTTCTCTTAAGCTCTGATACCAAAATGATGTCTTCGTAGCTCAGCCATACTCACATCAACTTGGCTCTTTACCTTGAACCTTGCTTACAACCTATCATGCCTTCATTATTCACATGACTTCTAACCTTCATGGCCATTTACTATGACATAGATCCTGTCTAGACTTATGAACCAGATCATATGACCTCAACTTGATATGTTCATGCAATTAACTAAGCAATCCAATCTCCCACTAGCTTCACTCTAGGCCTAGAACAAGACCAAATCTTGATTGGAAGAACTATAGAAATTCACCATGGTTTGGAAAAACTCAAGCATACTTAAATTCACTATACCAACCTTATCCATGCATGGGCAGAGGTTTGTGATCAATCTAACATGTACTTGCTTTGTAAGTGGTCTAGGAGCTTGTAGCCTTTCTCAGAGACATTTTTTCATAACTCCCTTCATGCACCTGATAATGGAGATCTAAGAATTGATTTGGATACCCTTTCGGCCCTTATTAAATATACGAAAAAATCAAGTAGATTTGTTTTGTACAGAGTAGATAAAAATTGGGTTGTTACAGTCAACTTAGACCTCTTTTCGAGGCTTGTTTTGTAACAGCAAAGGATAAATGGATTGATCAAGCAATAAGATTTATAGGGAAGTTGTAAATAGGCATATCTAACATGTCTAAACACTCACCTAGCAGTTATCACTTTAAAAACACAAGAAAACTCAAAAAATGCAATCATACTACCCTATAGAAGCCTACAAACCAAGGGTTTGATGAAAAAAGCATCTGCACATGTGAAGTAGGTACAAAACTTGGCACACTTTTCTATACACTTGTAAGCATCAAGAATCCAAAATTTGGAGAGTTTTGGCTAGTGGAAACATAAAGTAAGTCGTTGCCCTAGTTTGAGGTCAAAAAACACATAATTAGGCCTAAAAATCACAAAATTGGGTGTCAAAACTTCAAATAAATTTCTTTGGCCTTGTTTTGACCTTGTTGAAGTGTCTAAACCTTTACATACATGAAAGGATTGCTCTAGATTGTTACTGTGAAACTTTAGCTTGTTGTCATGTCATTGACAACATGACAATTTTATAGTAGCCTGACTAAAACTTAATAAAATCACCTAAAATCTCACTTGCATTATTTTTGTCATATATTATATGTACATTTAGAATTCTCATGTATTTATGAAGAAAAGGTTGTTTTCCTATGTTTAGCTCATCAAAATCCTCTCTTAAAGTCACTCAACTAACCCTAAAGAAGCTCAACAACATACTATGAAGGAAAAATCAATTAAATATCATTGTTGCACGCTTATATGACTCCCTTTTCAGCTCATTTACATGATGACAAGGCTTCATGGCCTTATTTAGTCTATAACCACTCATATCAATCCAAACTTGACGTTTACAACTCATTTACAAGGCCTTATTTACCTCCTCCATGACGTTTACACAAATTTGCAATTTTAACTACATACAAATGGAGGGAAACTACCTAGACCTTATGATAATATCATTATCTATCTCTAGCTAGTATTGATGCTCGAGCATCATTAATAAAACTAAAAAAACTAATTTTACTCTAAAATATCATTAATATGGGGGATGACCCCTGCAATGCAACAATAAGTTGCAAGCAGCAACTTCCCTGTTGTCTTGAGTTCAAATCCCACCAGTGGAAGGTGGGACAAACTATCACTGGCCACAAAATGAAGGGAACATTGGACGATGCACGGATGACAGAGGAATGCCTGTGCAAGAGTGGCAGCGATTGCTCATAGAGGGGATGGGTGGCGTGTGCTACTGCAGGGTCCGGGAGCTGGAAGGATTTCAAACAGAGAATTGACACTGAGTCTTGCAGGGAGCTTGGCAGGAATGCAGGCAGGTGAAGCTGACAAGAGGAATGGCATTGGGTCCTGCAGGGAGCTTGGCGGGAATGCAACCAGGCATAGCAGATGGAGGAATGACGTCAAGTCCTACAAGGAGCTTGGTGGGAATGCAGGCAGGCGTAGGAATATGAATGGCAGGGATGAGGTCCCTTGAATGTGGCCTCACTGGTTCATAACTCCAGTCAAAAGCGGGGTGCTACCCCTTGTAGCAATTTACCAAGCAAAAAAAATATATCATTAATATGCAAATAATTAACTTTAAAAAAAATCATTGAAACTTATTTACTAATATATCATTAATAAAACTAAAAAAAAGCTAATTTAGTTTAAAATATCATTAACATGCAAAATAATTAACATTAAAAAAACTAATTTATTGAAAAATATTATTTATAAAACTAAAACAAAACTAATTTACTAAAAAATGTTATTAATAATTAAAATCTTTAAAATAAAACATCATTACTAAAAAAACTAATGTATTTAAAAATATTAGACTATGGGTTCTTGATGGTATATTGTTGAGAGAACTATAGTTAATGTCCATCCTCCATGAATCAAATCTTATTAGTAACCAAACCTGTAGATTACCCACATTAATCAACTTGTCTAGTAGCTTTCTTTTCTCCTTCCTTTTATATGTTGAGGAGGATTGGTTGTGTTATTTTCCCAACTTGCATAACAAGAGAAATATTTTACCTCTTTTTATATGTGTTTAGGAATGGTTGGTTTTGTTTATTTCTTCTAACAAAGTTTGCATCTCTATCTCACATGTAAGTACTTCAAAAAAAAAAAATTTAAAAAAAACTCAAACATCGAGTGCCACTGCATCAAATTCTATTTCATCAATGTATTTATTGGCTCTAGTAAACTCAAATTTACATTGCCAAGTCACCCAAAATTCCCTACTTTAATGTAACCAGACCAACAGGTATGATTGCAGCTGCTAACACGTCTTAATATCAAATGCACCATTACCTTGGAAATCAATTTCATTTTAGAACAAAGATGAAAAATATTTTTTACCTTCATGGCCTGCACTTGAAGTTTAATGTGGAATAGCTTCATAAGCTTTATCCTCTTTCACAACCACCTCTTCCATGGAGGCACATGTTATTCTTCCTCATCTAAATCACGCTCTCTAGTTTTGGCATCTAGGCCTAAGGGTTCATATTCTTCTTCGACTGCTTTATATATTAATTTCAATGTTAATTATAGAACACAATTTCCAACATTTCACAAAATATGCCCATCAATGTTTGTAATGATTTTTGGAAGCATAACCTTTTCAACTTATGGAAGAGCCAAAGCATTTTTATTGCATTTCTTTTCAGTGGGATCTTTTCCTTTAGTCCAATTCAATCCGGAAAGCCTTGTCTCCCAAAAAATGTAAAGGTGTAAATGATATCTTCAATTTTCATTGAAGGGCCTAACTTTTTATTAATGGCCCTAAGAAGTATTGGTACCCATACAAAACTTGATGTTTGTACTTTGTACTACTTGGTGTCCATTTTTGTCATTAATTTATCATGATTTGTGTGTCAAGTCAAGGTCAGTGATAGTGTTCTCCTATCAATCTGCAAATGTCTTGGTATTTTCTAATAACACTTTTTGCAAGGTAAGGATCATAACCTTGAGTCTGATAGGGAGTAAAAATGAAGTTGTTGTTCAAGAACAAACAAGCAGCAAATGATGAAGATGATGGGGCAGATCAATGAAGAAAGAGAAAAGAAGTAGAGCAAGGACATAAACAGAGCAGTCAAAAAAGTGAAGGCATGTATGGAGTAAAAGTTGGATTGTAAGGAAACTAGGCACAGGTTTTCCTCCGCTATGCCCTCTAAAGTTCAACCAGTAGTTAGCAAACAAAGCAATAAAATGAGAAATCTCTACCTAAGATTCAAATCAGCATATGTCTCAGTCAAGGCACACCTTTGGATGACATAATCCTTAAAAAACACGACCTAAATCTTTAGGGAATAATTAAAAAAGATAGAGCACACTTTTCAAGTGGTTGAATCGTCTCAAAACTCCACCCAAACATTGGAAACATGGCAAAAATGAACTAAGCTCCGCCTACACATAAAGACAGCTAAAATCAGACTTTGGTGCCATTTTGGAGTGGAATTACCATCTCAAAGTATTGTCACAAAGTAGCAAGATGTGTAGGAAAACATGCTCAAAAGGAAAAGCATTTTAGTGTTAAATGGTGCATGAATCATGTGGCAATGACAAGTTGAAACCCTGCTCAAAAATTGTCAAGGTCCTTAGTGAAAAGCATCTAGGATTTGCTCATGAAATAAGAAAATGAAATGAGGTACCATTTGGAAGTGGCTGCGCCAGGTAAAGCTCCACCTAAAGCCATGAAACAGGGCAATAAACTTATAAAAGCACACACAAATATGGAAAAAAGACAACTTAAGTCATTCAAGCGTCATTTTTTAGTGGCAGAGCCAATGTGAAATTCCACTAAGTTGAAGAAAGGTGGAAAATGTGTCATAAAAACATGCCAAAGACATAAAACAGGGGAAAATACCTTATGAAGTTGTTCCTAGCATTGAAAGAAGAGAAGGTAGTCTCATTGAGCATCATTTTGTAGTGGTTGTGCCAACATAAAGTTCCATTGATGTCTTAAAACAAGGCAAGCGCATTATGAGACTCTACCTCAAACAAGGAGGTCAAATAACTTAAGTTGGAGCAGTTTTGCCTTGGCTTGGCCACTTACTTTCTCCACCATCTTTAAAGCACAAAGAAAGCATGAGGTGTCTCTATATTAAGGATGACACCATTTCAAACTTGGCAAACAGTTCCATATATACTGTTCATAGCAGAAATAAGATATATTTATCTGATTATTGCAGGTTTGAAATCTGATTTTAGGCACCATAGTGAAGGATTTTCAAAGTTGATGTAGGTGAAGTGTTTCAACATCAACACTTTTAACTGCTTCTAACTCGGGCTTTATCATATAAGAAATAGGCCATGTTTTGGGTGCTAAACTTACATAGCTTTGCCGAGCAAGAAGTGCACTTATCTTCAATGATCTCATCTCTTTTCATAAGACGGAGTTTTATACCAGATTTGCCTTGTTTGGCAGAACTATTTGTTAGCACGGCCACCTTCAAATGGCTTCCAACTTGAATGTTTTCCAATGTCTTTGAACTGGATGGAGATAACCAGAGGATATGCCATCTTAAGTGCCATTTTTTGACTGGTTTTGCCACCATAAAAACACGCCTAACTCATCACTTTCATTCTTGCTTGGCAGAGATTTCACTTTATTTTGCCACCAAGAGGATCATGGGCACATTTTTGCCTTGGCTTTGCCATTATCGAATTTTACTTGCCTCCATAATGACATGCCTAACATTTCACTTCCATTCTTTCTTGGCAAAGATTCCATTTGCTTTACCACTTTAAGGGGACATTTCAGCCTTGGCTTTGCCATTGTCTAATTTCAACAATCATTGCTTTCTCTCAAAATGCTTGTTTCAGGTCCTTCAGATAATTTCCTCTTGGTTTTGTTAGCTGAAACTTCTCCCACTACTTCTCAAACATGGTTGAAGGAAATGTTGCATCTTTGTCCTTCTCTTTTGTGTCATTTTCATTATTTATAGCAATTGAGTCTCCCACTGACAGGGACTGGACAGAACGAAACATATGACGTATACAAATATGGAGACACCATCCCTAGACACAGTGATCCGAAATGATGATGGATACATTTGCTTGCCTTGGTAGGGGTAAGTTGAAAGGACCAAGGATGAGACAATCCTAGCAAATTGACTGAAAATACAACTGACTTGGTACTTGATGCAAACCTGAGAATCTGCTGACAACTACTTAACAAAAACAGACATGAAAATGGAGTTTTGCAGAGGTACCAACAAAGTGTTAAACCTATTTATAGAAACGAATGTTGTCCAAAGTCATCCAACTTTATTTGTTGATTCAATCAATTCCAAACAAGTAGCATGGCCTAATTAATGCAAGTCGGATTATGTAGCATATTTCTATAAGAAGTTTTCATATTTAAAACCATACACAGGCTCAAGCACCTTATTATTATCACCATATTGATATATATAAAGAAAAAACAAGCCTATACTAAAAATAGAAAAGAGGTAAAGAGTCGACAATTATCTGATAAATTGAAATGCTTGGAAAGGTTATTGACTCTATCCACACATCCTACAAGTGCAAGAAGAGATTCTTGCATACTCGAATGATTGCTTGCTCATTTTGGCTTCACTTAGTACCATCAACTTGTTCACCTTATTTAGAAACCAACAAAGACATTTACAAACAAAGATTTGTTGACTTGTGATAAATACGATCTTATTGTCCACTATCTTGCCATTGTCCACTATCTTGCCACATTCCATATCTATGTCACACTCTTGGACTATTGAGAGTAGATACAAACAAAAATGATCAAATGCTCTGTCATTCGACCTAATCAAAAGCATCCTTTCTTCTACAGATTTTCAGCTTACAAATGCTTTGCTACCACTCTGTTAGTGGTTAGATTTGCAACCCCCTCCTTCTGGCTGTAGCACTTCCCATTGTGTATAAAATAAAGATTCCTATAAAATGGTTCAAAGTTGTAGTTAGGAGAGAGTGGGGAGCAAGTCAGCAACCTCCTTCCCACCAACTCTCCCAACCACCACCTACCCTCCTAAAACATGTTAATTGTTGTTACAATTGAATCCTATCCTCAAGGAAGAATTTCACAACGTGATGGTTATAAATCATGTTTCATTTGTCATCTTAACCACTTAACCTAGATCATGATAAAAAAATATCATTATGATTGCACCTTTTTAGTTGCATAGTGGCAATCATGTAATAATTAAATTTTCAAATATTTATATTTTCTTGTCTACTAATAACCAAATAGATTAACAAAATTACTTTAGATGTCATGTCCCTGTCAACAGATGGAACTTGGAAGTGATCAATGAAAAAGAACAGTGAATATACATTAGAAAATGCATCGAATACTTATGTGAGGGCAGAAATTGGAAATAAATCTAAAGGATGACTTGGAAGGAGGCTTATTTGTATCAGACCAACCACCCCTGTGGCGCCCAATATTATGGCACAGATTTTGCTAAGGTCTGGCCGACTCCTGACAACCTTGGCCAACTCCTTTTAATCAGAAAATAAATTAAATTATGTTCTCCTGTCATGGGCCGACTCTATCAAAAAGATATTTATATAAATAAACACCCAAGTTCGTAATGGAAAGGGATTTATAAAAGCAGAGATAAAACCTTAAGTGGCAACGATTAATACTATTAATAGAAATTGTAAAGAATGAGAAGGCAGCGATTAAATCATTCAGATAAAAGGCAGAAAGTTTAACTTCAAAGGAGAGATTGATATAGTAGAAGATAATGATAATAATATTAAATAAAGACAACGATTCATTTATAAAGCAGATTCATAAGTTAATTAGCAGCGCCCCATCTTGGAAAGGAGACAATAAAATAAACAACAAAATAATAATAATAATTAAGGCAACACTCCATTGGAGAAAAAAATGACTCTTGGCAAGGGATCTTATTTCTGAAGGGATGTGACTTTTCCTCTCAAGGGGAAGGTATTAAAGAGAAGTCGCATCATCTGCAGGAGACATCATTAAAGGGAAAAAAAAGGATAAATCTGGAATATATTTCTGAGTATGGGAACAGATGGAAGAAATCAAAATTAAGTCTGCATTCAGATAAGTAGCAGCAGTTGATATAATTAGATTAGTATGATTTTGGATACATGTGCATTTTATATATATATACATATATATATTTGATAATCATATACATATATGTATAGTTACTAATTTACAATATGGGACATTGAAAATAAGTAGGAATAAGTAGGAAAGTAGGCAGTTATTAATCCGTATTAATAATTATTCATCTAACTTAATCTATTTGTTTATCTTTAAGCAATATTTATCATCATAACCATCCATCTTGAACCTCTATATCATGAGATCAACCCTCAAATTGAATCTTTTCATTCGATCTCTCGAGAGGGCAATGTACTAGTATACTTCTTTCCACCGGGGCATCCGAAAAATCAGAAATTTTTTGAATTTTGATCGCAGCAAGTTTATTCTTTAAACCAACGCAACAAGTACATTGCTTCAAAGAGGGGCAAAATGTAGACATGCAAAATTAGCATTATGCACTTAGGTCATATGCATCTGCTCATTAAATTAATCAAACTCAGCAAATCCATTCACCAAGTAAATTAGGACTATTTAATTCATTCCTAAGGTTATTCATTTAAATTAAATAAACCAAAGTCTCACATCAACCTTTTAATTAAATAAACCAAAATTTATTTAATTAAATCTCCAAATTCATATTCCATCCCTTTTTTGATTTAAATAAATTCAAATATTCAAGTCAAAAGGGTCAAAACATCATAATCATCATTAAGCTAATCTAATCCTGATTTACCTAATCTAACCACCCATCACATCCTCTAGCTTTTCCCACTTGCACGAATAAATCAATTTATTGATTTATTAAAATCCTTATTTTCTTTCAACTTGGCATAAAAAATAGAATATTCCCTCAAGTTTGAAAATGAAGACAAGTTGACTTGTCCCTTCCAACATTGCATTAACTTCTCATTTTCATGTCCCCCACTCAACATTTATTTCACAATTTGAAATTTGAAATCTCCCCCTCTTGGGCACATTGGCCAAAACTTGCACATTCCTCAACCTATGGCAAGTTGAAAAGTGGCTTCATCTTATTGGTTCAACCTTTATCCCACATTCATCCATTTGGCCATTCTCTCATCAAAATATTCTATAAATGAAGGGCCTTATTCTTCATCAACTCATCTACATCCTCATGCAAAGTTACTCTCTGAAATTAAGAACTAATTTTGCTCTTCATCATATTGCATTTCATCATTTCAACTTTAGCAAGGAAAGGGTCATTGGCACATTTGACACCAATCCTATATGGAATAGGTACTTGTTATGCTTTAGAAATGTTTTTTTGATCTCTTTGTCGTTTGTTGTATTTTCAAGCATTTACATGTTATTTCATAGGAGCATTTTGATGAATTTGTAGGCTACTAACCCATGCTTTTATGAGAGCACCTAAAATCTGCAAACACTAAAACCTCAAGCATGGGTTAGTAGCCTACAAATGCATCAAAATGCTCCTATGAAATAACATGTAAATGCTTCAAAATGCAACAAATGACAAAAGAGATCAAAAAAACATTTCTAAAGCATAATAATTACCTATTCTATATTGGATTGGTGTCAAATGTTTCGATGACCCTTTCCCAATCCTTGCTAAAGTTGAAATGATTAAATGCAATATGATGAAGAGTAAAATTAGTTCTTATTTTCAGAGAGTAACTTTGCATGAAGATGTAGATGAGTTGATGAAGAATGAGGCCCTTCATTTATAGAATATTTTCATGAGAGAATGGCCAAATGGATGAATGTGGGATAAAGATTAAACCAATAAGATGAAGCCACTTGTCAACTTGCCATAGGTTGAGGAATGTGCAAGTTTTGGCCAATGTGATCAAGAGGGGGAGATTTCAAATTTGAAATTGTGAAATAAATGTTGAGTGGGGGACATGAAAATGAGAAGTTAATGCAATGTTGGAAGGGACAATTCAACTTGTCTTCGTTTTCAAACTTGAGGGAATATTCTATTTTTTATGCCAAGTTGAAAGAAAATAAGGATTTTAATAAATCAATAAATTGATTTATTTGTGCAAGTGGGAAAATCTAGAGGATGTGATGGGTGGTTAGATTAGGTAAATCAAAATTAGATTAGCTCAATGATGATTATGATGTTTTGACCCTTTTGACTTGAATATTTGGATTTATTTAAATCAAAAAAGGGATGGAATATGCATTTGGAGATTTAATTAAATAAAGTTTGGTTTATTTAATTAAAATGTTGATGTGAGACTTTGATTTATTTAATTTAAATGAATAACCTTAGGAATGAATTAAATAGTCCTGACTTACTTAGTGAATGGATTTGCTGAGTTTGATTAATTTAATGAGCAGATGCATATGACCTAAGTGCATAATGCTATTTTTTCAGGTCTACACCTACAACTGTAGAGAGACTTACAGAAATCTAATCTAACTAAATACATTATAATATTGACCATTAACTATATAAAGAAATATTATTCTAACACCCTCCCATAATGGTAAATCTATCAACAACACCAAGTTGCCGCCTAGAGTTGACAAACTTATCTAGGCTCAGAGACTTGGTGAGAATATCTGCAGTTTGCAAATATTCTCACCAAGTCTCTGAACCGGGATAATTTTTTCAAATCCAAGGGGAAACTTGGTGTTGTTGATAGATTGACCATTACTGCAGATATTTTCACCAAGTCTCTGAGCCCAGATCAGTTTGTCAAATCCAGGGGGCAACTTGGTGTTATTGATAGATTGAACATTAAGGGAGGGTGTTAGAATAATATTTATTTATATAGTTAATGGTTAATATTATAATGTATTTAGTTAATAATATTTATTTATATAGTTAATGGTTAGCTTTGGATCCTTGCATCTCCCATACAGAATTCCATAGTCAGAAGTGCCCTTCACATATCTCAGCACTCGCTTCGCTACAACCCAATGATTAGCTTTTGGAGTTGTCATGAAGCGAGAAATGTAGCTCATGGAAAAACTAATATCAAGTCTAGTGGTAGTGAGGTAGATGAGAATGCCCACTAGTTGTCTGAATGTTGTCTCATTTACTGCATGTGAATCAGATTTGGTTGATAACTTTAGCCCCTTCTCCATAGGTGTGGAGGCAGGTTTGCAATCCTACATCCAAAATTTGTCAAGTAGACTTCTGGAATATTTAGACTGAGAGTCTTTTAACATATCGGTTTATGGTGTCCACTTTATATAACTCTATTTTAGAGAGTGGTTGAGATATCCTACGATGAAAAAAGCCCAATGAGACTACTCGAGGCACATATGCATCTCTATTTAAGCTTTTGAGATACATGAGCACCTTTTTTATGGACACAGAAGAAAGCTTTCCTGACTTATCATCTGGCTTATCATCTTCAGCCTTGAAAAATTCAAACTTGCCCTTCACATCATCAAACCATGAGTAACGTTGTTCAAAATCTACTACCTCTATGTACCACTCTTTTGCGCCCCCCTTCTTACTCTTTTTCATCATTGTTAACCACTAAAAGACACAAGGACTAAAAGGATACCTGAAAAAACAAACAAAGAAAGAAAGCAGTTTATATATTTGTTCAATATCTCAATTTTCTTCTGCCTACCTAGAATCATTATAGACAAGATGCAGAATTTATAGGATGTGAAAAATATTTGCCAAATTGTTTACAATCTTTTGAAGAGCTAAACCTTCTTCTTCCTGCCTAGAATTATGATCTGAGATCTAGAAAATTTTTCTTTTATCACTCCACCTACAAAGCTCAACTGTAGACATATCAAATTTCAATCATCGATTACCATTACCAGAAGATAACACCATTCAGGGTCAACCAAGTCATATTTTATGCACATGAAAATGAGTTGGAAAAATTAAAATAATTAATCTACACTGTAATACATTTTTTTACAAGGAAATGGTTGAGAACAAATTATTCTAAATCATAGTAACTACTATTAGACATAACTCAAGTCGAAAGATGATAATACTTGACTAAAATGTATATTTTCAATCATCATAACTTTAATAATGGAAAATGAAAACAAAACTCTAGTAAAAGTAGAATTCAAAAGTAAACAAAGATGAAAAAACATCTAATTACTCACAGTTGTAAGTGGGTAAACAATGAAAGCACTGCTCACTTCTAGGATACAAATCACAAGAATTGGGTTTCTCATATAGTGGAAATTTGGTTCCTTACCTAAATGTTGAGACAATCTTTATTTTTTTTCTAGTGTTTATTATTTATTATTTTCTTTGGTCACTTCAGAATGATGACCACCACCAAGAATTTTTTTCTCTTTAATAATTTTTTATTTCATTATAAGGGAAATTTTTCCAAGAACATAGTTGGATGTTGTGCAGGGCAATTTTTTTTTCATGGTGTGGATTTTTTCTTTAAGTATACTATTTCAAAAGTTTAATAAGGATGCTTCCTCAATATTGGACATGTAATAAAATATAATAATAAGGATATCATTCCAAGAAAGGGTTTTTGGCTTTTGTTTTTATTTTGAGAATGTTTATACATATTCTTACAAGATTAAAACAAATTTGTTTCACAAAGTTTTTTGTTTATTGGTGAAGTTGAATGGTTTTGAATTAGTTTATAAGATATTAATTGCTATTAAGTGTAAGAGTCTTGACTTGACAAAGAATAAGACTAAGATCTTATCTTGGATGACTTTTACAAAATGAATACCTCTCAGTCCTTATTAATTGTTTTTCATGTTTGTGAATAAAATTGCAAACAATCAAAACTAGTGTGGGAAAGAGAGGACAAACTGATGTGAGGAGAGTGGAGGAGGAATCAAGTAGAAGGGGGGAGAGGATTTTCGCAAGAAGAATGGATTGCAATACAAGTGAGAAAGGAGAGGAATAAAAAAAATGCTCTCAAATTCTTGTTGTGATCACCCTTTAGTCACAATCTAGACCTATCTTATAATTTTGGAGCTTTTGTTAAATTTTGGCTCATGTTAGCTATGTACACCTCATCATGCTCATTTAATTATGCAGTTTAAACTAGGCAGTATGAGGTAGAATAGTGTATGTTATTATTATATTATTTTTTGACTATTGTGTTGCAATGTGAGTTTGGTTAGAAATCAATCATATCATGCGGCATGGGTTGCATATGCAATGCTAATGGTGGACTATTACAATCATTGCTTCCATTCTATTAAATAACTCCACACAAACAAAACAATGTTCAAGATTGGGAATTAGAAGAATAGTTTCCACAAGATGAAGTAAAATAACAACACTAAAGGAAAAAGGATGGTGGTTGTTATGAGTGATATTAATGTTCCTATCTTCCTAGTGCTAATAACAATCATAGTTTCTATCATAGTCTCTAAGAAACTCGATCGGGAGTTTAAGGAGATAAGCTTTATCTCTTATTTGTTATGTAATGTTTTTTTAAGTACATGCTATCATCTTCTTACTTGTCAATTAGTTTTCTTTCTTCCTATAATTAATGTGTCTTCTTTTCTATTAAAAAAATATTTAGGGATTGTGGGATAAACATAAGGAACTTTATAAATATTTGTAATCAATCAGTATGTCACAATTTGGTTACTTAAAAGGTTAAAGTTGGAAGTTGAACTAGGGTCACACTCTTATTATTTTCTCAATTGTTCAAAAAGAGAGTCATGCTTCAAACCATAAAGAAACACAAAAAGCTTCCAGGTGCAAGTTTTGAGCCATTCCATGGAAACTATGCACATCATTTAATAATGAAGAATTTATCAATATTTTCATCTAAATACTTTTAAAGTGTGATATTTACCTAGAATTTTCTCAAATACTTTTCATGCCTCTATTTTAGGTGTATGTACATTATGAAATTTACTTCACATTTTGATGAAAAAATAATTTTGAATTATCCACTCTTTCAATTAGACAATAATTAGTCTATATTTACCTCTATTTATGGATATTTCTATTAAGGATATTGAAGGTATTGTTCAGAGAGTAATGGTTATAGCAAGAAGTAATAATTATAAGATTTTTGGTGTAATTAAAGGTTTCTAGAAATGGTGTGATTGCCTTGGTATCCTAATAATTGCAAGAGTGTTAGATTGAGACATGATAATCATACTCAATGGGGAGATAGCTGGTTTATAACTAGCATATGTATGTTGTTGTGTTTGAATGTGTAGACAATCTACAATCTTAGCTACTACCATAAACATTAGGCTGATATAAAAAAAATTCTCTCATTTCTTGATTAATATTTTTAGTGTCTTTATGTGTCTTACCTTTCTCTTTCTTATGTTTACAAAGAATTTTAAAGTTTTGAATTCCATGGAGAAATAAGGAAGTTATGCCAATTTTATGAAAACCTAGTAGTTATTTTTAAACTACTAAATTGTGAAAGTGATTAGATAAAGTATGAAACTTTATTAAGCTTTTATCAGTCCACTAGATAGTGATATTGGGTTAGCTTGAATTTTGTCTTGGAAATGGTGCACGAACTTTAATTGCTTAAGATGAAAAATAACTAGTCATTGTATGGTTTTGTTAACCATAGTGTTGAGTGTTGAGGATGCATACCTTCCTTAAAGGGCTTCCCTAAAAAACTAAAATGGAGTTAATATATTCTCCTTAATGCATGATGTTTGCAATAATTTTGATTAGTAAAAATTGTTGTATCTCCATATCCTGTGTATTAAGGTTTAATATTTAGATTATGAGTAATTTTTTTCCATCATTATCTTGTGCAATAGCGTAAATTGATCATGTTGTTGACCATACCCTTTATATGTATAATATGCTAAGATTTTAGTTATGTGATTTAGATTAGGATTATCAAGGTAGATTGGGATGGAAAAGGCTATTATTTAACTCATTAATAACAGTTTCTATTAAAGTATCTTACCTTGTTGAGAAACAAACACATATGCCAAGTTGAAGGTCATCTTGTTGTTCAACTTAATAGTGTTTCTAAGATTGAGGCATTCTAATTTGGAGTGCAAGATAATTCCCCTCCTTGTACTACGTAGGTTTGTAATGAGGAATACATTTCATTTCCATATGATTTATATTTATTTTAATTTTTCCTTAATTCATATGATTAGGCCAATAGGTGTACCAAGGCTAAATATTTTGATGATGGATGTTTTTCTCATCCACTTATGATGTTGTTGACCTAGATTTTAGAGTTTTCCCCCTATATGGACATGAGTGAAGCATTATGGGATAGATTTAGAACCTATTTCTTATCATTTCCCTATAGTGTGAAATTTGATGGTAATGTATCTCTTAACTTCTTAGGTAGATCTCTCAAATTGATTTATATTAATAGAAGGCTTCATTTGTTGTAGCTAGGTGGTGAATATAACTCTGGATTGAGTGAGGTTAGTTCCTTCAATATGATTTTATTTTATATATTTAAGTGATTACAATAGTTATTATATGGCCTTTTTTCATGGTTGTTTGTGTAGGGTTTGACCTATAGTTATGTTAAATAAGTCTTCTCTTGTAGCCATATCATTAAAATCTGTGTGCTTCCATGTCATTAGCTACAATTTATCATCCTCCCTTGTAAATAGTATGTCTTGTCCTATAAATATTTTATTATTTGGTTTTTAGTCCTAATACTAGTTATACCATGATGATTTTTGTTTTACTTACTCTCCTTTTGGTCTCCTCTTTTTTTCTCAAGAAGATGGTTAGATTCTTTATATTCCATCTAGTGGCACATGTCCCTAACCATATTATATTGAGACTCAAACAAATTGCCAAATTTATCTTGAGTCATAAATCCTTTTTGTAGTTACCCTCACTTTTTCCATCACATATAACCTATTTGAGAAATATTTGTATGGTTTTACATTTTTTGATCTTTCATAAGTGTTTCCATTTGTGATCCCTCATGTTCTTCTTATGTATTTTAAGTTACAAGGACCCTACAAAACTCTAAGTGTGGTCTATTTTACATTCAATTTTTTTAACTTGAATTGTATTTTTGTCAAAGTTTTAGAATTTCATGTCATGGTATGCCTTTCTAGGTCTGTCTCTACCTTCTTCCTTTGTCCCTATCAAGATACTAGTCTTCATCATCCAAAAATACCTTTCATTCATTTCCCACCTTCATCACTTTTCATCCATAAAACTCTATATGTATCTTAGGTAAGTGAACCAAGTTGTGACACAAAATGGCTCTTAAGATGCCATTTTTTTATGAAATCAAAAAATTTTGATGTTCACAAGAAAATGAAGATTATTACACTCAAAATTTGAATATGCAACAAGAACAGGAGTTGTAGTGGTCTGAATCTACTTTCTAGAAGCTACTTTTCTTTTTTTTAAATAATGAAGATTAAGGGTTTCAAAAGGGGGGGGAAAAAGTGGTCCTTTTTTAATAAAAAATAGCTTAGCATCTATGTGCCCCTCCTTTTTTTTTTTCTTAGAATTATAAAAATTTGAACTCTAAGAAATTAGCTAACACCATGTAGTTTATCCAGGTTTTTTCAGCTAGTTTTTTAATGAATATATAATATTTTATGAATTTTCGAAGTGGAAACATACTAAAAAGCTAAAATTTGAGCATGCCACCCCCCATAAATTTTAAAAACTAATTGAAATTAATTTTTTTATTACGTTTATAATGGATTCTAGTTTATAAAATTGTATTTTTTTTCAAAATTTGATGAACAAGTAAAAATCTATGCTAAAACTAGGACATGTTGGTTTTTGAAAAAAAATTGAGACACTAACAAGAGAAGTTATGGATGAAACCTTTAACATAATCAAAATGTTAAAAAAGTTATATAGTTATGTAGGTAAGAGAGAACCTAACATCATCATGGTTTTTTAATAAACTTGCATTGTGTAGAGTCAAAAAATGTCGTCGACATGACATTTTCACACTTGTTTGGGGCCTCCTTATAAAATTGAGCTTAATGTTGCCTTGACTTAGTTTTGTAACGCATTTAACACACTCACATTAGGTCTTGAGCCCTTTTAAACTAAATAAACCTAATCCTACCTTATTTAGGGTGTTGTAAAATGTTGTAACACACTTTCACACTTTTCTAGGGTTTTCATAAATAATTGTTCTTCTTTATGCTTTAATTGGCCTTATGTTGCATTCACAAGCCTCATTTAATGCATATTTTTGAGGATGATGTCGACACAAATCAAGAACCAATCATAATTTATGTGTTTTGAAGTTGTGTGGCCCAAATTTGGTGGTTTGGGACTCATACACCACCTTGGGCATATGAGTCCCACCTACAGTTTTGGATCTCGATCCTGGTTTTACACCTTTCTAATCATTTTTGAAAATGGTCCCATAAATTATGCCTAATGGGACTCATATGCCACCATGCGCATATGAGTCTTGTGTGACCCAAAATTAAACTTAAATCAAATTCTTGGCAGAATCTCATCCTCCTATATTTGATGTCAGCTTGTCGTGTTGTAATTTCAAGAATTCTTGCATAATTAAGTACAAATACAAGTTTCTTTCCATCATTTTACACCTAGCAAGTTGAATTATCATTCTTATAGCAAGTTTAAGATAACAAGAGCATTCAAGAGCATTCAAGGGTAGATTATCAAGAATTTTAGAGCATCATTCAAGTATCAAGCATCATTTCAAAGACTTCATGCATCATGTTTTTTTTTGAGCTAATAATTGTGATGTAGGTTTTTATGATTCAAGCTAGCATTCAACTCAATATCTATCACATTCAAGCAAGAGTCAAGATCTACATCCATTGGAACCATTTCATACATGTTTACAACCTCTTATTGCTAGGGTTTGGTGAGTTGCAACATCATATTTTGTTCATTCATCATCATCCATTCTTATTTCATTTCATTTAAAGGTTTGATTACCAAAACGAGATTTGACCAAGGAAAACCTCTATCCACTAACAAAACAAGATTTTTCCCTCTCTTTAGTCTGTGATTTGTAGGTTTAGGTTGAAGCCACATTGAAGAGAAATTTTGGAGAAATTTGTAAAAGTTTTCAAAGTTGAAAGTTGTCACCTTGCATTGGAGATACTTGGAAGACTTCTACAAGTTCCAAATCGGGGGTTCGGATATGGAAATCAATCAAGAAATGTAGAGAAAACATCAAAGAGTGGATTCAAAATTTGAAGCTTTAGAAAAGCCTAATTGGACTGATATGTCAGTTCTGGTGTATGAGTCCCATAGGTCAAAATTAAGGTTTTTATAGATTTAGATACCCATTTTCCAAATTCCTATTTTTGCACAAAAACCCAGCTTAGCGTGTGAGTCCCACTCAACATTAAATTCAATTTTTTCAGCAATTCAGACCTCCATCAATCCTCTTCAGTTTTCCAGGTGCACATATTTCATCTCATAGCTTTTTATTATGGTTTACATGCATTTCTAGGTCACTTAGTTAAAGATTGCATTGAATTAGGGTTAAGCATTACATCTTGCATTGCATTTATCTTTCCAAGTCCTAACTTGGTGGTGAACACGTCATTATTTTACAATTAGTCTCTAGAACATCACTATTGCAAGGTCTCTTTCTCCTTTGCACATTTGATGTTGAGATCTGTAGGGTTTGTTCTCAAATGAGAGTGTTGAGTTTTGTTATTCTAGGTCTCAAACCCTAGAACCCAAATAAAATTCTTCCTTTCACATTGAAAGATGTGTAAACCTGATAGCTAGCATGACCAAAAATGTGTGAAATTTTGTTACCCTTTCAGGAAATAACACCCTTGGCATGAAATGGTCATCCAACCCTTTGGGTTGGATGCCCAAGGAAAAATCTAACCCTTTGGGTTGGTATTTCCTAATGTAGCTCATTTGGTGACTGCCAAATTTGGCACTCACCAAATGGATTTCTCAATTTGGCACTCACCGAATGAGGTACTCAATTTGGCACTCACCAAATTTGGTGCTTGACAAATTGATTGCATTGACAAAAAAAAACTAACTTTTCTTTCTCTTTCTATCTCTCTTTTCCACTTTAATAAGGTTTAGTGTTTACTATTTATAATTGATGATGGATAGTTGAGGTTTTACCTTTCACTCCCACTCTGCCTCCTTCCGTCTTAACCAATACTTACCCTATTCTCTCTCAACCATCTCTAGGTCTCTCCCAACCTCTCTACCTTGCCTTCCCTCCTTAGGGTTTAAGGGTTGAGGGTGGAGGGATTAGGATTTAAGGTATAGGGTTGAGGGATTAGGGTTGAGTGTTTAATGTATAGGATTGAGGGTTGAAGGTTGAGGGTTGAGGGGTTATGGTTTAAGGTTTCACAGTTGAATGTTGATGGTTTAAGGGTTGAGGGTAGAGGGTTTAGGGATAGTGATTAGGGTTGAGGGTTTATGGATTGGGGTTTAGGGTTGAGGGTTGAGGGATTAAGGTATAAAGTATATGATTGAGGGATTAGGTTTCAGGGATTAATGTATAGGGTAGAGGGTTCAGGATTCAGAGTTGAGTTTTTAAGGGTTAATAGTTGGGGGATTTAGGGTTTAAGGTTTGAGGGTTTAAGGGTTAAGGGTCAATTGATGGATTAGGGTTTAAGGTATAGGATTTAGGGATTAGGGTTTAAGGGATGATGGTTGAGGGATTAAGGTTTAAGGTATAGGGTTAATAGATTAATGTATAGGGTAGAGGGTTTAAGGGCTAAGTATTTAAGGTTTGAGGGGAGTGATCCCACAATAGTGGTTTACACTTTTTGGCCTAACTGGACACTGATATTTTTTTTTAACACAATCTCCACATTCGGGCACCTATAGTGATTAAACGGTAAGGAATTTGAAGATGATGCAAACTAGAGTCTTGTCATATTTTGTCTGTAGATTCTTAAAAAAAATTCAATTTTTTGAAATCGGTGCACTTCTTTTTCCATCTCCCACAAAATTGGTTTCAAAAATAGCATTTTTAAAAGTGGCCGCCTGCCGGTATAACATAACTTTTTTTTCCATGAAGGATAAAATTCCAATTCTTTG
>VDFB02058242.1:355013483-355050279 GCA_007258455.2 Sequoia sempervirens
TTTAAGGGTTTAAGGTTTGTGGGTTTAAGGATTGAGGGTTGAGGGTTGAGGGTTGAGGGATTAGGGTTTAAGAGTTGAGGGTTGAGGGTTTATGTATTGTAAAATTCACTTATTATATTTTTTCTTGTGAGAATTTTCACACAATGGTTTTTCCCATCTTGTGTTATGTGTTATCTTGTGTTATGCTTTAATTACTAGCTTGTATGGTTCAATGCTCTTCATGTTGAAAATCTTAAAGTAGTTGTGAAGGTTTCTAGAATTATGGTAATTGTTTTGATCTACTAATTCACCCCCCATCTTAGTAGATTGTGTGCCCTTCACCTCTCTCCCTTGGAATATATCAAGAAATATCCAATCCACCTTGGTAACATGATCCATTAGAGTTATGTGTTGAAGACCCATTATTGCAATACAACCATATCCTTGCATGAGGATTGGGGTAGACCAAGGGCGCTTAGGATATACATCCATTTTCTTCGAATACTAGAGGAGGAGGAGGAAATTGAAGTGCATTATTATTAGCTAAAGAAATTTTTGAGGAGATTACTAAGATATATTAGTTAGTTGTACATATTTCTACTTGAATAAGAGAGTTTATGCATCATGCAACTTGATCCCATCTCCCTTTTCTCTCTTTCCTCCTTTCTCTCAAACTACCTTTCAACATCAATGATGACCGTTTGTGATAGAAAGAGGTGGCCACCATAAAAGGAAATGTCTTTTTCCTTTCTTGCAAGCCTACTAGTTTCCATAAGAGTCCTACAAAGTACAAACTCTCCCTAAAATTTCAAAAAATTCCTCCATGGACAACATATGATATCTCTTATGATAGTCCCACACTTTTGTGCTTTATAACCAAGTAAATCATGTCTAATCCTTTTATTGTTCCTTCTTATTCTTAAAAATATCAAGGATTGACACCATACCTCCATAGAGGCACGATAGTCAATGTCCTTCCCTTCTAACAAAAGTCCTCTATCCTTTATGCTTTGTTGGGTGTCGACACTCATGTGCCTATTTTCCCCATCAAACCTTTTTCTTATCCAATTTATGCAATGATGGATGTCCATATCATATGACAAGGCACCCATACTTGTGTCACACTCCCCTCTCCATCCTTGGCACCTTTTCTCATCCATTTGATTGTATTATTATTTTATTATATTTATTTTCCTATTCTTAGAGTATGAGTGATGTGACAATATTACTATAGTTGACAAGGTCCCACACTATTCTAAATCACAATAGGACTATAGGTATCTTAGAAGTCAATTTGACATATATGAAATGGGGTTAAAATTATACAAACACTAAACAATAGAAACTTATTTAAAAGGTTGAGGGCTTACATACTAGGTGAAGAAATAGAAGCTTGTGAAGACCCCAACATTATACAAGTGGACCATGGAACCCTAGTAGAGTTTTTTCACTTAGAATTTGAGATTCCAAAGACTAAATAATAATTGTTCAATATTAAAATTGATCCCAAATGTAGTTAATTGATATCAATAGGGATAAATTTTTTTAACAAAATGTATAAAATACTTTGGTATCAACATTAAACTTTTCAAATAGGATATTCCTATATATTATAAAGTAAAATAGTGCTTTAATTTTAGAGTTATTGTGTAATTCAATATGAAAGCTCTAAATATATTAATCTTATTTCCTTATATGAAGATATAATAAGTGCTATATAGTGTCATAGTACTTACCTTAAATATATTGTAACAATAAAATTTGTTTTATCTTGTAATGTATTGTTCAAATGAGAATTGCAATACTAACTATTAAATATTAGTTATTGATGACCAAGTGATTACATAGTAAAACACCTTTGTAGATTGATTATTTCTTATTGTAAATGAGAATTGTAATATGTTTAAATTTTCGTTAAGTCCATGTAGCATGCTTTTAGATTTTTATTGTGCTTGATTGCATTGCATCTAATTCTCACTAGTAATTTGATGGTTGAAATTGTATTTGAAGTAGAGGTTAGAGGGTATTTAATTACACAAGTGGCACACAACTATGGTAATCATGCATCATTAGTGAGATGACACAAAATTTATTGTAAGGAATGATATACAAACACTCCGACCCATCTCAAAATATTATAATTAATCAATGTTGTCACATAAAGTAATTATTATGATTTATATAATAGTTAATTAAGAAAAAAAAAAACATTTTTTCTACAGATTAGAACAAGAGTTAAAATATATTAGTGAAACAAATTGTTAATAATTTATTTTTAAAATATTTTTAATAAAAAATTATATGGTAACTTTAAAAAAATAAAACATTCATTTGTACTACTAATAATAGCAGATAAAAACACATAAAAACTAATAATATTTAGCAAAGACAAAGTAATAATAAAAACTCACAAAAACATCATAGACACACTTTCTAAGACTGGAGCACTCACATTTACACCATATGTTGGCTTCTGTTAATCACTCAGCTCTTCATCCTTCTTACGGTTTGTTTGGTCTTGTAATTATCTCCACATAGGAGGGTGCTGCAGTTGCCAACACAAGAATCACCCCCAAAAACATAGTGAAAATTTTCACAAACTTTGGATTCCTCTCGATAAACTCATTAATTCTCACCATAGTTCGGCGCTTATACCATCCATTAACATCAATCTTCAAATTCATAAACTTATCTTCATCAGCGAAAGTGAAGTTAACCCCTTTGCACAGACCATTGAACAGATCACTAGCTTCCTCATCAGTCCCAATGGAGCTCTGAATTATTCCCTTCTTCCTCAGAAAAGCCACGTCCTTCCCAGACTGGATCAAACTATTCATCAGAAACACATACTCTGAAATAACGGTGAGTTCCTTTTGTTGGCAGACGTCCACAGCCATGAGGTTCCTGAAGATCAAATCTGTAGCATCAGATACCCATATCACAGGGAGAAACAGAGTCTTTTTCTCTTTATCAAAACGGAGGGAAATGGTGGACGGAACTCCCTCGTATGACTTAAACTTCATTCCATTGTAGTGGAACTCTGTTGCAGAAGCTATGAGGTATTGATAATGAGCCTCCTTCTTACGATTATGAGCTGTTCTTGGACGTTGAGTACCACGAAGATAACGATGATGGTGGCCCTCTGTTAATGGAATATGAACATCCTCTGCCTTTTCTCCTTCAAGAGTAGTCTCGGACTCATGCACAATGAAATCATGGAAAAATCCCAAAATGTGGTTGTATTCCTTCAGATTTTTATACTTCAACTTTAGTTCTTCTTTCAACTTTGTCTCGCGCTTTTTATGCGCTGCTGGTGATTCCTCTCTTTTTGGCTTCAGAGAATATGAGAAAGGGTGAGCCAAGGCGATTATACCATCGCATATCATTCTAAGCAGCTCTGTCCTCGCCGTTTCTTGTTCTAAGTTTTCCTCCATTTCCAACAGCCCAAGGAGGAGGACTATTGGGACCTGATTTTCAAGCAATAGAAGATCAGTTAGGATATCGAATTGACAAGACTGGACCCTGTTTCTATTAAAAACAGGATCGAGGTTCCACCGTGAATCAGCATTGAGGTTCCATTGTGATTCATCACTGAGAAGCCTGAGAGTCTCCAGAATGAAGCATCCATCCAGAGTGAAGAGCCACGCAAAGGTTTCTTCCTCACAGTCTGGTTTTCCTTCGTAGCATGCTGTAATTTCTGGAAGCAAGCTCTGCACTTTTTCAACTAGAAAGCGTGCGTTCTGCTGGTTTTGTGGGAGCCTTTTCACTGATCGATTCACGGCCTCTACTTTGTATAACTCTATTTCAGAGAGTGGGTGAGACATCCTGTGATGAAAAAGGCCCAAAGAGACTACTCGAGGCACATATGCATCCCTGATTAAGCCTTTGAGATACATGGGTACTCTGTTTATGGACACAGAGAAAAGCTTTCTTGACTTATCATCTGGCTTATCGTCTTCGGCCTTGTGAAATTCAAGTCTGCCCTTCACATCATCAAACCATGAGTAACGTTGTTCTGAATCTATGACCTCTATTTCCAATTCTTTCATAGCCTGTGGTTTGCTCTTTTCTGCCATTGTTGACAGTTAAAAAACCCTGGGAATGAAACAGAAATCTGAAAAAATAAATGCAGCTGTTTATGATCTGCCCAAGAGCTCAATCTTCTTCTGCCACCTAGAAGAGTTCAATCTTTGAAGAGGAATTTAAAGATCTTTGAAAACAAAATTACCTGGTTGTTTATGATTTATCGAAGAGCTCGATCTTCTTCTGCATGCATGGAATTATTATCTGAGATATGCAAAATTCTGCTTTTATCACTTCACCTGCAAAGCTCAGGTTTCAAACATTTAAATCATCAATTATCATAATAGGAAGAGAATTTCAACAGTATGTTTTAAAATCTCAATAGTATCCCTTTAAAATTACAAATTACTAATACTAATACTGGTACCACGAATTCATTCTGTCAAATTTTTCCATGGAATGTCTTTCATCTTGGAGTCATCTTAGAGAACAAAATCTACTGGCTGTTCTTTAAGGGTAAATTAGGCCAGTTAAAAGACACAATTATTTAATATCTATTTTTTTGGTTGATTAACTATTTAATATTTAAAAAATGTATAAGTAAATATTAATTATTTAACCTGAAAATATCCAAAGACAGCCTGTTCATCTGGCCCCTAACCCCAAGAAACCGAAAACAATATTAACCTAGGTACGGGACAAATCTTAGAGGTCCAATACTTTGGAATTAAAGGCATTTCTATCAAAAGAATGAAGAATTGCGCTAAAACTGTTCCAGAGTACTACAGTATTGTTTAAATCGCTACAACAAATTACCAGAATCAAACAAGCCTGCTTCGGAGAACAAATGTACCATCAATTTTTAACCACAAAAACAAGAACGAATTAAGCATCTGGTAAACATTCAAACTTAGTCTCAGCAATGGACCCTCAAACCCTGGCTATCGAATGCTTCTTTCACGTGGGTGTAGATAAAACTCTAATTTTACATCCACTGTAATTTAAAAAAATTTAAATCTGCAACACTGGTAAGGAACCAAAGCATGAAGAAATGACAGAAAATATGCATGAGTCTTCATTTACAAAATGATGGTCCTTTTCAAATATATACGAGGGCACATTTTCAAAACCAGAAACCCTACTCCCCTATTCTATTCCCATATATTACTTTACACACTTATCAAAAACCCAACCCATGAGCAATTCTAGAAAAGTACTAGAGCATGAACAAATGACAGAAAATCTGCTTCATAATGCTAAATATTATGTATCGAGCGAGCCTTCATGACGGTCCTTCTCCAATATAGAGAAGGGCACACTTTAAAAACTGAAACCCTACTCCCGTGTCTATTCCCATGTATTACATTATACATTTACAAAAAACCCAACCTATGAGCATTCCTAGAAGGTTCTTATCTGAGTCGTCGCCAAAATCCGATAGTATCCCCGAGCCCTAATCTGCTTCATAAGGATCGAATTCATCCAACTAGTTGAAATCATCAACTGGTTCAAATTGGTACAGCTTGCGAAGGAATTTGTAGCCGATTAAGGTTCGGCCTCAATGAACCAGTAGCTCCCCATCCTTAATATCAAGCAGGAATGGATAATACCGAGCCCCTCCGACTAGTAAACAGAGCTCCCGAGGATGGGGTATCCCAACCCCAAGCTGTGTAGCCTTCAGAACATCTTCTAACCCTCCCAGCAAACAAGGACAGAACAATTTACAAGTTATCTGCTCCACGAAATCTTTTGGCACACGAAGATCAAGGAGAGAGGCAACAAAATGGGTAGGAATGTCTGTATTAACTCGATAACGCTCCTTAGAGACCAAAATTTTTTGACCCAGAATGAGCCACACAGCCTTCACTATTAGCAACTCCCTCTCTAACAGCACAAGCTTCAAGCGCTGATCTGTAATGCGCCCGAGGAAAGCTAATTGGCTTTGATCACTAATAAGCAGGATTGGAGACTCCATAGGCATTGTGAATTCTCGACACTTCATTTTGCTTTCCTTCATACCAGTCTTAAAATGTGCCATAAACATGTGAAATCATATCGAATTAAGCTGAATCCCCTGGAATGGAGGGGAGTACTGAAACACATAAGAGCAATGTTAAATCAATCATAACATTGCAAGAATAAACCCACAGAGCCTGACATGGTAGTAGTGTTACCCGAGGACGTGTCCCGGGGTCTAAAACCCCTCATCCCCATCCCGGAAATGTCCCAAGGATAGGGGACGGCCAGGGGACAGCAACAGTGTACTATGTTTAATATTACCGAATGAATTCTGAATTTTGAATGCATATTGAGTATTGACAATGAATTCTTAACACAAATGTTATATGTTAAGTTTCTATAATGTATATATGCATGCTTTATCCATGTTTTCATATGAATATTTAAAGTTTCCCTATATATTTTAAATTTTTCTATATTTTATAGAGTCGTCCCTCTGTCGTTCCTAAATTTGCCCTGGAAAATTGAAAACTTGGGGACTTGTCCCGCCGTCCTGTGCCATCCCCATCCTAGAAACTTGGGGTAACACTGGGTATTAGTAAATGCTACCTACAACATTGTAAATGCAAACTCGTGCAAACTCAGACACGCCCATCCTTAACACAAAACCTACGCCTTATGTGGCAAGTAAATTGTAACCCACATGCAAACCATGTAAAGATGTCAAACACAATGTTTGGAAGGCTGTTATGGGCATGAGGTAGATGCCTATGTGGCTTGCACCCTAAAATCACCTACAAACTAAGAAACTATAATGAAATGACCTGTCAGGTACTCGCACGTATAATAGTCCACCTAACCAATAACTCCATTTGGGAGTTACCACCCTAAAATTTGGTAATGCTTACCCCAAATATATATATTTATATTTGAATATTATTTTTGGATTTGATGACAAAAAATAGCAATACAATTAAATCTAGAAATCATATTCAAACAACAAGATAAATTGTGGAAACTTGATATCTTTAATATACATCTAATTATTAAAAACTAAAATGCTTAGATCTAAAACAATGTAGTATAGTAGATATTACAACTAGTTGCATCCAACATAACATTAAAAAATATTCACAAATCAAAGAAAAATTGGATCCTCCTCCTTATTCTATCTTAGTTCTTGCCTTTTAGTTGTTGTTTATTTTTTTAATGGTTTTATATTTTTTATGTTTTAGATTGTTTTAGGGATGTGACTTTTTACACCCACTTTTTTTTTAATATATAATGCTATTTTATAATTTATAATACAACACTATTCATTAAAACAACATCAAATAAGCTTAATTTATAGCTCTTTAACAAGTAAAATTTTATAAACTAGCAATTGCACCTTGGTGTGCAATAGGTATGTTGAAGATGTGTAGAGGGACCAATTAGGGAAAAAAATTGGTCTATTTTTTGCATACATTTGCATAGTACATGAGGTCAATTGGTAGGCTATTTAGTAAATGATGTTGTTTGTGCAATAAAGGTCTCAATGGATAAGTGATAGCTTCAAATCAACCATGCATTTACTTATAGGGATTCAGAAATGATGAAAACAAAACCTCTAAATTGGAAAGATAATTGGGCTTCATTACCAAAAAAAATCATGTTAGGTTTGCAATAAGGAGAGAGGAAGAGATATAGATAGATAGGGGGAGAGATAGAGGGGGGGAAAGTGATAGAGTGAGGGGATAAAGAGATAGAGATAGAGATGAGATGGAGATGGAGATGGAGATGGAGATGGAGAAAGAGAGGGAGAGATAAAGAGAGAGAGGAGAGAGGGATAGATGAAGATGGAAGAGATGTAGAGAGAGAGGGAGGGAGAGAGATAAATATAGAGATAGGAAGTGATATATAAAGAGAGGTAGAGAGGGAGAGATATAGCCCAGTAGAGAGATGGAGAGATGGAAGAAGAAATATGGAGAGGTAGAGATAGATAGGAAAAGAGATGTAGATATAGAGTTTAAGGAAGAGGGAAAGGAGGAGATAAACATTTCTAGAGATAGAGGGGGAGAAAAGAAGATAGATGTAGAGATGAAGATAGAGTGATAGAGGAAGAGGGAGACAAACAAATAAAGAGATAGAGAGAGGGAGATAGAGAGGGAGATATATAGAGGAAGAGATAAATAGATTTAGAGGGAGATGAAGAAGAAGAGATAGAGATATAAATGGTGAGATAGAGTGATAGAGTGATAGAGAGATAGAGATATAGAGAGATATAGAAAGAGGAGGACAGAAGGAGAGAGATATTGATAAACAAAATAAAAGGTAGAGAAAGACAAATAGAGAGGGAGAGAGGGAGACATAGAGATATATGGGAAGAGAAAGAGATAGAGATATATGGGAAGAGAAATGGAGAGAGAGGTAGAGAGGTAGAGATAAAGATATAGATAGGGGGATAGGGAGGGAGTGAGGGAGAGAGAGATGGGGAGAGATAGAGAGGGGAGATAGAGAGAGGGAGGGAGAGAAAAGGAAAGAGAGAGAAGAGTGGGAAGAGGAAGTGAGGGAGAGATGTAGATGGGGAGAGAGGGAGAGAGAAGAGAGGGGTATATGGAGAGTGATAGAGAGGGAGATAGATATATATATAAAAAGATAGAGAGGGAGGGAGAGAAGAGTGGAGAGAGGAAGAGAGGGAGAGATGTAGAGGGGGAGAGAGGGAGAGAGAAGAGGGGGAGATATGGTGAGTGATAGAGAGGGAGATAGATATATATAAAAAGATAGAGGGAGGGAGAGAAATAAAGAGGAGAGAGGAGAAGTAGAGAGATATAGAAAGAGGGAGTGATCTAGGGAGAGAGGGATAGATAGGAGAGGGAGAGGGATAGAAATATGGAGAGATGGGAAGATGGAGATAGATTGGGAAAGAGTAAGATAAAAAAGATGATAGAGACAAGTAATAGAGAGAGCGTGGAGAGGGGGGCGATATAGAGGGATAGAGAAAGGGAGGGAGAAACAAAGGGGGAGAGAGAGAGAGAGAGAGAGAGAATTATATATAGAGAGAGATGGAGAGATGGAGATAAAGAGGGAGAGGGGGAGATAATTAAGAATAGAAAAAGAGAGTAAGGGAGAGAGAGAGAGAGAAATAAATGAGAGAGGAAAATTGAGAGAATAATGATAGAAAGGGAGATCAAGATAACTCTCTCTTTCTATTCACATCTCTCTCTCTATATATCTTCCTATCTCTACCCCTCTTTCTCCCTCTCTCTTTTTATATATATCTTCCTTTATCTTTTTTCTCTCTTTGCCTCTCTATATCTATCTCTATTTCCCTCTTCCTTCTCTCTTTCTTTTTTTTCTTTCCCTCTACCTATTTTTCTCCTTGAGTGTGGAATGTGCAATGGATACACTAAAGAGGTCTTAAAGGTGAATTATCATATGCGTAAATCAAATGACATGATTCCCAACACAAAATGATTAATCAAAATTAGTTTCTCGCTCTCACTCTATAAAAGGAGAGAGAAGGTTGATCCTCAGAGATACTAACTACAACCAATTATACTTTGTAGGTATAGTTTTTTTGGGTTAGACTTAAATTTCACACACTAAGCGTTGAAAGCTTAGTGTGGGCCCCTCCTATGTGCAAACTTTTTTTCCTATCTCTATTCTCCTAACTGCCAAATGCACTAGCCATCCACCATACATCATGCCATTAACCATTATATGCTGGGTCTGTACCATTTGTTAGGCTACTATAAGGTACCAGTGTCAGAATGTTAGGAACTTTACCCCACTCCCCCAAGAATATAAGTTAATTTTTTAACTTATATTGTTTTACTTTATATTAGGCATCTCTATTTTTAAATGCATAATATAATACATTATATAGTTTTATATTATATTGCATATTATATAATTTTTTTCTATTATGTGTTAAATTGAAATCAAAATTGTTTAATTTATGTTTATTTTTATTAAATATATTACTTGTAATTAAAATTGTTAAATTAGTTATTACTAAGTGTATTTATAAATCAATTATATGGTACATATTTTTTATGTAAAATAAATATTTATATTTTATAAAATTATATGCTTTATTTTAATAATATAAAAAATTTAAAATAATTTCAAGTAATTTGATTAGTTAATGTATTTTATTTTTTATTATTATCTTTATTAAATTGACAATTCATCTATAATAAGAAGTATTTAATCTTATTAAATATTAATTTTCTAAAAAAACATTGCATCTCATATTTTACAATATTTTTTTTATAATATATGAACACAATATGGGATAAATTATTAGGCCATAAAGCCTCACTAACATATAGTAAAACCAATGCACTTAAAATTGCGTAAAAATAACACAATACATATTTTAACCATAGAAAACATAGAAAACATGATATTAATAATCTAATAGTTAGTTGTTTTATCTTTAGTGTATTCTTATTAAAAAAATAGGGTACTATGAAATTTATATTGAAATTTAGATTGAAATTTGAAAATTTAATATTTAATTATTAAAAAATTATAAGAAATATTTAAAGTGAATAAATAAAATAAAATTTAAATTGTGTTATTTAACTCTTAAGTGAAGAAGAATCTTAGATTGAGATTTTATATTTTTATGATTAATTATTAAAAAATTATAAGAAGTATTTGTTAGTCTATAAATAAAAGAGTACTTAGATTATGTTATTTAATTCTAAGTTTGAATAAGTTGGAGAAGAATCTTAGGTTGATATTTTATATTTTTATGGTTAATTATTAAAAAATAATAAGAAATATTTGCTAGTCTCTACATAAAAGAATACTTAGATTATGTTATTTAACTCTAAGTTTGAATAAATTGGTAGTTAATTTATTTGAATTTTATTCTTACTTTATGTAAATTGAAAGAAAAATAGATAAAATTCTTATGTAAAAAGGTTCAAAAAATATCATTAATCATGAATAGAGTGTTTGATAAAATTAGATATTCATCACATAGAAAAATGGACAAGTGGATCTATAGCCACCAAGTATTTAATATTATTAGATATTAAATTTCTAAGAAGGCTCTAGTTGATACCTTACAATATATTTTTATAATAATATGTAAGACTAAATGACATAATATATAGTGAAAAAAATTCAAGCCTTCAAACCCACACTAATATAAAGTGAAATTAATGTACTTAAAATTATTTAATAAAAAATATTAATATTTATTTCAAAGGGATCATATAAAAAATTAATAAATATTTATATTCATAAACATGTGATTATAAATCTAAATTTTAACCAAAAACAAGGTATTAACAATATAATTGTTAGCTGATCGCATCCTATGTATTCTTATAGAAAAGATAGAGTACTATGGTAAAAGAAAGATATGAGAGAAATTTTTAATTTTATATTATTTCAAAGGCAAGTAGTGGTATTGTTATTTTATTTTATTTGTAAAAATCATTTAATCTTATTTAATTTAAATATCTAATGTGGCTAAACACACGTCCTAGATGCACCACACTAAATATTTATTTAATCTACAATATTATAATATATTTTTATATAAAGTGTATAATACCTAATCTCAATACTTGAAACCTCACCTAGAATCTTTGTGAAATCTATTGTGTGTTAAATTTTCTATATTTTCAGGTTATTAGGATTTCCCATACATTTGTGCCTTCTTTGACATCCCCAATCCACAAAGCTTGAAAACTATTAAAATGTCTATGTGATTATTTTAAGAGAATTTCAATTATTCCTTACTTGGTTACATCTTTCCATCCACCTCAAAGATTTGAAACCCCACCAAATCCTTCATCAAAATTAATCTAAGTATTTTGGAGTGTTGGAGTTCTTCATCCCTTATGAATAATTTACAAAAGAATATTATGAGTAATTAAATAAATAGGATTTATAAGATTGATAATAGCTTAATCCTCAATAAAAAGAGATGAAACTAGGTTTTTCTATATAATATCACGATAACATTATATTTTTATATTATATTATTATATATATAATATTTATATATTTTATTATGATTTATATTATATAATATATTATTATATTATTATTTTATAATATATCAATCATATTTTATAATATTATAAATAATTTAATTTAATATAATTATATATAATATTATAGTTTAAATATAATATATAATACAAATAATAAGTAATATATAATATTATATATTATATTGTATTTAACAATATAATATATATTGGACAATTTTAAGTGCATTGGTTTTACAATATATTATAAAAAAAACCCTGTATTGTGTTCATATATTATAAAAAAAATATTGTAAAATATGAGATGCAATGTTTTTTAGAAAATTAATATTTAATAAGATTAAATACTTGTGATTATAGATGAATTGTCAATTTAATAAAAATAATTAAAAAAATATATACATTAGCTAATCAAATTACTCAAAATTATTTTAAATTTTTCTATTCTATAAAAATAAAGCATAGAAACTTTATAAAATATAAATATTTACTTTATATAAAAAATACAAACCATGTAATTGATTTATAAATACACTTAGTAATAACCACTTTAACAATTTTAATTACAAGTAATATAGTTAATAAAAATAAATATTAAATTAAACAATTTTGATTTCAATTTAACACATATTACAGAAAAATATTATATAATATGCAATATAATATAAAACTATATAATATATTATATTATGCCATTAAAAATAGAACTGCCTAATAAAAAGTAAAACCATATAAGTTAAAACATTAACTTAAAACATTAACTTATATTCTGGTGGGAGGGAGGTAAAGTTCCTCACATTCCTCCAGGTCTGAGGAACACCGGTACCTTACAGCAGCGTGACAAATGCTACGGACCCATCATATAATGATTAATGGCATGAGGTATGTTGGATGGCCGGTGCAATTGGCAATTACAGAACGGAGACGGGAAAAGGGGTTTGCAAATAGGAGGGACATTTAAGCCCAGCTATTTTTTTTGTTCCCATTGCTTGAAAGAAAAAATGCAAACCCTTATGCGCCCCCGTCTTCCCGTTCATATTTCCGATCGTCTGCAAAAGCTACAGGGATTGTGTTCACCGTGTACCTTCCACAAAAAAACCCTACCACATATTCGACAAAGGTGTCTTCTATTAAATATATTAAATGGCAAGTCACACACCTTGCAGCTTTGGTCGGGCAACCAGAAAACCCTTATGCATTGGATGTCTCTGTTCTACGAGGAATCCATGATCGAAACTTATCAACTATGCAATACTATTTGGTTTCCACAGGTGCCATCTACCATGACGCAGTGCTCTCATCGTGATTTCACAGGATTCACGTCAGTTTTGTTTTCAAACACTCCTCAGTTCTAATAGTGCACAAAGCAGGAATTCTAGTCATTTTCGTATAACCTTGCCAAAATGAAAAGCTTACTGAATTTTGCCAAAGATCGTCCATTCGAATCCCGAATTCTGGCTATTATCACGCACCCCCTACTACTTTGAAACTACAACCAAAAACATGAAAACCAACTATTAGGCTCAAATTCTAGACAGATATCAGTAAATAGTTCAACTTCCACCAAAGAAAGTACTCGGAATCCCTAACACAACATGTCGAAACCGTATTTATCTACCAATGGCTTAAATTCAGCACAAAGATCAGTAATTTATTCAATTTCGAAACTGTATGGTCTAAGGTTGCTAAAAGATCTCCACTATTCTATCTGTGAACTGACCCACGAATTGCAATTATGAACGCTACCTATATAGAACGTTAACTACTAAATTTCGGCAACTCATTCAATTCACTTAAAAAATAGTCCATGCGTACCATATACAATTATATGGACCTGTAGACATAGTCAAAATTCCAGAACCCTAATGTACAAACATCAAAACCAGCCTATCGCCTGATTCGCCTCACTAATTTGTTCAATTCACTATTGAAATAAAATATGAACTGAGGAATGATGACCCACTCGCTTAATCAGTGCGCCACCGTGGCTGGAAGTCGGCTAGGCCTAAATCCCCAGTGATTTCTGCTAAAACCTCGTGGTTGAATAGTTGAAAGGTTAATGTCCAGTTTTAGAACTATGCGTCGCCTAATTTCACCTGAGCTGATAACAAAAACAAAAACAATAATAATATAAGAAGCAATAATGATCCGAGATTCCAAAAGCACTGCTACATCTATGTCGGCCAGATGAAGCTATAAATCCAATGTAAATCTGTGTAGCGACGAAGTTCAAGGGAATCGAACCGGGCAGCCCTGGGGCCTCGAGTGAATGAATGAAAATCTCGGACAACTGACAAGAATCCATATCTCCAAACAAATTTGTTATTTTTTCTCAATGCCCAAATAATTTAAACAAAAACTCCTAAGAGACTGCCAACAAAGCAACTTTGCAGGCAAGGAGCGTCCATATTCCCCTGCCTTCTGGAAATGATTGGTAGCTTACAAGAGACGGGAAAGTACCTAAATCGTTTGCTGTTGTAATGATTTTCTGTTTGTGTGGCGGGATGATGTAATGGTTAAAGCTGGAGCCTGTAAGGATAACGAAACACACGGATATTATCTTCTGGGAAGACACCTAAAAAGAGATTGGCGATATAGAGCGGTCTGGATTATTCTGATCGTCTTGCATCTTTTTCCAACGTTCTACGCCTTTGATCTGTAAAATCAGTCTGTCGTCTTCAAATAGAAAATGCCTTAAGCATAAAAATTATTATCAAATATTTATAACAATAAATGCATTGACACTTCTTTGTTAAAATATTTCTTCTCTGTTAAAATATTAATCTTCTATTCAAGTGCATTATTGTCAAGATTGAGCTACATTGTGTCATCAAAGAACAAAAGTTTTTGTTTTTATTAAAAAAGCAAGGTTTTTGAAAGGGTCTTGATCTTTTTTACAAAGACAAAGATATAGCAATCAATACAGCAAAATAGCATGGAACCAAGAAGGAACAATAACAAGACAGAACAGAACAGCAACAAGCAGAACTACAACAAAGCTACCGAAAACAGAGCATAACAGAGCATGAAACACCAGCTAGCCAGCTCAAGGTGGTTTAAAAAATTGTTCCAAAGATTTATGCTGTATTGTTATACAATGGGTTTTCTTCACAAATCTTTTCATCATTTTTTACAGGTAGAAGAAACAATTCCTCTAATTAGACCAACCAAGTCTAGAGTATCAACAAAGGAGTTCGTTAAAAAGGGATATCCATTAGAATCTGCTTTCTGAAGCACTTGAAAGGGAGTGGTGTAATCCTCCACAACAATAAACCTCTTGTCTTTCTTATTCCTCGAATAGATAAAGGAGGCATGACCCACTTTACCACAAGAATGACAAAAAACCAGAGATTTTTCATATTCAATCTGCTGCACCCACTTCCCAAATTTTGAAGATAAGGTTATCTGAGTAGGGAGAATAAGATTATTCTCCACTAACACACAAAATCTAGCAGACAACAATTGCTTCTTGGATTTGGTGATCTTATCTATAATACAAAATTGTCCAAAAGAATTAACAATACCCATAAAAATCTTTTCATTCCAAAATTCCAAACACAACCCCGGCAAACAAACCCAAACAAAAAACTTTAAAATGTCGTTCATAGAGTTGAAACATAGAAACCACCGAACAGAAACCATTCTGGCCAAGAAACCAAGGTCCTTAGAAAAAAATTTATGCTTTAAGAGAGCAGCTAATTAATCTCCTCCTCCATCTATCTCAGCTCTCACCGCTTAATGGTTATTTATTGTTTTAATGTTTTTATATTTTTCTGCTCTGGACACTAATCCTGTATAGACTCTAAATGTATGACTTTAAACTTTTATAAAGAATTATTATCCAATATGTATAGCAGAGAATACATTGGTACTTCTTTGTTAGAATAATTCATCTTCTAGTTCAAGCGCACTGTTGTCAAGCTTGACCTACACTACGTCGTCAAAGAACAAAATAATTGATACTCTTAAGAGAGCAGCTAGATTAATCAAGCTGAATCTGAATCATATTGCTAAATCTTATATATGAGCATGCTCAACATCTACCAGTAATATTAAAGAGATAAAATTGAGACTAAGGCTATTTTTCCATATTCTAAATAAGTTTCATCTGCACTGTAATTCAAGCATTTCACAAAGCAATGATTTGGAAAAAGTTCTGAATCACAGTATCTCCTATTAAACAAAGCTATTATAAACAATTGAAACAAAGCTAAAAAGTAATAATAAACTGGAAATGAGGACAGAAAAATACCAAATTACTCAAGTAGACAATCAATGAAGAGCTCCACTTTTTGATGGTGCAGTGCGTCACACAGATCACAGGGATTGAGTCTTTCTTATAATTTTCCAAGATCAAACTGGTTGTCATAATTCGGTTCCTTCTCTCCATGTTGAGACATTCCGTTTCCTTTAAATCTTTATTTTATTCTGATATATGATGGTTTTTCCATTCTTTGTCTTGAGCATCATATTGGCTTTGGTCAATTCAGAGTAGCCATCCAATGGTTGATGAGGTTCTTTCAGCGTTACAGTGAAGTCCTCGGATTTGTTTGCTTACTTTCGTTATCTTTCAAGGACAGTTCATGAAACAGAAAACTTCAGCCACAGGAATAAAATAATTGTTTAAACTTTAAGCAAAAATAACCCCAAAACTGATTCCAGTAAATTTTCATTTCTACTTTTAGAAAATTAAGCATTTTTCTAGAAACGCTGCTTTTGTTTACAAATAATTTTAGTCATGACCAAAAATGGTATGGAAAAATTAAACAACCACCATTTATTTTTATTTTGCCATATGATTATGAATTGCAACATTCCTTTTAATCACCAGGTTGAGGATTCTACTATTCCTCTGAATTTTATACTTCAGAAATAATAAAAAATTAAATAAATTTATAACACTTCAAAAAATCACTGTTAATTTTTTTAAATATTTTTTGCACAAAATTTTAAAACCTGTGTCATTTCTATATAAGACAACATTATAAACTTTAGCGTTTCTTGATGTAAAAGGGATCAGGACCTTTCAAAAACCTTGTCTTTTTAATCAAAAACATTATAAACTTTAGTCCTTGTGGAGGGCCATGAAATTATTCCTCTCAAATAGGATCTTTAGTATTGGGGTAACTTACATATAAAAATTATATTCCTTTTAATTCAATTTTTTTTTTTAAATAATAGAATTTATGGGATTATTTAAAAAATGTCTATTTTTAGAAAATTAGTTAGTTCTTTGGGATCACCTTTTTAAAAAAGTATTTTCTTTTTTATGGTACTATGTTTTTAAGAGTCTAGTTTCATGTTATCTCTTGGAAGGTTGTAGTTTTGTTAGAACTTTGTTTGTCCATTTTTTTGTTTCAAGCTAAGCATTGATATATTTATTCTGGTCATTGTAAGAGATTTGAGAACCTTTAAGAACCCCTTTTTTAACATTAATTAATAAAAAAAGGATCCCTTCAAATATTGTGCTCTTAGATCTATGTGGTAGGTTGAATGTCATCTTTTTAAAATTTATTTTTTGAAAAATGGACCATTTATTTGAATATATTCTATAATTTTTTATTTAAAATTGCTCACTCCCACCTAAAATTTGTAACAAAAAGGAACTAACAATTCCATAAGATCACTTCCCTCAAAACACTCATGTTTTTTTGATGGGCCTATTTAGAATTTTAGTTAGGTCCACTCTATTGGTTCATAGCCTTGGAGTTACATAATCTTTCAATTGTGATGTATTATAAATTGATGTGAATCATAAAAGGGAAAAAAGCATAATCTTTATTATGAATTTAAAATGTTTTATGAGGGTGCCTAAACAATACTTTGGAATGCCATAAAATGTAATATAAATAAGTGTAGTGGTGAAATTAACATACTCATGTGAATTCCCATTAGTTTTGGGCCCACTTTGATGGAATAACTTAATTTTTAATCACATATATTGACCACTTTACTAGCGTTGATGAGAAGATTAGTGATCACAAAGGGAGGATTGTGCATGATTCTAGAGAGATTTGGGTGCACACAAAATTTATGGTATGTAAATGAATGATTGGATGAGATTTTGTAAGGGGGATTTAGTCAAAAAATGTGCATCCAACATTAAATTTAGGCATTTATGTGGTGCAAGAGAGAATGACAAGGTATGTGAGTTTGAATGCTTGAAGGATTTGGGTAGGATTTGAGGAAGAATTCTCAAGGGTAGATGAGGAAGGATCTAGAGGAGTGTGTAAAGATTTTGGAAAGTTTGAGAGAGTCAAAAAAAGAGTAGATAGATCCTAACTAGGGCATTAGAATTGCCAATTGTGTGAGGAAAGAAGAAAACTAATGAGGATGAAGAAAAGGGCATGCAGGAGTTTCTAGAGATAACAACCAGGTTAGCAAGGAAAATCATGGTGGAGACAAGGGGAGGGGATGAATGAGCCCCTTCATTTTCTATCATATTTTTGTCTACAAGTATAAAGAGAATCAATGAAAAAGAAGGAGAGATATCATAGTAGAGGATAAGGATGCAAGAGAGATATGCAAAGAGGGATGCATGGAGTTGTTATTATGCACACTTGAGGTTGGAGGTATGCTTGATTAGGAGGAATGAAGCAATGAAACCATGGAGGAAATGAATAAAGGTTGCAACTAAGAAGATAGTAAAATTTTATGTAGCAAGGGAAGAATGAAGGTATGTAGATACATGTTGAGCTAATATAGTCCTAGTGATTATAACCAATTGGAGTAGTAGAGGAAAAAGCTATATTTTAGGTGGATGAAACTAAGGAGAGTGAAAAGAGAATTGTATGGGAGATGTTACAAGGAAGGGTAGAAAGTAGTAAAGAGCCTTTAATTGTGGATGTATAGGATAAGAAAATGCATGGTACTATGTGCTAAGTACTACAAGTTATTGTAGTAGACAATGAGGAAAAAGAAGAGGAGAGAGGATATACAAGTTATTTGAGTGCATCAAAAATATGTAGTTGAGCCCAAAAGAGGAGGAGATCACACTTGAGGAGTAGTTGCTAGGAAAGATATTAGGTGTAGATACAGATGAAGAAGAAAGAATGGATGAAGAATGATTATACATGTGTAGATGGCTAGATGACAGTGGATCAAATATCACTAGGAGAAGATGAAATAAAAGAAAAGAAAAGGGAGCACTTAAAGGAGGAAATTGGGCTATAACAAGTGAAATTTCATAAAATTGCAACAGGTATAATTCTAATTATTTATTTGTATTTGATTAGGCTCATCATGTGGAGATCTCCATAGTCATGGATATTGTAACTAATTAATATCATCCCTTTGTCTATAATATCGTGGATTTTAAGTTTGAATTTGATGCATATTACTATTTTATGTCTATATAAGTAATGATAAGCACTAACTATTTAACCTTCCAATGTAGTATAACACTCAATGAATCCCTTGGTTTAACAAAATGAAAAATGATTAGTTTGCATTGTAAACTTTTTTTCCAAAATTACATGTATGCCCTTTGATATCCAAGGATAATGAACTCACTAAATGTATATGGTTTGATCAATTCATGACTATAAGTATTATTGCAGTAAGATAAAATTCATCCTCACTGATTGTACTTTTTAAATATGACGTCAACAAATAATCATGGGGAGGAGAATAAATAATCAGAGAAACATTATGGTATAAAAAGAATATTCCAATAAAAGCACTCATATTTGCATACATTATCACACAATGAGTGTGCATGACAAACAACTATGCATGTCAAAGAACACACACTTAAAACTTTAGAAAGACACTATGATCATCCATCAACACATTATAGTATTTGAATAGAGTAACCAATGCATAAACCAATTACTTTCATAAGAATAAAAATTTACAAATTAAAATAAAGAAACAAAATAGATGAGTGTTATTAAGACTTGTGTTCTTATACATATTTTTGGGTTATGAAAAATTGTACAACCCTTGAGATGAATCTAAGTGTTTCTAGTTTAAAATATGTGTATTTTTGTGCTATCAACATTTCGAATCACATTGTATAATCCATCATCATTTGTCTATATTCATCATGATGATGGATGATGTAGTGTGATCTAAAATATTGATAATAAAAATAAAAATAATTGAAATAAAACACACTCAATTCACTATTTTGGACAGTGAAAAGGTCATATATTTGAACCCTTAAGATGCTCCTATGTCATGATGATATGGTTTTCATTTTCGTAAGTAACATTTTCATGAGTGTTGAGAGATTGAAGTTAACCCACTTTATGTCATTTAGCATAGGATCTTTTAATAATATATTTTTATTTTATATTCATTTTTTAATGTAGAAACATTACTTGGAACAATAGAAAATGCCAAATCATTTGTGGTAAATTCAAAATAAAATACCATCTTGTTATCTTAGACATTGATTTAAGTGCTTTACTTGTTTGTTTAAATCATGTTTTATTGGTTGATTTATTGGGAATTTTCAAATCCCTATGTCTATATTTAGTTTAATATTAAAAATTGTAGTTACTCCTATTATATCATAAATGAGGTTATTACATAATAGATTACCAATAATAATTGTGTTGGTTGGTGTGCTCTGATAGATGTAATTTAGTTTCAACATTGGTAGTGGTGGTAAGAGAGGTTTATGGGGATCCCATTTACCTCCAATTTTTCACAAGTACCCTATGCATATGCAAGCAGCCACAACCTTTATTAAGAGTTCATACAAGGTAAATTCTTGAGAATTAGGCCTAAAATGTGTGTCTACTGAAAGAACTTGAGATAGGAGGTGATTTTGCTATACCATTGAGAACTTAGAGGTTTAGTGATTTTATATCTTAATCCTAAAATCCTTGAGTAGGGTGAGTGAATGAATTTTTAGTTACTAATTTGTGTTTGAGTTTAATATGACCAAATGACCTTATTAGTAGTCTTTATTGATTTTTTTCTCTCTATGACTTACTCTATTATGGACATACCTTTAAAGGGGAGGGCTCAATGATATAAAAATTAGAGCATGTGGGAGATTATTTATCAATATGGTTAGACTTATAGAGCTCACAAGATGCTTCTTCACCCCATGGACATTAGTAGTATCAAAAAATGATATTCCAAAGATAGATGATCTTGCACCATCAAAATCATGGATGACAACATGATTAAGTATAATATCTAGTCATATATCTTCTTTGGCTATTTAGGCTATGGTAACATTAATACTGACTTTGTATATAATTATATTTAATTATCAATTTATTTTCTATACAGGGGTTTCTAGATTGATATCTAGGGCATTCTATGTACATGGACAAAACAAATAAATTAACTAATTTAATAATAAAATATAGAATGTTTTATTTGACAAAGAATATGATTGGGTATTAAAATTCATTTTCTAATACTATAATCAAATTGATATTATTATATGTTATTATAAAAAAACTAGCACAAACAATTTAGCTAAATAATTATCCTACTAGATTTATACATCAATGAAAATATTCATTATTGTTTTATTTATGACAATTCATATTTTAATGATGATTATTTCTTATATAGATTTTACATATTGTCCATTATTCATCAAATTAAAATTTGTTTTTCCTTCAACTTTATAATTATATCAAACTAATATTTTTCCAAAAACATTACTAATTTGAATTGAAATCAATTAATAATTATCTATTTTATTAAAAAAACAAATTAAAAAACATATTCCAAAAATGATATTTCCCAATACATAAAAATATAATTTAAATGCACCATTTGTTAAAATCACATTTCGTTATAGGCTAAAAAGGGTAGAAAATGGACTATGTTGCATTCCCGTGATTGATGTTTGGGAAATTCTCTATTAAAATATTTTTGTCTAGTATTTTTAGCAGCATTTGCAAGATCGAGAGAGTGTTAAGCCTTGATAAATAATAATAAAGAAGCCCTTTCTAAATCAAAGAATATATTTATTTCTTTTAGATCCATTTAATAGAATCTTAATTTGGAATAACAAACCGCTTGCACTTACACAAGGTTGCTCTACTAAACAATAGACCTCTTAAAGAATTATTTATTTTAAAGATATCTTTGATAATGGTTTATTCAAGGACTAGGTTAAGTTGAAAATGAATTTGAAATTTCAAGAAGCAAAAAATATCATTATTTTTTCTATGAAAAAATTCTATTTAGTGTGAATTTTTATGTTTTCTCTAAAGTTAAACATTGAGAGTTTGAGTAAGTCTAATTAGAAGGATGGTATTGTGTTTGAAAAATATCTATTAAGAAGATCTAGAAGGAAATTATTAGTCTCGAAATTATAATTTAGATGGTTTTGTTATGAATAATGGTATCAAGTAAATTCACGATCTAATACTGTGAGAAAATTCACTGTCAACAATTCACTACAAGAAAATTCACTATCATGACAAATTCGCCACCAGAGAAAATTCATCGCATTAACATTTTCTTCCAGTGAATTTGTCTTGCAATGAATTTTTGGTGGTGAATTGTTGGTGGTGAATTTTCCTTGCGATGAATTGTGTTGATTATAATTGCAGGATCAAATGAAAAGAAATTGCAGCAAAGGAACACAAATTAAAAGATTAAAAATAATCTCAAAAGAAGTAAACATAATTTATCGTATTTCACCATTAATAAATGGATACGTCCACACTTAGGGATTATCTCTTATTATTTTTAAGCTCTTAATTAATTACATATTCAACCAACAACTTATTTATAAATTAGTCTCCACTCTAATAAATGAAAAAATCTACTTGAAATAGACAACTTCTAAATTGACAAACACATGCCAATAAAAGTGAGGGAAACCTACTAATTTGGGCTTCACTGAACCCAACAATCTTCCACTTGAAGACCAAATTGCTGCTTAGAGATATCCCATCACTATAGATTTATTGTCAGAGCTGCACAAGTCTAAGAGAAGCTCTATAGAATTCAAACTTCTCCCTAGGAACTACCTTTGTCAACATATTAGCTGGATTCAACTTCATGTCAATTTTCTCCACCTGCAGCTTACCCTCTTCAATACAATGGCGAATGAAATGATATCACAACTCTATATGCCTCATTCAATTGTGAAAGGCTGAATACTTGGACAAGTGAATAGCATTATTGCTATCACAAAAGAGAGAAAAAACTAATTGCTTACACCATAAATCTCCTAACATCCATTGTAGCCATATCATTTTTTTTTCTCCTTCAAAAAGAGCAATATATTCTACCTCCGTAGAAGAAAGGGAAACCACCTGTTGCAACCGAGAAACCCAACTGATCACTGCCCCAACAAAAGTGAACACATAATTGGTAGTAGAACATCGTTTATCTAGATCTTCAGCCATATCTGAATCAACATAACCTCGTAGATGTATATCCTTACCACCAAAACATAAAACACGATCAAAATTACCTTTTAAATACCTGGATATCCAATGTACTACTTGCCAATGTGGTTTACCCAAATTACTTAGAAATATGCTGACAACTCCCACTACATTAGCAATATCCAGACGAGTACAAGTCATGGCATACATTAAACTACCAACTACTGATGAATATGGAACACTCTTCGTGTGTTCTTTTTCTTCTTCTGTTTTAGGACACATAGCTGAGGATAACTGAAAATGATTAGCCAAAGGAGTACTAACAGATTTAGCATTCTTCATATTGAATCTCTCTAAGATTTTAAGAATATATTTTTCTTGAGATAATCTAAGTTCTCTCTTATTTCTATCCCTGATTATATTCATTCCAAGAATCATCTTTGCTGCCCCTAAATCCTTCATGAAAAATCTTTGAAATAAATGATGTTTCAACTCACGAACTATCTTCACACTATTGCGAACAACCAACATATCGTCAACATAAAGTAATAGAATAACAAACTCACCATTTGGAAGCTTCTTGTAATAAACACATGGGTCTAATTCAAAACAAATAAATTGTTGTTGAGTCATGAAGCTATCAAATTTTAAATGCCACTGCCTTAGGGCTTGCTTCAGCCCATACAAACTCAACTTTAATTTGCAATATAAATTTTCTTAATGCAACTTTGCAAAACCTTCAAGTTGCTCCATGTATAATTCCTCTTCAATATCTCCATGAAGAAAAGCTACTTTGAAATCTAATTGCTCAAGTTCAAGATCCCAAATAGCTGCCAAGCCTAACACTGCTCTAATGGTGCTCATTCTCACAACTAGTGAAAAAATCTCATTGAAATCAATTCCTTTTTCCTGAGCAAAACCCTTTACAACCAATATGTCCCTGTAACATTTATGACCTCCATCTTCCTCTTTCACATGATAAACCCATTTATTATTCAGTGGTTTCCAATTTGGTGGAAGAGGAACCAAATCCCAAGTCTCATTTACACACAAAAATTCCATTTCTTCATTCATTGCCTCCATCCATTTTACTAAATTTGCATCTTTGCAAGCTTGTTTAAATGTTGTTGGCTCTACCTCACCACAAAGCAACAATTCATAATCATAATCATCAAATAATAATAATTCATAATCATCAAATTTTGTTGGTGGCTTTCTTTTCTGGGTTGATCTCCGTAATTGAGGACCCAACTCAGGCTGTAAATTACCTTGTTTCTCTGCATTTTCCATATTATTCTATAAATTACCACCAGTATCCTATTTTCTTACACTCCCCTATTTTATTTCTTCAATTTTTTTCCCCTTAATACCTTCCAGAGATGAGTCAAATGCCTATATACCTTGCACATTAATTGGAGGTGGCCTATAAGATTATAATGGCAACTCATTAACTAGAGGCCACTCATTAACTAGAGGTTGCATACAAAATTGTAATGGTAGTCATTAACTGGAGGCTATGTACAAGATTGTAATGGAAGCATAGACACCAAGGAAGGTTGTGCTAATGATCAAGAAGGCACATAACCATTTAAAGGTTGTGACTAAACAATGGAAGGCTGCGAGCTAATGATATGTGGTGGAGCTTTCAAATATGAAGGTTGTGTAGCATTTAAAGGGGGAAACGAATGTAAATGAGGCTACATTAGAAGAAATAAAGATGGATGTGCATGATTTAGAGGAGGTTGCAAAGCAATTGTTAAAGGTAGTGATGGATCTTGTGAAGGGTGTGTATAGATTTGCAAGGGCAGAAAATTAAAGAGTGAAGGTTGCAAGTTATTTAAAGGCTACATTGGAATGATTAAAGAAGGTCGAGAATCAACCACAGAAGGCTGATGACTCATATGTTAAGAGTACATTTGATCATCTGTTGGATGTGCACAAGTATAAACAGGGGCACTCATATTTGAAGGCCAAAAGCTTAAAGTAGATGGTTGCGAACAAATAAGGATGCTACTATTTGAAGAAATTACTATAGATTGGGAGAATGTAAAAGGAGTTTGCTTGACACATCCATTATCAAATAAATCAACATCAAAATATTCATATGAAGATTTGTCCAAAGGCTACAAACCTAGAATTTTTTTCTCATTGAAGACAATATCCTGACTACGAACAATCATTTTAGCGACGGAATCCCACAGCTTAAAACTGAATTGATCTTCTCCATAGCCTAGAAAAATACTACTCTTTGATTTTAAATCAAGCTTCTTTCGCTACTCCTTGGGAATATCCACAAACGCTTCACAAACAAACACTTGCAAATGGTGATATGAAATTCTTTTCCCGAGCCATCTCTCTTCTGGAATATCAAAATCCAAATGAGATGACAGAGCACAGGTGATTAAATATACTGTACAGTGTTACATGCCTCTGCCCAAAACTCCTTTCCCGAATCGATATTGAAGAGCATACAATGAACTCTCTCTAGAATCGTATGATTCAACCACTCAACTACACTGTTTTCCTAAGGGGTGAATGGAAACACCTTTATTCTATGAATGTTGTTGTCTACACAAAAATTGTCAAACTCATAGGAGAAAAACTCTCCTCCATTATCAATTTTAAGACATTTGATTTTATGCCCTATCTAGTTTTCAACAAGAGCCTTTAAAATTTTTAATTTTGAAAAAACTTCTGATTTTTTATTTAACATGTAAATCCAAAATTTTCAAGTGTAATCATCGAGGAAGGTAATAAAGTAATTTGTGCCTCCAAAACAAGTTACCTCTGTGGGACCGAAAATGTCTGAATCATGGCCTATCCTCAAGAAGTTGGCCTGAATTTGTTTGCCATAAAGGCAATGCTCGCAAAACTCCAAATCCACCGATTGTAAGCCAGGAAGTTGATCTCATTGAAGTGTTACTTCAAGCCCTTTCTTGCTCATGTGCTTGAGCCTCTTATGCCAAATTTCTCAATTGTTGTCCATGATTTTCATGGTAGCTCCCACTTCATCATGGAATTTTAAAATATAAAGATTAGCCAACTGCTTCCCCTTGCAAGCACTAAAACTCCCTTGGTTACTTCCCAATTTTCTAAAGAAAATTTAACATTACACCCAGAAGCAATAAGCTAACTTACAAAAATTAAAAAAAAAACCAATAAAGGAACATATCTCACATCTTTTAAAATCCATTGGTTTCCCTTTTTCAAATTCAAAATTATATCACCCTTATCAACAATTTTGCATTCCTTATTGTCACCAAGAAAAACCTTACCAAATGAACATTCTTTGAAGTTTGTAAAAGCTTGTTGGCATGAAGTAGCATGGAAAGAAACCCTGGAATCAAGAACCCATGAAGTGGTAGTCATGTCTCCAACAACCAAGACCAAAACACCATCGTCTTCTTCAACTATGGGGTTTTCTTCATTGTTACTAACTTTATCATATACTTTATAATTCCAACAATTTTTCTTTGTGTGGCCTGGTTTGCCACAAAACTAGCAAACACCATTCCTTCCTCTTGAATGCGATCTATGTGCAAATTTTGATCTTCTTCTATTATTATTTTTGTCTCTTTCTTTACTTCTACCTCTATTACCTGTACTTACAACAATTAATGCCTCACCAGATGAGAGTTCCTAATTTTTTCTCCGCGTATCTTCACTCAAAAGAGTGGCTGCAACATCGTCGAATTTCAACTTGCTTTTGGTAGCCACCAAAGTGCTCACTACCATCACCACACCTTCCCAACTACTTGGTAAAGAACACAATAATAAAATAGCTTTGATCTCATCATCCAAATTAATGCCCATAGAAATTAACTGGGTGACTAATGTATTAAATTCATTTAAATAATTTGACATAATCCCTCCTTCATGCATTTTCAAATTATAGAGTTTTTTCATAATAAGTACCTTATTCGAAGTCGATGCCATCTCATACATTGAAGAGAGTTTGTCCCACAACTCTCGTGTTGTCGTCTCAGTAGAGAAATTAAATAAAACATTACTGGATAGCAAAAGGAAAATTATAGCTCTTGCCTTTTTGTCTAGATTCTCCCAATCTTCATTAGATAAAGAACCTTTCCCTTTGGCTTTCCCAACCAATGCATTTGAGAGATCTTTCTTTATGAGCATTGACTCCATCTGCACCTTCCACAAACCAAAAAATTTACCTCCAAATTTTTCTATCTTCCATTTGTCTACATCTTCCATGGCTCCAGAAATTCTTCACTGATTTCCTGCACCAAATTTCTCCACCGAGCTCTGATACCAATTGATGATTATAATTGTAGAATCAAATGAAAAGAAATTGCAACAAAGGAACATAAATTAAAAGATTTAAAATAATCACAAAACAAGAACATAGAATTTATTGGGGCTCACCAATAATAAATGGCTACATCCACACTTAGAGATTATCTCTTATTATTTTCAAGTTCTTAATTAATTGCATATTCAGCTAGTAGTTTATTTATAAATCAATCTCCACTCCAATAAATGGAAAATCCATTTGAAATTGACAACTTCTAAATTGGCGAATGGGTATGTGTAGGATCATCATGGAAAAAGCAAGCCCTTAAATGGTGAAAAATTCAGAAAAATCAGAGTTAGGCAACTTGACGTAAAAATTTGAATAAGTTATCTATATTATTTCAAAAATATGTAAGAATAGAATCTGTAGAAAAGTGAATCTAGTTTCTAAACTACTAGATTTATTTTAAAATGAAAAAATCTATTTGGTGAAAATTTCAAATTTCAATGCAATAGTACTTAAATTTCAAGGAAAGAATAAGAAGTAGGTGTCTGTTTGGCCACCCTAACCACAATAAAATGATAATATTTTTTTATAATATTTTAGATATAAGTAGAGGACTCATGTCTCGATGTGATGCATATTTTTTATAATTTTTTTCCAAGTAAATAATTAATTATAATTTTTTTATTACAACTTTTAAAAAATATTAAAACTTGTATGTTTGACCACCTTAACTTGGTCAAAACTTCATGAAATTCATTTTTTTCTTTTTTAATACTATAGTATGCAAAGCATAGAATGTGACACATGTTTCAGATTCAAAAAATGTGATACTCTTTGAAAGCTATAGATGTTTTTCAATCAGTCTATTAATCAAAACTTTAGTCTTAATTCAATTAGAAAATGAATAATAATTATTTATTAAATTCAAAGTAAAGCATAATTTATATTGGTGGAAAACTGAGAATCTCCTTTAAAAACCCTTTTCGTTTCATTAATTTTGGGTACAAAAAAAGTCGTCAGTCGCGTACCCATCATATTGCCACTTTTTAGCCCATCATGATCTTGCACATACCCGAACACATGCCAATAGAAGTGAGGGAAACCTGCTAATTTGGGCTTCACTGAACCCAACAAATTGCTAGTGGTGAATTTTCCTTGCGGTGAATTGTTGGTGGTGAATTTTCATTGTGGTGAATGGATAGCTGTGAATTTTCCCTGTGGTGAATTGCTAGTGGTGAATTGTTGATGATAAATTTTCCTTGTGGTGAATTACTGGTCGTGAATTTTCCTTGTAGTGAATTGCTAGTAGTGAATTGCTAGTGGTGAATTTTCCTTATGATGAATTGCTAGCAGCATGATGGTGAATTGTTGACGGTGAATTTTCATGGAATCATGAATAATGAATTGGCCTTCTTAGACATCCTATTGAATCTTGTGGTTTATGCAATAAAGTGGAATCCTTTGACTATCTATTTTTTAATGTACTTATGTATATTCTTAAGTGATTGAATATGTTGGGATGTTAAATTTTTATTTTTTATTTTGCATGAGATTTCATTTGGTTATGTACACATTTTATATCTTGAAAGTTAAGAATGAAGGGGTCCTCACAATAAAAGAAGGCATATTATTGATTCAGATTCCAATATGAGCTCAAGCCCATGTTTAGATTGAAGCAAGTCTATGATTCTTGATGTTTGAAGGGATAGGTTTATGATTCTAATAGAAGCTAGTCTCACCGCAGTATACAAAAAAGAGGTAAAAAAGACCTTTTTTTGTCCTCATAGTTGAAACAAGTTAAACGAAGAGGAGTTGCAGATCCTTGATGAGTACATGGAAAAGCATAATATCAACAATCCTAAAAGAAGTGAGAAACTAATTCAATTAGTAAAACAATCTATAGTCCAGTGTTAAGAGACATGGATCCTTGTGATATGGTTCATATAGTGATTGGTACTTTTGAGATTGATACGTATGACAATAAATTACCCAGTTGTTCTCAATCTATTGATCGGTTCTTTTGAGTAGCTTCTTTATAATCTATTTAATATCTCAATTTTCTTCTTCCTACTTGGAGTCATTATTGACAAGATGCAGAATTTATAAGACAAGTGAAAATAAATTACCCAGTTGTTTACAATCTTTCGAAGAGTTAAACCTTCTTCTTGCTTCTTGGAATTATAATTTTAGATCTATAAAATTCTTCATTTATCACTTCACCTACAAAGCTCAAGCATCAGACAAATCAAACTTCAGCCATCGATTGTCGTTACAAGAAGTAAATTTAAGTATTATGTTTTTAATTCCCAGAAGTATCCCATTAAAATTACTAATGTTGGTTAGAAGCAGGACAACTTACAATTCCATTAATCAAACTAAATCTCATCCCTTTTATTAAATTTTAAATGTCTGAAATGTACATATTAAAAACTTAAGTTAGGAACAAGGCCAATTTTTATCCACGGTCAACCAAATCATATTTTATGCATATAAAAACAAGTTGAAAATTAAACATAATTCATCTACATTGTAATAGAATTTTTTACATGGAAATGGCTAAGAACAAGTTCTTCTAAATCATAGTAACTACTATTAAATAAAACTCGAGTCAAAATATGATAGTTCTTAACTAAAATGCATGCTTTCAATTATCATAGCTATAGAAATGGAAAATGAAAACAAAGCTCATTAATATAAAATTCAAAAGGAAATGAAGACAACAAAACATCTAGTTACTCACATATATATGTGGGTAAACATCCAAAGAATTTGGAATAATTTTTCAAATAGTCTAATTTTAGGACTGTTTTTTTTAAATGTTTTGTAATGTCTTTTATCTTGTAGTTTCATAGTTGCTTCTCTTGGTTTTTTTTGAAGTATTGTTAGGTTTATCACATTATCTTTCTCTTTGGGGTCTGAACTCTTTCAAAATCTTTATTTACCTAATCAAAAACAATGGAAGAAATACTCAATTCTTCTATGGTGCAATGCATCATATAAATCATAGAAATTGAGTTTCTCATAAATTCATAATTTAATTTTTACGTAAATGTTGAAACAATCTATTTTATTTTTAACGGTTTTTTATTTAACTTTTCTCATGTTTAATGTTTAATATTGTCTTTAGTTACTCCATAATAATTACTGATACTCAAATTGGTTTCTTCTTTAATAATTTTTATTTTATTATAAGGGGTAAGTTTCCTTGAATTTAGTGGGACACATGGCATGGAAATATTTGATTAATGGTATATCATATAGATTTAGGAGTTGTCACTTATCACAATCTAATTTAATCTTCAATTAGGGTTTCATCTAGGGTTGTTTTTTTTTTTCCTCCTTTAATAAGGATTCATTATTCTTCATTGTAATCATCCAATATTTATTTTCCCCTCGAGCACTAAATTTTTTTATTCAACTAGAATAAATACCAACTTAACCAAAAAAGCATCTTCATTTAAATTTGAAGTGCTAATTACAAAATTTATTCATTCAACTTGGTGGCGATAAATCAACATCAGCACTTATATGCTTACACCCACAAGTGTCAAGCTCCTATGACTAGGGTCATCCCTAGGCCCCAGACCTAAACCTCGAGGGTTCATGGTGACCATGCCCATGTGTCCCATTGTGGGAATTAGGGGCTTCATAGTTCACCCCATAATATTAGAGGGAGTTCATTCTCTCCTCTTAGATGAGATCCCTGATCTCACTTTTAACCCATGATTACTAACTAAGTACATGTAAGATATCAACTTAGCCAATTATAATATAATAATAATAATAATTTTTCCACCAAGTGTTGGGTCCATACCAATCATTACCAAAGGTTAGTGCACAAAATTTCGTGCATTATTCATAAGGGGTCATTCATACCATAATCTCAAAGATTATACACAATGGCTACCACGAGCATAACTCCATATACAAAAGTTGATTAGCTCATAAATATCACAACTACAACAGTGTTTACATTATACATAGATCATAAGTACAATGGTAATTAGCTCATATGTACATCACAAGTAGACCAATGATTTTCTCATACACATATCACATTTACATTAATGAATGGCTCCAACATATATCACAAATATGTAGTGACAAGCTCCAACATACATCACATATACATAGAGACAAGTTCCACCATACATCACAAATAAACAATAATGAGATCTAGCATACATCATAAATACATAGTGATGAGCTCCAACATACATCACATACAAAGTGGAAAGCTTGAACATACATCATACATAATAGCTATCTAACACGTGTCTATAATGCATCCCAGATAGAAAGAATATTGGTGCATTACACACTACAATGTGGGTCCTATCCTTTCCTCTAATTTTCAGCACCATGGAAAATTTGGAAGAGGATTTGACGTATCCCAATACTACACCATGGGCCCATCCTCAACCCCACAAGGCTAAGTATATAGTCTGACAATTAAGAAGGGGATTCGATGTATCTCGTACTATACTGTGGGTCTATCCACCATCCCAAGCCTTTCCACAAGTAGTGAATCTACCATAACCCAGTGGATTTTGATATTAACTGACTATAGGCCACTGGTGACAAGCTTGGTCATCCAAGAGGAAGTAGCTCCTAACATATACCACCTTGTGACCTTAGTGATACTATCAACTATTTTCTTCACAATCCTGAGTAACACCAGCATCAGTCACTTTCGTGCCCTCAATGATAGCCAGTGAACCCCCTCAATATAATGGTTAGACCCAGATTACCATTACCTACATGGATAGCCCCTACCTGTGCAACCATTACCGTATCTTAATTATAAAAAGGGCAGCCCATAGCAACCTTCACCACTGTAAACCAAGTGAATGTCAGCTAGTCACTAGCAATAACCTAGACATTGATCATTGGCACGGTCCAATGAATGCCTATCACTACTCAAATATCCCAGAGGTTCACTCTTGGGTGGGTCATACATAACATGAATCACAATCACAATCAACAGATACATGACCCCCTATACATAGAGACCTCTAGATATGGAGTCAGTTTTCACAACACATACAAGTTACATGGAACCAACACGAGATGAACTTTACATATATTCTATACCAACGATAAAGTAGGGTATGTGCAAGATTATCATGGAAAAAATAGGCCCTTAAGTGGCAAAAAATTTAGAAAAATCAAAGTTAGGCAACTTGACATAAAAATTTGAATAAGTTATCTATATTATTTCAAAAATATGTACGAATAGAATCTATAGAAAATTGAATGTAGTTTCTAAAGTACTAGGTTTATTTTTAAAAAGAATCTATTTGATGAACATTTGAAATTTCAATGCAGTAGTACTTAAATTTCAGGGAAAAAAAAGTAGGTCTGACCACCTTAACTTGGTCAAAATTTCATGAAATTCAATTTTTTTTAATCCTATATTATGCAAAGCATAGAATGTGATGTATGTTTCAGATTCAAAAAATGCTATACTGTTTGAAAGCTATAGATGTTTTTCAATCAGCCTATCAATCAAGACTTTAGTTGTAATTCAAATAGAAAATGAATAATAATTATTTATTAAATTCAAAGTAAAGCATAATTTATATTGGTGGAAAGTTGAGAATCTCCTTTAAAAACCCTTTTCATTTCATCAATTTGGGGTAAAACAAAGTCGTCAGCCACATACCCATCATATCGCCACTTTTTGGCCCATCATGATCCTACACATACCTAGTTGTTAAATTCATTACTTTATTTAAATTAGTGTTTAGAGGCACATTAGTATTAAATATAAGTTATTAAATTTCCTTAACTTGATCATACCCATTTAGTACCCATTTTAGCCTCAATTGATGTGTACTAGAGAGGGAAGGACACATAAGTTAGTAAGAATGCCAAACCCTAGAGATTCCCTATAAAGCCCACCCCCTTGGAATTGAGGTCTCAGGGACATCCTTTGCCCAAGTTTTGCCTATGTACCCGCTTCCAAACAGATCAAAGTTACATGTAGTTCTCCTCACTGGATCCCTCAAAGGATGCATACACACAAATATCCCCATAATCAAGGTTTCATTAATGTTTTTCTTTCATTATTAATGCTTATCAACAATTATAAAATCATAAATAAATAAATATAATTTAACAACCCATACTATAACACCTCCCTTTAAGGATATCAAGGTTTTAAATTAAACTTGACCATTATTATTCATATACCAACTTGGGAATCCTTGGTTCGTCTTATAAACATAGGGTCTAGGCTTATTATGCAACATGACACTACCTTGGTTCTCACAAACCCATACAAAATCACTTCCATTTAAAATTTACATATTAGATTCAATAACAAGGTTCTAATACTGAAGTGGTCAATAAATATGTTTGAAGGAAATTCAAGAGTATTTATAATCTTGTTTTGAGTTATAATTATTGCCCAAATCCTTCTCAAGAAAGTTGGCAACACTATATCCAGTAGACATTTATACATGAAAACATAATCCCCTAATAATATTATTAATTATACTCTTGATCTTCTAAATTCTTTTACCTTATGGTGCAACCCCATATTCTTATGTTAGTTTATTTAACATACTAGATAGTTTATTTATACTTATCATTTAGTCTAAAGTTGACCTTAATGGTCATTAGTAAGGTATGAAGAGATGCTATGTAGGATTTATCTCATAACTCAATTTTAACCACATTGTCAAATTGAATGATAGTTTCCTTCATATTGGTATACAATTTATATTGTGGTTCACTATGGGTATAATAATAATTTCAATATCAAGCTTCTCATAACTAAGAGATTGATAGGCATCATGGGGTCAGTAAATATCTTTAGGGTAAGTGCACCAAGATGGTTCCCAAATAGGGGGCTTAAGTGGCCACTTTTTTTCTGAAAGCAAGAAATACTGACCTTGGATGTGAAATTGAGGATAGTTGCACTCAAAATTTTGAGATGGAAAAAAAGAAGATTCAAGTGCTCCAAGTCTACTTTCTAAACTACTAATTTATTTTCAAAATGGTTAAGATTAAGGGGTTCAAATGAGGGACATATACAAATTCATGTTATTTTTTTCAGAAAAAACATAACATAGCAACTCTTGTACAACCCTCGTACGATGAAATTTTTTAGCCGATAGGCTATTATACTGGGGGAACCCCACCGAAATTTCTAGTAGTCTAACGCCGTAAACCCCGGTGGTGCCCGACTATTGCACTGTGTACAACCGTCCGACTTTGCCACTGATTTCCCGCACCGTATGCAATCTGTTTGATCAGCTAATTAAAGTATTAGGTGCACGTATCCATCACAACTACCCCAAGATTCACGAAGGGGTGGGCAATGGATAGCCAAAGAAAAATCATAGGCATCTAACAAATTTTAAAAAAATAAAAATTCCATTTTAAAATAAACAATCACTTAACTTTTACGAAAAGTATTAATAAATTAATAAATATTTGTTTTTTTAAAGAAACAGTGTACCTCGTTTATTTACTATTTGGGCTCATTTTTATCCTCATCTTGCCATTCAAATCCAGTGATGTGAGAGGGGGAAGTGAGGTACAACGTATTTCTTTTTAAATGTAGCTTATATAGTTAATTCTCATGTAGGGAAATAATGTACAATTTAAATATGTGTTTAAGATATTTTTAGTAGATAATTAAATAATAAATTAGATTTTATATTTTTTTAATAGTTTAGATTTATTTTGTTCAAGTGTTTTAAAATGTAATAGTTAATTTACAAAATAGTATGTTTTTATGTGTTCATAATAATATTTATAAATTATATTTTTTATAATTGTAGTTTTCAATTTTTAATATAGTTTTATGACATTAATGAAATAAAATGAGTACAGAAATTAAATTTTTAATAAAGAAGTGATTAAGACAATCTCTATTAAGATTATGGACATGTAGTGTTATTAAAGAAAGACTATAGAAGAATCAATGTTATCTCTATTCAATTATTAAAATAGATATCTCAAACTTTATTTTATAACTTAGTGAACCAACAATTCTTTGTTATTTGATTTTTTTTTAAATTATTATATTTTGTTAAAATTTAAAAAGTAACTAAAAATTGTGAATAATAAATAAAATAATTTTGAGGTTTCAACAGGTATGGAAATAGAGCATTAATTTCTCCTTTTCCCTGTGCAAGTGCAATAATTGTTTACAAATCAATGTAATAAACCCTCCTTTCATATTATTTTTACATTATTAGAGTTTTTCATTATATATACTATAAAAATAAATAAATAAAAATAAATAAAATAATTTATATAATAAATAAAATAATTTATATAATAAATAAATAAATAATAATTTATATAATAAATAAAATAAAATGATTCTTTAAATAAAATAATATAATAATTTTTAATAAAAATAAAATTTATATAATAAATCAAATAAAAATGATTCTTTAAATAAAATAATATAATAATTTTTTAATAAAAATAAAATTTATATAATAAATAAAATAACTATTTAACTACAAGATAACTTATATATACTATAAAAATAATTAGCAGACAGACTATTACGTGGGGGAACCCCACCGGGATCTCCTCCAGTGCCAGAAACCCTGCTAAGAACCCCACCAGGATCTATTACGTGGTGTGTTTTACATTCCTATTTGTCTCCGTGATGTGAAAGGTAATGTAGGAAACATTCATCGAGCCTTTGAGACCTCACACGTTTGCATATGTTGGGCTTGATAATCACTGAGGTATATAACTAAAGTTGTATAGGAAGTGTTGTTTTTGGAATGAATTGGAGAGGAGGGTAAAGAAGTAGAGAGGGAAGGATGGAGAAAGAGAGAGAGAGAGAGAGGAGGGAAAAGAAGTAGAGAGGGAAGGATATAGAAAGAGAGATTGAGGAGGATAAAGGGACAGAGTGAGGTAGAGATGGATAAGTGAGATAGAGATAGGGAGGGAGAGAGAGGTGGGATAGAAAGAAGTAGAGAAGGAAAGAGAGAGCCAGCGAGAGTGAGAGAGAGAGGGGGAGGAGGGAGAGGTAGAGAGGGATAGGGGAGATATAGAGAATTAGAGGGGGAAGGAGAGAGAGGTAGAGAGGAATAAGTGAGAGAGGGAGAGTAGAGAGGGAAGGAGAGGACTATGAGAGAGAAATAGGTGGGATGGAGGGAGTGATAGGTAGAGAGAGATATGTGATATAGAGAGAAATAGAGAGGGAAGGAGAGAGTGAGGAGAGAGAAGAGTGGAGGGAGGGAAGGAGAGCTAGAGAGGGATAGGTGAGATAGAGAAAG
>VDFB02058242.1:355050379-355091201 GCA_007258455.2 Sequoia sempervirens
GCTTTTGAGAGGGGTTTGAGTGAGAGACTTATTTTTGGGACTTTGTGGATAGGCTACAGATATTTGTAAAGTAGTGTTGCAAGAGGCTCCGTTGGAGATTGTACTGCTAGTTCAGAACATTTTAATAGATTGGTCACTCAGTTGAGCTTGACCCGAAGACATAGTCCACTCAAACGATCTCCGTAATCAAATTGGTGTCTTCTTTTCTCTCTCTTGGTTCTATGTTTTGAATTCTCTTTGTTTAATGTTCTTGTTACTCCATTTTTTATTTCTTTACACCTTTTTGCATAATCACTTAGCAACGTTTGTCATAGATTCCTTCTGCTTTATTGATCACTAAGTTAGCAACATGGGGAAAGTTGTAACCTATCTTGCAATCATGGATTAAAATGGAAGCATGGACAAATAATTTGAATTGTGATGCAACCAGGTGAGGTCCTAAAACACAACTAAACACAAAATATCAACCAACAACAACAATTCACAAGTCACAATTCTCAAAACTCTTCACTTTTCACCAAATCAGCACTCTTCCTTGTACCATTGCCAACTCATTCAATTGGGTATTTCTTCTTGATAAGATTATTTTAGACCAAGACTTGAACCATTTCAAGGACGCTTCAGGGTACACAATCACATGCCAACAAACCACTATTGGTTACTTTGTAACAACTTTCTCAAATCAGGCTTTCTATACCAACTATGCCTCAAATTAGGACACTTTAGCAAAGAAACTTAAAACCTCCAAACACATGTGGGCAGAAATTTATATGTATTCAAACCAAAGAATTCACAATTAGTTCTTATAAATTCATCCACCAAGATGCCAAAGCCAAAAACCTTCTTTTTAAGCCAAATAACCTAGGGCTTATTGGAAAACACACTTTCCAACCTTATCAAAACATTCCACCACCTCAAACAGGTCTAAAATGGCCTTCACAAACTCAATTCAACAAGAAACAATGAGCTTCCCTAACACAATACTCACTTTAGCATGTCAAAACCTCTCGAATTCACATGGAGAACACCAAATTTCACTCTAGGCCTTCATGCCCAACTCAACTCTTGACCTCCCCTATAATTACTCAACATTCCCACACCTTTTTAGTGATGTTGCAGAGCCATTCCTCGAGTTAGAGTGGCCCTAGTGAGAGGAATGGGTCAATACACCATTTCAAATGACTTTCAAACCTTAAAGTTGTGTGTTTAGGCTAGTCTCAGAAATGGTTGAGATGGTGTGGGTAGTGTATGCCCCATAGAAATGGGGTGTCACGGTGTTACTATAATGGTGAAATGGGTTGACAAAGTAGTGGTAGTGTATGCTTCATAGAAATAGGGTGTCATGGTGATGTAGGGGAAGCGTATGCCTCATAGAAATGGGGTTTCATAGTGATGTACATCACTGTGACACCCCATTTCTATGAGGCATACATTGACCCTACCTTCTGAACCCTACCACATTGGCAAGCTAGTGAGTGAGCAAGCTTGCCAATGCTCCACTAGCTTGCCAATAGGCTAGGGTTGAGAAGGTAGGGGCAGTGTGATAGCAACCTAGGTGGTGAAGACCCCAATCAACTTAGAATGATCAAATTGAAACAAGAAACCAACCCCTTAAACATGATACACTCAACTTATCCCAAACACACACCTAAAGGCTTGTAGCCCTCCAACACTACTTTTCCTCAATATATTTTAGAGAAGGTCGTACAAAGACCTAACAAACATCATCAGAGGCATACTTCAACTCCTAACACAACATACCAAAAGGTTTCAAGAGGTTTATTTGCAACAATATTGAAAACCAATAGGCTCCCCTACCTTCTAGGCCACCATATAGCCCTCTTTTACAAAGGAGATACCTCCAAAACACTTTGTTTTCACCAAATCTAAACTAACAGTCACTAATTGTGTTACAAAACAAAAAATTCCACCATTTTTTCTCAGAGCCTTGACCTCTAAAATGTTGTACCACCAAACCCTCAACTTTCATGCAAATAACCTAGGGTTTATTGAAAGTCTTGATAACCGGGCTTAGCAAACCTCACCAATACCAACAAAACTTAAAAAATGCCTTGCACAAACTCAAACAACCATTACATGGAAGGCTCCTTCAACATTTCATCAAAACCCTTCTTTAACACCCCATTTACACAAGGAAAACAATGTAATTATGCCTATCTTGTAATCATGGCATGCCCCTGCACCACCTTTGTCTATGCTAGAAATAGTCTTGTATAAGATAATAGTAAGTATTTTTTATGAAGCCTTGAATGAAATATGTTTCATTTATTTGAATGGATAAATATTTTAGGAAATAATATTCATCTCATTACCATGCTACAGGTAAAATTATCTACCATGCCAAAGAAACAAAGAAGGAATAAACTAATAAACAAAGAGTATGAAACCTTAAAAGAAAAGGAGAGAGAATGGTTGAGGGAATAAATTGTGAAAAGAAGAAATTGGGTACTATTGAGAAAAAAAAGCCAGCTGAAGAGGAACCTCAACCATCAAAAAGAGAATAGGATTTGGCAACACAAAGGGAATGAATGTGAAAGCATCATGGTAAGACAGATTCAAATACCATAGTTGGAGACACACCCTCTACGAAAAGTGAATACGAAGGGACACCATTAATCACAAGCGAATATGGAGGGACACTAGCTACTGCAAGTTAATATTGGGGGACACCATCTATTTCAAGTGAATTTGGTTGGACACCATCCAATGCATCTCAAGTTGAGAGTACATCGTCGCTCTTATTTGATGAAGAAGGTATGCCATCATCCCAATGAGAATGTCAAGGTATGTCTTCTACTCCACCCTTGATCAAAAGTACACAATCTAGCCCTCAATTAAATATTGATGAAATTTGTAATGTTGAGATGTATGTACCTAGGAGAACACCACCTAGAATTTTGTGTAGAAAGCCAAAGTATTTGATTAATATTGATGAGGATATTTTGTAGCACATGGAAGGTAAGATTCTAGCACACAGTTGTAGAAGATATGTTGATAAGATTTGAAAATTCTTCTTTGAAAGGCTAAATGAGACCACAAGATGTCAACTATTTGTTGAAATGATGTGGGGTATAAAGTATAGAGACATCATGAAGACTCTTAGGTTGAGAACATTGAGAACATTGAGTGCATCGAGTGAAAACACTATTGTGAAGAATTTAATGGATGCATATGAGAGTGTGGATAAGACCTCATGCTCAAAGGATAGTAATTTCACACGTGTCATTCAATTGACTTTGGTAAGCAGTCAAACAAAGAGAGCTCGTCTCATTAGAAAGGAAAGTGAAGAAATGAGAATTAATAGAAAAACTTTATCAAAAATCATTCAAAGGCGACAAAGAATTGAGGGCATCGATTCAAGTGAATTATGGGAATTCTCAGGGAGACTGCCACAAAAAGATAAAAAATTTGTTGAAGCATTAAGAACACTAATTGAAGAGTATTGGAAGAATAACACAAGGCTATCTCTGAATCAAAGGGATGTGGTAAGAAGGATAATTGGTAGTTGGAACTATGAGCCACATCCAAAGCATTTTTTGGATATGACTCAAACCCACTTTTTTTATAAATTTCAAATGGATTATCCTTAAATTAGTATTTGTCAAAGATTTTTTGAACTTCTTAAACCTTTTTATGTCAAGATAAATCACACACGCACTACTTATTATTGTAGACTACATATTGAATTCTCTAACCATTATGATGTTTATTATTCTATATGTTGTGATTTGCATACTAATGATGTTCTGTAGGATTGTGGCATAAAATCCCCACCAAAATATTCAAGAGAATTCTTATCAAAAAATTTATGTGAAATAGAGGATGGCCAAATATTCTACAGGACAGCATGCTTGGATGGTTCATGCAAGCATTGCAGTGGCTTGTAGTGTATGCCAGTATGTGAACATATGGAAAGCACAGATGAGGTGGGACAAAAACTAGTAGAGTTCGAGAAGTATAAAATAGTGGCATACCCTATAAAAGATGGGTCTCAACAAAAAAGGTATGATTTGGTTATTCAAAATATTCTAGTGTATCAGTTTATATCCATGTTTCATGACAATATAGTACATATGAGTATGCAAGGCATAGCCATAGAGCCTGATGGTTGGACACACAATTCAAGCTATATAAGGACACCTTTCTAGTTGGTAGCATAGTATAAATGGTTGAATTTTCAAAGAACTACACTCTACAACCACAACGTGAGGTGTAGTCATAGTATTACAACTCCAAATAGGTTTCAATATTTGTGAAAATAGCATTCATTCATGCAGTTGATAGTAGAGATGAAAAAAGGAAGGTATTGAGGGAGTATCACTTTTATATTAGTGATGATGCACACATTCTCCAGTATTCATGCAAGGTTGCTTACAGATGTTCTACAATGATTTGGCTTAAAGGGGCATAGCATACGGTTGTCATATAATATGGTCGGATAATTGTGCAACACAATTCAAGAACTCGCACATGTTCTACTGGTTGAGCATGATGCATGTCATTACAGGTGCACAACATATGTGGAACTTTTGTGAGGCTAGGCATGCAAAGCGGGAGCATGATGGTGCAAGAGCATGCATGAAAAGAGAATTAGCACAAGAAGAGTTAAAGTATAAAGATAGTGCAAAGTTGACAGATGCAAGATCAATCGTCGAGTGGTGTAATGCTTCAATGGGTCCAAGTAATGAAGGTACGCCTTTAGTTCATAGATATTTTTAGTTGATGGATAATACTAACATTGCACCATATGAGGATTGTTGTACATTAACAGGATCGAGTGAGCTACACTCTTTCCTTAGCTCAAATGCAAGTTCATGGAGTATCGATTCATAGAAGATGGCATGATTTTTTTTATTCATGTACAATGCAAGCCTGGAATGATTGTGAGTCAGGGGAGTGGGTTGACAAATGGTTGACAAGTTATATTAGTCCACTTCACAAGTATCACCCTTCGACAACATTTGAACTAATACAAATGGAATCTTCAGTCAACTTTGACCACGTATTAGATCTAGTTGAACTAGGTAATATATCCACTTGCTTAGTTTTTGAAATTCCATATTGTTATATTACTTTGTAGTGTATTCGTAATATTGACTAATTTCAAGAGATTTTTTGCACATATCAATGCAGGGCAAGCTTATGCAATTATTGTAGATGAAGATAATGAAGAGGGAACGAACTATTACTTGTGTCATTGTGTTGAGGCCAAAAATAAATTGGAGGCCCCAATTATAGATGGAGAAAACATCAAATACCCTACAAGCTCGGTTGTTGGAACGTGGCTTAGAAGGTACCCACATAAGAGTGTTAAACATTGGTTGTTTCAGGACTTTAACACACATTGTAAGATTCTTCATTACTCGAACCTTGTCATGGCATCCAATGTTTTTTTGAAAAAATATGGGGGTAGACCTTTGAACAAGGTCTTGTGAAAGGTCCGTGAGTCTGACCATGAGGCAATACTTGACACAATAAAGAGTAGAGTAGACTCAGATGGTTCATTGAATTAATTCGTAAGTATGCACATTTTTTCTTATTAATTTATACTTGTATGCACATTAATTTGTTTGATGCCAATAGTATCATCTTCTTTTAATTTTCCTATTTATAAGTAACCTACTAAAAATTGATTAGTGTCCACTAGCAAAAAATGCAGATTTATAAGCCATCCAAGAGAATCTTAGCTAGAAAAGCAATGCAACATCCTTATTTTGATGATCTTGAAAAATATCAATCATAAATTTTAGCCATTAAAAAAGTGCATGCAAAGGTTGGTGAGGGAATTTCAAGTTATTCATTTGAAGTTAACCTTATCATGAGTAGCTATGATGTAGACATTATAAGAACATCTCAAATTTCAAGTTAGTCTATTCATGAGAGGTGTTGTGTGCAATAGGTATCTTGGAACTCCCAATGAAGATGTATGACCAAGAGTGACTAAATTGAGAGACTGACATGCCTATCTTTAAGTGCCTTCCATCTATTTTCATTTCATTTCCATTAAATTGGATGCTCTTTCTTTTTCTCTTTTACTTTGTGTATTTGTAAGTAAACAACTAAAAATTGATTGGTCTCTCATTGCAAAAAATGCTGATTTCTGAGCCATCAAAGAGAATCTCAGCCAAAAAATCAATGCAACATCCTTATTTTGATGACTTTGAAAAATCTCAATTTTCATTTGAAGCCATTATAAAAGAGTGTGTGAAGCTTAGCGAGGGAATCTCAAGTTACTCAATTCAAGTTAACCTCATAATGAGACCTATGATGTAGACATTTAAAGAGAATCTTGAATGTATGAGTGACATTGTAAGAGATCTTTGAGAATGGAGTACCTAAGGCATTGTAACAAGATTTACTTGTAACGAGATTTTCTCAAATATTGTAACTTTGGAGTTCATGTTTGGTGCAGGAGCACCTTGTTCTCTAAATGCCTTCAATAGGAAAATTTGCAAAATTTGAATTTTTAAATGTAAACAATGTGAAAAGGTCATGTGAAGGTCATATGTAATGTATTCAAAGTCTCAAAGAGGTCATTAGGTGATTAGAGAAGTGATATTGTATAAAAGTTGTCTTGGAACATGCGCATCAAAAATGACCTTCATTGTCCTCATTGGGCTAACTAGGCCTAATTTACAAAGGAACATAATTTTAAACATTCAACAACCCCTTGAACTTGCTAGGTTAGGAATTATCATATATCCAAACCCTCAAATCTGCAATTTTTCTCAGGAGAAACTCACTCCACCATGCCAAAACACAAGAGACTTATTTTATGCTAATATGAGGAGGGTTTATTGAAAGGAATGGTTCCACACCTTACCAGAACATTCCACCACCTCAAACCTTCTTAAAATCACTTTCACAAACTCAAAATACAATCACCCAACCTCCACATACAATATTTTATCAAACCCTAGGGTGAAACCTCATTTTTCATGCCCTTTTCCATTAAAATCTACAAAGGCAACAACACAAACCCCAAAAAACTTATTCCCTTTCACCAAACAAGCACCCTAACATAAAAATGGGTTTCTAAATATGTATTGGGCCTATGGAAACATAAAGAGATTGAAAAAGAGAACATAATCACCCTATACAGAATCATACAATTCAAGGAAACATCAAATTTTTGGTAAAAATATAGAAAAATGCAAGGAAACAATGAATTTTATTGATCTTCTTCTAAGTACATGGTGCATTTACACTAGAGATGGTCCTGTTTCACACCCAAACATGTGGAATTGCTCTGAGCTATGTTCAATTGACTTGATTCCTTAAGGGTCGAAAGTGCAAAAGGGCAACAATCTTTGACGAGGTATTACTGAGAAACCATGGAACTTGTTAAATCTTCATCTAAGCCTACAGGATCATGTTGGGACCCTCTATAATAACCTCTCTCAGTTTTTGTTATCTCGGAGTGGTTTTTCCATTGTGTCTAGTTTTCACTTGATGGAAAAAGTGTCAAATGCAAGCAGTGCAAAGTTGCGAAGTGGTGCAACTTTCATTCTGCAACTCGTGTGACCAAAGGAACTATTCCAACGTGTCTGAATAGGTACATTTATGCTATGAATGGTCCTCTTTCACACCCAAACACGCGGAATTTCTCTCAGATATGCTCAACCTGATTGATCCCTTAAGAGTCCAAAGTCCAAAATAACTACAAACTTCAGCATGTTGTTACTCGGATACCATGATTCTTAGAAAATTCTCTCTAATCCTATGCGATCACGTTGGGCCTCTCTAAAAAAATATTTTTCGGTTTTCGCTATCTCAGAGTGGTTTTCCCATGGTGGCAAATTTTCACTTGGAAAAAATGTTGTAAAATGCAAGTAGTTGAAAGTTCCAAAATGGTGCAACTTTTGTTATGCAACTCATGTGACCAAATGGACTATTCAAACACATCAAATATATATTCTTACGCTAGGCATGGTCCTCTTTCGCACCCAAATATGTGAAATCACTCTAAGCTGTGTTAAACCAGATCAATCCCTTAAGAGTCCAAAGTGCAAAATGGTACAAACCTCAACATGTTGTTACTTGGATACCATGATTCTTAGAAACTTTTTGTCTAATCCTTTGGGATCATGTTGGGCCATTCTACAAATACCTCTCTTGATTTTCACTATTTCAAAGTGGTTTTCCCGTGGTGGCGGATTTTCACTTGGGAAAAAAATTGTCAAATGCAAGTAGTTGAAAGTTGCAAAATGGTGCAACTTTCATTCTGCAACTCTTGTGACCAAACAGACTGTTCCAACACATCCGAATAGGAATTTTTACACTAGGCATGGTCCTCTTTTGCACCCAAACACACGGAATTGTTTTGAGCTTCGTTCAACCGGATCCATCCTTTAAGAGTCCAAAGTGCAAAATGGTAAAAAATTCAGCATGTTTTTACTCAAATACCATGATGCTTAGAAACTTTTTGTCTGATCCTATGGGATCACATTGGACCCCTCTAAAAAATCCTCTCTCAGTTTTTTCTATCTTGGAGTGGTTTTCCCGTGGTGGCAAATTTTCACTTGGGGAAAAAGTTGTCAAATGCAAGTAGTTGAAAGTTGCAAAGTGGTGTAACTTTCGTTCTACAACTCGTGTGACCAAATGGACTATTCCTACACATCTAAATAGTTATTTTTACGCTAGGAATGGTCCTCTTTCACACCCAAACACGTGGAATTTCTCCAAGCTATGTTCAACCGAATTGATCCCTTAAGAGTCCAAAGTGCAAAATGGTGCAAACTTCAACATGCTATTACTCGGATACCATAATGCTTAGAAAATTTTCATATGATTCTATGGGATCATGTTGGGCCCCTCTACGAAAACCTCTCTCGGTTTTTGCTATCTTGAAGTGGTTTTCCTGTGGTGGAAAATTTTTATTTGATGGAAAAAGTGTGAAATGCAAGTAGTGCAAAACTGCAAAGTCTAGTGCAACTTTCATTCTGCAACTCGTGTGACCAAACAGACTATTCCAATGAATCTGAATAGATATTTTTATGCTAGGCATGGTCCTCTTTCATACCTAAACATGCGGAATGACTTTGAGCTATGTTCAACCTGATCGATCCCTTCAGAGTCTAAAGTGCAAAATGGCTGCAAACTTCAACATGTTGTTACTCGGATATCGTAACGCTTAGAAACTTCTTATCTAATTCTACAATATTGTGTTGGGCCCCTCTACTAAAACCTCTTTCAATTTTCACTATCCCAGAGATGTTTTCTCGTGGTGGTAGATTTTTACTTGATGGAAAAAGTGTCAAATGCAAGCAGTGCAAAGTTGCAAAGTGGTGCAACTTTTGTTCTGCAATTTGTGTGACCAAACAGACTATTCCAATGTGTCTGAATAGATATGTTAATGTTAGACATGGTTCTCTTTCACACCTAAACATGCAGAATCACTTTGAGGTACGTTGAACAAGATCGATCCATTAAGAGTCCAAAGTGCAAAATGGCTACAAACTTTAGCATGTTTTTACTCAGATACCATGATGCTTACAAACTTCTCTTCTAATCCTATGCGATTACGTTGGGTCCCTCTACCAAAAAATGATCTTATTTTTTTCTATCTCGAAGTGGTTTTCCTCTAATGGCAGATTTTCACTTGATGGAAAAAGTGTCAAATGTAAGCAGTGCAAAGTTGCAAAGTGGTGCAAATTTTATTCTACAACTTGTGTGACCAAATGGATTGTTCCAATGTGTCTGAATAGGTATTTTTACACTATACATGGTCCTCTTTGGCACCCAAACATGTGAAATCGCTCTGAGTTATGTTCAACTGGATTGATCTCTTAAGAGTGCAAAGTACAAAGTGGCTGCAAACTTTAGCATGTTGTTACTCAAATACCGTGGTTCTTAGAAACTTCTCATCTAATACTATGGGATTATGTTGGGCCCCTCTACAAAAACCTCTCTCGGTTTTCGCTATCTCAGAGTGGTCTTCCCATGGTGGAAAATTCTACTTGGGGAAAAATTGTCAAATGTAAGTAGTTAAAAGTTGCAAAGTGGTGCAACTTTCATTCTGCAACTAATGTGACCAAACAAACTACTGGAATGCATCTAGATGGGTACGTTTACACTAGGCATGGTCCTCTTTCGCATTGAAACACACAAAATTGCTCTGAACTATGTTCAACTGGCTTGAACCCTTAAGGGTCCAAAGTGCAAAAGGGAAGCAAACTTTGACGGGCTATTACTTGGAAACCGTGATGCTTACGAACTCTCTATCTAATCCTATAGGATCATCTTGGGCCCCTCTACAATAACCTCTCTTAGTTTTTGTTATCTCAGAGTCATTTTCCTATGGTGTCCAGTTTTCACTTGATGGAAAAAGTGTCAAATGCAAGCAATGTAAAGTGGAAAAGTGGTTCAACTTTCGTTTTAAAATTTGTGTGACCAAACAAACTAATCCAACGCATCTTGATAGATAGGTTTATACTAGGAATGGTCCTCTTTTGCACTCAAACACACGGAATTTCATTGAACTAAGTTCAACCAACTTGACCCCTTATAATGGCATGCAAAACAATCGAAAAAAGAAACATACACATGACAGTGGAGAAGTCTAAGTATTCCACACAAAAAACATATGATCATTGGTGCAAAGCACCCTATTCCTCCATTTGATGAAGGTCTAGTTCAATTGCTTTAGTAATTATAATGCATAATGCCAAATAAGGCCATGATATGCCATTTTGTAATCTTGGTTTTAGTTTTGAGTTAGTGTGGAGTCATTTGAGTCAATTATGTAAGTATGATAGGGAGTACGAATAAGAAAATAGCATTGGTAAAGGCATTAGAAGAGATTACTAATACTACCTTTGTTCAAACTTCAAAATTTAAGCCTTAAAAGCAAGGCTAGATGAGGTGAAAAGAAGAAATTGTTTGAGAATAAGTTAGAATAGGTTGGAAATAGGGTGAGGTTGTGGAGTTTGATGTGTTCAAATAGTCTACAAGGACAAGGGAGGTCAAAAGTATGTTATGGCATGATGCCCTACTTGGGAAAAGAGGGGTTTTGAATGAAAAGAGAGGTTTGAGGGAGTATAAGTGGGTAAAGTCAACGGGCAACATAATTTGGTGGTCAATTAAGTTTGTGTAGAAATAATGAAGAGTGTTGGAAGAGGTTTTGAGGTTGTATGATGTCTAGATATGGGGTTTTCAATAAACCCTAATGAAATTTGAGAAAATTGAGGGTTTAGAGGATAGTGTGGTTAAAGGGCCAATCACGCACTAAAAATTGTGGATTTTGTGGATTTGTAGACTGGTAAATGCTTCCCAATGGTGTTTTGCAATTGGAAGAGTGATTAAGAGGGTGTTACTTTGTTAAATAGACCTATTCGGAGGTCTAGGACAACGTTGAGTCCATTTCTTATTTGTATTATAAATTATAACTTGCTTTCTCCTGAGTCCATTTCATATACAAGAAATAATATTGCAAAAAGTTGAAATATAAATCTTTCGACGTGTTTATATGGTGACACATCAAGAACATAACAATTCATTTTGCACTATCAAGATTATGCTATAAAAAATTTTAAAGACTATTGAAGATAAATGTTTGTATGATAATGTGTCAAGAAGTTAACTACTTCATCTACTCTGAATATTATGTTTTGCAAGTGTTGTGAAGATTATTTATCCTTTGCTTAATTGAGTTGTTCCAATCAAAAGATTAAATATATTAGAATCTTTTTATGAATCATTTCATGGAATACCAATTGAAAATGTGTTTTTTGATTTTAGATAAAGTTTTTAGCATCAATCAATTAATATTCAAGAAAAACCATGAAGGACAAAAATGATCAATGCTAGGGATAACCAATTAATAAGTATACACGCGAATAAGTCAAGCATGTACATGTGAATAAGGGAAGCACAAATACTCAAAAATATGTAAGCCTTGAAGTATACGCACTAATACATAGTATACACAAATTAATACAAAGAATATGCACGAATACAAGGTATACACATGAAAACACATAAGTCGCAAAGTATACATTGGAACACACGTAAGTCACAAAGTATACACATAAGTTGTATAGTATACACTTGAATACACGTAACTCATATCTATTGAACCATGCATTTAGAATGAAAATATGGACACCATTGATAAAAAAAATATTTCTATTAACCAAATAGCTATATATGTAGGCATACATCAATATATGTATGAAATATATGTACAAAATAGCCATATAGGCATACAATGTCAAATATATACAATATAAAATATGTACAAAACTACCATGTAGGCATACAACAAAGAGCTTTGGAATCAAAATTCATTGCTTTCCATGATCATAAAATTATCTCTTTCCCTTTGCTTGTCGATAAGATGGCAATACATATGTCACTTATTTTTGTTGTGCTCGAAGAGTGCTCGTATTGCTCCTCCTAGTGTTTAGTTCTTGGTGATGTTTTATCTGTTACAATAAGAAGTAAAGACATTAATATATAGAAATTACATTATAAAAAATGATATATTTAACAAAATAATCACTTACTACCATCTGATGATCACTCTCCATGAGGGAAATATTCGCACGCATAGGCTGAGACGTGTTGAAGCCCTGTATAAACCATCCAAATAGAAATTAAACTAAGAATATATAATGGTTTTGTATTTCACTAATTAACATCTATAACAATGAATGTAAATTGAAGTTTAGTAATTTTCCTCATACCTCCCCTATCAGAGCCATCAAGGATTCTATAGCAGATGAAACACCAATCTTCATTTCCCTCATCACATTCAGAGGTGTTTCTGCTTGCCACATATGAAAATAAAAAAATAAATTATTCAATCACAAAAACTACAATAGCGATCCACATGATGACTTATAATGTATGAGATAATGAACACAATTTTGATTACTTATTAAACTATATATTTCTAATTATCATGCTTGTACTATTTTCCCTATCCATATCTTGTTTGAAAGGACATGTTTTTATGCTTTTACCCATAGCAGCAAGCTAGTGAGCTGTTTGATCAAATTCTTTCATAGACATGTACGATAATTGTGGTGGCATAGAGAAGGCAATGAACTGTTTGAAAAAATGCCTCAAAGAAATGGGGTTTTGTGGTGATGGAATGCCATTACAAACAAATGCACATCATGGCATTTCATCAACATAAGACCACATTTCTTTCAGGATTTTTTTTAGACAATTCATTTCCTTCTCTATGGTATTATTGCTTACTATTATGCTTTGATAGATATTTTTCCAAGAATCCATAGTTTGTTGGAAAGCACCTATTTTAGGATTTTAGCCATAGCAACAAGGAAGTGATTAGTTTGATAAAATGATTTGGTACACATGTATAGAAAGTGTGGTATCATAGAAAAGGTGGTGAGTTGTTTGAAGAAATGCCTCAAAGAAATGTGGTCTCATGGTGATGGAATGGCATTCCATCACCATGAGACTGCATTTCTTTGAGGCACTTTTTTCAAACTACTAACTACCTTCTCTTTGCTATTTCTTACTATTATGCTTTGATAGATTTTTTTCCAAGCATCCATAGTTTGTCGTGTAGGTACACCTTTGCAAGCACATGCCAAGCCATAAGGAAAATTTAGGAGTTTGAATTGGTTAAGGTTTTTTTATGATGTAATAAGGCTTAAATATCCATTTTGGAGGTTGTAATAGTCTTAGTTAATTAATTTAGGCATAAAGTGAAAAATTGCAAAATATTGAGAAAGTTATGATATTGCTATCAGGATTCAACTGTGTAGTTTTGAGTCAAACTCATTGACCCATGTTTCATGAGTAGTGGTTCACAAGAACCCATCTCTCATGATAATGAATGGTCCACTTAACACTCATTGCATCTAGGTGATGCTCATAGAGGTGAAGCACTGGGCCTTCCTGGGAGGCCACCCATCCAAGTACTACTCCAGCTCAACCACGCTTAACCATAGAGTTCTCTCCAAGGTTAAACCCACTTAGCTTGCAACCCCATTTGCAAAACCTTAAACAAGTGTTGTGCCTTATGAACCATTCATTATGAACCACTACTCATGAAACAAGGGTCAATGAGTTTGACTCAAAACTACATGGTTGAATCCTGATAGAAATATCATAATTTGACATACTGTGGAAAATACCTCCTACTTATCAATTGATGAGCTAAAGGGGCTCTATAATGAATGGTTTATAAGGCACAAAACTTGCTGAAGGTTTTGAAAATGGGGTTGCAAGCTAAGTGGATTTAACCTTGGACTGAACTCTATGGTTAAGTGCACTTGAGCTAGAGTAGTACTGGGATGGGTGACCTCCCGGGAAGGCCCAATGCTTCACCTCTGTGAGCATCACCTAGATGCAATGAGTGCTAAGTGGACCATTCATTATCATGAGAGATGGATTCTTGTGAACCACTACTCATGAAACATGGGTCAATGAGTTTGACTCAAAACCACACGGTTGAATCCTAATAGCAATATCATAATTTGACATGCTGTGAAAAATACCTCCTACTTATCAATTGACAAAGTTGTAAATTTCAAATGTTGTAAAAATGCAAAAAAGGTGTAAAGGAATGAAATGCTAAGTGTCAAAGTAGTTGTAGAGGTTATTGAGTCATTGTAGGAAGTTGGAAAGGTTGGGAAATGATTATAACTAATATGATCCATCAATGTAAGTTGTTTTTGGAGAGATTGAAGGAGAAAACTAATAAAACATCACTATTATACTTCTATTTTTCTATGTTTTCCTCCATTATCTACCAGTGTAAGGTACCATACAAGTGGTAGGGAATCTGTCATGTGTGTGAATTGAAAGACTTAGCTGTTGGCATCAATTTAAAACTAATTTGAGTGTTTGATATTGAGTTTCAAGCTTTTGGTGGCCTGATTACTCTAAGCAGTCAGAAAACAAGGTTTTAGTGGTTTGATTGGTTAAATGACTTGACAGGTAATTCCACATTTTTGTACCCATTGTTTCTTGGTGGAATGGACTTGAATAATGTAGGAGTAGGTGTGGAAGATAGAGATTAGGTTTGGGAAGGATATTTGGTGAGTTTCTCAACACTGCCCTGTTGTAGAAACTAGCTTTAGTGCCTTTGAATAAGGCTAGAGTGAGTCAGTTGAAGAAAGGGATAGAGAACCTAATGGAATCTCATTATTTCTGTGTAATTAGATGTGTTTAGAAAAAATTTGTTAAACTTGAGAGGCTAAGAGTGGTCGGTTGTGAGAAAGAGAGTATGAAACCCTAGTTACAAAGGGTGAAAACAAGTGAAAAGTGAGAGGTTCATGAAGAAAGTGTCATAAAGACTTCAGGGCAGCATAAGAGAAGTATAAAATGAGCATGTGGAGACATAAAAAATCCTTCTTGAGGTGTTTTTAATCTTGTGAGAGGTTAGGGCTAAAGAGTTTCAATAAGCCCTATTTTATTGCAAAGAAAGTGAGGGTTTTATGAAAAGGGGTCTAAATGAGCGAGTGGAGACCTAAAAGTTGAATAATCTAAGGTTTTTTTGGTTGTATTTTGATTGTTTAGTGGATTCAAGGTTTGGTTGTGTGTTTAGAGAGGTATCTCTTTGAAAAAGAGGCCTAATTCAATGTTGAAATCCATGTTTGGAATCAATGATCCAAAGGAGTTGATATTGAGTTTTTGATATGTGAAAGTAGGCCATGATGGGTGCCTAATTTGGGGATTTTTTGACAAGGTTGTTTGAGAAAATTGAAAGTTTTGATAGGAAAAGTGGGTTGGATGACCTAGTAGGAAGACTAGGTAGAAATTTGAAAACAAAGGAAGAATTGAGTTTTTGAGTTGCAAAGTGGATTGAATCCTTTTCAATGATGAAGTTAAGTTATTTGACTACCCTGCATTGCATTAGTTTGTTGGAAAGCACCTTTTTTAAGCTTTTATCCATAGCAGTGAGGAAATGAACTGTTTGATAAAATGCTTTGGTAGACATGTATGGAAAATGTGGTAGCATAGAAAAGGTGGTGAGCTATTTGAAAAAGTGCCTCAAAGAAATTAGGTCTCATGGTGATGGAAATCACCATGAGACGACATTTCTTTTTGGAATTTTTTCAAAAAACTCATTGCCTTGTCTATGCTATTGTTTACTATTATTCTTTCATATATTCCTTCCAAGCATCCATAGCATAGACAAGGTAGTGAACTATTTGAAAATATGTTGAGCAGTAAAAAGTGGTCTCATGGAATGCCACGACAAGAAAATTCAATTGGAAGCTACTCCTAGACTTATTACTTATGCTATGTGAAGTAATTGCATCACTGCTTATGTTAACTTTCTAAACAACTATATTGTAGTTGAAATTTTTTCATCTATCAACATCTAGTTATTAGTTATGCAATGTGAAGTACTGCTTTGACTTTGAATGATGTGAAATGCAATGTAATCAATGATATAAGTATAAACTACACAAATATATTGAGTAAAATTCATTAGTTGAACTCTTTATTCTATTACCTACATGTAGGCTTGAGTAAATCCACCGGCATTGGGAGGTGTTCCCTTGAAATTTCCAATATTAGCCTGTTCAACATCCAAAATCACATATTAAAATACCATTCATAAAATAATGCTATTAACATGTAATAAATTTATAATTCTTTACTAGTTACATACCCCACTGATCTAGGTGTACTACAAAAATAAGTAGGTGTAGGGCCGGTGTATCTAGTCTCAACACTGTGACCCTGCAATTTTATTAAAATCATAAAACTAAACTAGTTAATCTTGCATTTCAAAATCAAAATTTCATAAATTAAATTCAATGAACATGCTAACTTTTACCTGTGTATCAATGCCATATGCCTCATGCAAAATGTCAACTGCCCTCTCCATCTCCATAGTTGTCTAGATGGATCCTGTGCAGTAGCCTCCTGAGTGTCAGTGGGGTCATATGAACAAGTATCCCTACAAGATTGACACACATGGGTTCAAAGGACACCACTCAAAGACTCTACTAGATGGCATTGTAGAATAGGGCTAGTATGCTAGATGACACTTTGGGTCAAAGTGTTGATCACCTGCAATGCCCCTACGTCGACACTCTCCTTCACGACAAAAGGAATAACAACAAGCTCATGAGGCAGCCTAGTGAGAGCTTGTCTCCCTTGTCACATAGGATCTAGATGTGTACTGGGTCTATCCTGAGCCGACCCCCCACCTCTCCCCTAGAAGTCCCTCATATCAAAATACTTTGGGATTTTGTTCAATATGAACTCACTGTATAGTTTCCTAAGGAAATATTGTTGGACTTCACAATTGTTGCATGATGGGTAATCAAAAACCATGTACCACCTATCATAAAAATAGTTCCTAATCTATTGGTGGTGGCACCAATGAATAGAAAACCTCTTCATATTGAGAGTAAGATTTTTATTTGTGTGTGGGTCAGTGAATAATGAGCACAAATCACCTTTTGTAATTTTTAAATCCTTTACATTTTTATATGATAGTTTATCCATGTAATAATCCCTAGCCGCTTGCCTCCTATCTTTTCCATCCAGTTATTTGTTTGCTAATTGAATCTACATTTTTTTAACATATCTTTCAATAAACTTTCCAGAGTCATTCTTTTTGTAGTTGAACCATTTGGATCACTCAACCTATTGATTAAATCCTCAATTTGTTTTTTGTTGTTCTTAATTTCACTCATTAATTTTTTTTGAGTGCTAGGAGGGTGTTGAGTGATTAGTGGAGGAGGTTGTTGTTATGGTTGATTTTGTTGTTGAGGATTTGATTGCTCTACTTGTTGAGGATTTTGATTGGTTGGTGGTTGAATTGAATATCTTCAATTCAAAAAAACAAAAAAAAACAATCCTTACCTTTCACACCTCCTTGTCATCGTGGCACCATCCTTGCGATGAAATAGCAACCGTTTATGAATATTTTTGCAAAATACCTCATCCTAGAATGTGAGCACGAAAAATGGGGGTTTTGGCCACAGGCACAAAAAAAACACAGTCATAATGCAAGAATGAATGAATTTCACTTTTTTTTTCATCTAACATAATGCGAGAATGTTATAACATGCTCACATTATGGGCTCCTTGTGGTCGATCCTTAGGCTGGGCACACCAAGCCATAACACGAGCATGTTATAACACACTCGCATTATAATGCACTCGCATTATGAATTTTCAAAACTTTTTTTAAAAAGTGGCTACAAATTGGCTAGCCATCTACATGTACCCGCTTTTTAGTCATATAAAATCCCTTACTCCCAATAACCAAATACCATTTTAGGTTTATTTACATAGTTCATTTGGTAATTAGCATTCCCACACTTCCCTTTTTAGTAACAATAGACATGATATCAACATGTGTCAAGTACATATTTTGACCAGGAATAAGATTTGTAACTTAAACAATTTCAAAAAAATTAATTCCATAAGAATAAACCATCAACAAGGTACTATTTAATCTTTGACCCATTGGCAACAATTATCATGGGAATGTTTTATAGATAAATACTAATCATATAAATTGATTTAATGGTTCTAATTATTTGAGTGACAATTAATAATAAGAGACCATGGGATCCCATAGTAACCTTCACCTCCATGATCTAGGTGAATGTTGGCTAGTCCCTAGTAGTAGCCTAGACGTTAGTCATTGGAATAGTCCAATGACTACCTGTCACTACTCAAATATTTTGGAGCTTCACTCTTGGGCAGGTCATACATAACATAAATCACAATCACAATAAAAAAATACATGGGCCTATAAATAGAGACCTCTAGATATGGAGTTGGTTTTCACACCACATACAAGTTACATGGAACCAACACAAGATGGACTTTACATATATTTTATACCAACAATAAAGTTGTTAAATCCATTAATTCATTTAAATTAGTATTCAAAGGAACATTGGTATTAAATATAAGTTATTAAATTACCTTAACTCGATCACACCCATTTGGTACCCATTTTAGCCTCAATTGACTCCTACTGAAAAGGGAAGGACAAATAAGTGAAAAATAACCCCAAACCGTAGAGTTTCCACCTAAACCCTCCCCCTTGGACTTGAGGGCTTAGGGACATCCTTCACCCAAGGACCACCTACATACCCGCTTCCAAACGGGTCAAAGTCACACATAGTTCTCTTGAATAGATCTCCCAAAGGATGCATGCACACAAATTTCCCCATAATAAGGTTTCATTAATGTTTTTCTTTCATTATTAATGCTGATCAACAATTAGGTAAATATAAATAAATATATATAATTTAACAAACCATACTATAAAACCTCCCATTAAGGATATCAAGGTATTGAATTAAACTTGACCTATTATTATTCATAAACTAGCTTGGACATCCTTGGTTTGTCTTATCAACATAGGGGCTACACTTGTTATGCAACATGAAACTACCTTGGTTCTCACAAACCCATACAAAAGCACTTCCATTTAAAATTTACATATTAGATTCAATATCGAGGTTCTAATACTAAAGGGGTCAATAGATATCTTTGAAGGACTTGTATCCAAGGTAGTATTCACATATTTAAGCTTTCTAGAAGTCTTAGTGAGAACTTATGGGTAAACTCCACACAAACATCATGTGGCAAGGCATCTCATGTACAATTCGCATTGTGAAGGAAAGAAGAGTTGCTAAAAAATGACCCCCATGAAAAAAAAAATTGGTTTGTTGGGTTCGAATAAACCCTTTGGTTTGAGCAAACCAAAAAAGGGTTCGAATGAACCTTGGTTCAAGCAAACCAATTAAATGTAGGGTCCCACCATTCCTACCAAAAAATACAAAGAAAACAATTTTTGAAAGGGGCTTCACTTGAACCCCCCCTGGTTTGCCCGAACCCCCCTTTTCCCACCTTCTCACCCTCTAGCACCCAAAATGTCCAAAATTTTGTGCTTCAAAGGTCGGGTTGAGGATGAAAATGGAGGAGACTTCACAGAACCAATTGGATGATGGTAGACCTTGGAACGAGCTATCCAACAAATATAATTTTAATATGTTTTGGTTTTATTATGTATTTTGTTTAGTTTTATTAAACATAGGTTTTTCACCAAAAATCAAGCTCTATGTTCTACACATGTGGAAAAATAGCAGATTATCAAAAAAATTTGAAAAATATGAGTGCACCAGATATTGAAGTTTTTGATCCAACAAAAAAATAAAATTGAATTTTGATACATACAAAAAAAGTTATGCATTATACGGTCTGCCTACATCTGAATTGTAATTGGTTTGACTTTGAAACTTGATTAAGGAAAAAATATTCAATAAATCATAGTCTAACTAATTGGAAGCACTCGATATCATAGTTAAAAATCTAAATTCAAAAGAATTAGAATATTATCCTTCATTGAAAAAAAGTTATGCATTATATGGTGAGCGTCACTCCTTAAAAATGTTGTTTACTAAAAAAAACTAGTTTTCGAAGGAGATGGAAAAAGAAGTGCAATCTGATTCCAAAATTTTTGAAAAGAATATATTTGCAATCTATAGAAAAAATGTGACAAATCACTAGTTTGTGTCATCTTCAAATTCTTCATGGTTTAGCCGATATAGGTGTCTGAAAGTGAAGATTTAGTTAGAAAAAATTATTTCAATGTCCAATTTGGCCAAAAATCGTAAACCGGTATTATGGGATCACCCTTATAATTATTGCCCAAATCCTTCTCAAGAAAGTTGGCAACACTATATCCATTAGAAATTTATTTGAAAACATAATCCCCTGAATAATATTATTAATTATATTTTGGATCTTCTAAATTCCTTTAGCTTAGGGTACTACAACCCCATATTATTATGTTAGTTTATTTATACTTATGATTTATTCTAAACCTGACCTTAATGGTCATTAGTAAGGTATGAAGAGATGTTATGTAGGATTTATCTCATAACTCTATCTTAACCACATTGTCAAATTGAATGATAGTTTCCTTCCAATTGGTATACAATTTATATTGTGGTTGATTAAGGGTATAATAATAGTTTCAATATGAAGATTCTCATATCTAAGAGATTGATAGGCATCACACAGTCAATAAATAACTTTAGTCGTATAAAATCCCTTACTCCCAATACCCAAATACCATTCTTAGGTTTATTTGCATACTTCATTTGGTAATTAGAATTCCCACACTTCTATTTTTACTAGCAATAGACATGATATCAACATGTGTCAAGTGCAATATTTTGACCAAGAACAAGATTTGTAACTTAAACATTTTGAATTTTTTTAATTCCACAAGAATAAACTATCAACAAGGTACTATTATATCTTTGACCCATTTACAATAATTATCATGAGAATATTTCATAGATAAATAAAAATCATATAAACATATTTAATGGTTCTAAGTATTTGAGTAACAATTAATAATAAGAGACTACACATACTTCTATTGCAGTGCTCATAAAGATCTTGAACACAACAAGTCTTATGATTAAGTACTTGATAGTTGATACATATTGTTGATAGTAACCATGATGATATAATTATACTACATAGCCCATCCTAACCTCTAAAATCTCCCTAGAAGAGAGCTACATGTGATCAAATGACATCACACATTGTGTTATTTTCAAGTAATATATTTTAAGGAAATGGGAATTTTGACTATATTTATTTAAGTATCCCCTTCCCTACTTCTATTATTAAGTAATAGTGGCAAACATTTTTTTAACCATTACATGTTCCAATACGAGGAACATTCAATTACATTATTTTATTTATTAATGCTCAATTCATATATAATAACATCATTTTTAAAGAGCAATGGCCTATATAATTTTGTAGTTTAATGCCATGGAATTTCTTCTTGATTTAAACGTGCATTCACATAGTACTATTAAGAAACATAGGGATATTCTCTAATTTACCCGAGTGAAGATATGAATTTCCTTATTCATATATGCAATGATATTTTCTTGTCCCTTGTCTTAATATCAAAATATTGGACACACAAAAATGCTATATCACATTTCTCGAAGACTTGTTTAACCGTTAAAGAAAGTATTGCAATGAGATGGGAGGAAGTTCTATCATGTTTGCTTCATCATAATTTAGTCTAAAGACCATTGCACAAGGTGTTTCCTTGTAATTGTAAGTTATATTTGCAGCTATTTCAACAATCATGATGATATTCTTTATTAGAAACCAATATGAATGAGCTACATGGTTACCCTTTTAAACATTGTAGTCGAACTATTCTTTAGTAGAGTGAAATAATTGTAGGCCAATTTATGCAATGAATAAAAAGGAGAATGAATAAAATAAACTACTTATCTTGCGGAAGTTTTATCTTGCATATGTCGCTCTAGAAAAACTAGAGGTATCCCCAATTTCTTCAAACTTGTCCTTTGTATTTGTAAAATGAACTTTGGCATACACATAGGATGTTATCAATAGTTATGGAGTCTTGTCCAAGGCATGATATGCTTATGGGTCGCCTCAATACCATGTGCAGTTGGCAGATTGCCTTCCCCGAACTCGTCATAGCTCCACATGCCTTCTCTTGCAATATCTCTATGCCTAATGAAATTCCTCCATCATTGAGCTCTGACTTGTCGAAAGCTCCATTTGGGTGTAGGTAGGGAGGATGCCAATAAGACTGGGAGAATCTAGCTTTTCCACTTGTTCGATTTTATGGTTTTTCCTCTACATCCCTCCTCTCTCAAACGTCATATTCTTCTTCTCTTCCCTACTAGCCCCTACTACTCACATCCTCTCTCAAAAATCCTATATTAGTCCTCCATATTTTAAGCTTGATGATGCCCATTGCTCATTCACGATCTCCCCTTTGCAACTTAATGCTTGGCTAAGGAATAAAAAGGCAGCAACAGAGAGGAGAAGTATGAGATCATTATTTCTTTTGTGGTGCTTGACTCCTCTTTTTGCTCCCCTTTCAGCACAGGCAGAGAGGATACTAGCACGATTGCGGAATTTTCCTTTTTTTGTTCACCTGCCAAAACATTGCCTTTGCCTGAGAGTTTTTCAAGCCTCTTCAACAACCCCTTTCGTTCATAACCTACAATCTGTTCATTCCATGCGACCATGTTTCTCTCCCAATCTTTGGACATCCTTCTTTTGCAATTTCTTCCTTTGCTACTAGCATTCTACCCTTCCTCAGACCTCTTCTCATGTCTCCTCCAAAAATATCACACGAATGCCTAGAGAAGGGGGGGCGTGGGGGTTTTAAATTTTTGCCCAAATGCTTCTTTTCTTTGTGAATTGTCATTTATATGCCAGCAAATGGGTCACTGTTCCATATTAATGGCACAAGCACCCCTTTTTTCATGCGCTATACTTTCTTCTATACACCTTAGACTCAATTTGTCACTCTCAATATGTCCCATCACATGAATGATCAAAGAAATGGTAGGTCTACCATGTCTCATTAAATGTGTTTCCCCACCCTTGATGGCGTCTTTCCTTATTTTATTTATTATTTTCCCACCTACATTGCCCCGCATGGGTGTTGTTAGTCAGGGATCTGACAGATAAATCTAATTCTTAAGGATGCATAACACAATATATTATTTTTCTCTATTTATGTGATAGGTGTTTTGCTAGAAATAATTTTAGGGAGTTGTGGGGTTTAACAATCAACTCCAACATCCATGGTCTAGTATACTACATAGATATTTTGGGAGGTTTGGGAGAGACAACACAAGAGTAGATAGAACCTAACTAGGACATTATAATTGTCAATCGTGTGAGGTGACAAGGAATAATTAATGAGGAGGAAGCAAAAGGTATCTAAAGTTTACAAAGATAATGGCCAATTTGGCAAGGAAAACAATGGTAGAGACAAGAAAGGAGGGCAAGAATGAGCCTCATTTTTTTCTAACACACTTTTGTTTGTAAGTATATGAGACATCAATTAAGGAGGAAGAGAAATCCTCATAGTAGATGATGACGATATAACAAAGAGATGCCACAAGGAAGGCATGGAGTTGCTAATTTGTACACTTAAGGTTGGTGATATGCTCGATAAAGAGGAATGAGGTAGTGCAACCATGGAGGAACATGGATAAGAAGTAGACACTAAGAAGATAGTAACAATTGTTGCATGAGAAGAATGGTGTGAAGCTACATGTGGAGCTAACATAATTCTAGTGATGCTATGCCAATTGGAGTAGTAGAAAGCAAAAAGGAGTATTTTAGGTGGATGAAATTAAGGAGAATGAATAGAGAACTATAGGGAGATGCTACAAGAAAGATTAGCAAGTAGTAAAGATCCTCTAGGTGTAAATACAGAGGAGGAGAGGATGCATGGTACTATGTGCCAAGTAGTACAAGTAATAGTAGTAGTCAATGAGGCTAAATAAGAGGAGAGGATGGACAAGATATTTGACTCCATCATGAGTATGGAGTTGAGCCCAAAAGGGGATGAGCTCACACTTGAGGAGTAGTAGTTGCTAGAAAAAATATTGGTTGGAGATGTAGATGATGAAGCGAGCACGAATGAATAATGCCTATGCATGTGGAGATGGCTAGTTGATAGTGGATCAAATACCACAAAGAGAATATGAAAGAAAATAGGAAAGGGGAGAAATTAGAGGAGATTGCTGCACTTCTTCTACTAGAAAACGCGCGTGCTGCTGGCCTTCTGGTAGCCTTTTCACAGATCGGTTTACAGCGTCCACTTTATATAACTCTATTTTAGAGAGTGGTTGAGATATCCTGCGATGAAAAAGGCCCAATGAGACTACCCGAGACACATATGCATCTCTGTTTAAGCTTTTGAGATACATGGGCACTTTGTTTATGGAGACAGAAGAAAGCTTTCCTGACTTATCATCTGGCTTATCGTCTTCGGCCTTGAAAAATTCAAACCTGCCCTTCACATCATCAAACCATGAGTAACGTTGTTCAGAATCTGCTACCTCTATGTACCACTCTTTTACGCCCCCCTTCTTACTCTTTTTCATCATTGTTAACCGCTAAAAGACACAGGGAGTAAAAAGATACCTGAAAAACAAAAGCAAAGAAAGCAGTTTCTATATAATCTGTTGAATATCTCAATTTTCTTCCGCCTGCCTGGAATCGTTATAGACAAGATGCGGAATTTATAGCACGTGAAAAAATATTACCCAGTTGTTTAGAATCTTTCGAAGAGCTAAACCTTCTTCCTCCTGCCTGGAATTATGATCTGAGATCTGGAAAATTCTGCTTTTATCACTTCACCTGCAAAGCTCAAGCGTAGACATATCAAAGTTCAGTCATCGATTACCGTTACCAGAAGATAACATCATTCAGGGTCGACCAAGTCGTTTTTTATGCACATGAAAATGAGTTGAAAAATTAAAATAATTAATCTACACTGTAATACAATTTTTTACAGGGCAATGGTTGAGAACAAATTCTTCTAAATCACAGTAACTACTATTAGACAGAACTCAAGTCGAAAGATGATAATACTTTCAAAACATCTAATTACTCACAGTTGTAAGTAAAATGGAAAATGAAAACAGAACTCTTAAGTAAAATTCAGAATGAAACAAAGATAACAAAACATCTAATTACTCACAGTTGTAAGTGGGTAAACAATGAAAGAACCGCTCAGTTCTAGGATGATACAAATCACAGAAATTGGGTTTTTCATATAGTTGAAATTTGGTTCCTTACGTAAATGTTGAGACAATCTTCACCTTTTCTGGTGTTTAATATTTATTATTGTCTTCGGTCACTTCAGAATGATGACCGCCACCAAGAATGTTAGTTTCTTTAATAATTTTTACGCCTGGCGTGTCCTATATGAGCTTGTGAAGCTCACTTTTCCCATTAATGGTTCACAAACCCCGAGAGACCCTGCAAGGTTGTTAAATCAATCTCAGCTGTCTATCATTTTTCGTCACTTTTTTACCGTTTTACCCACTGCTACCTATTGGTTTCCACTCCAGTTTTTCGTTTTCTCTCCACTTTCTCGGTCCTCTGGATCATCAAACAGACGGCTCCATGTAAAAGGAAAAACAAAAAATTAACCCTGTGGAAAGAGGTGCAGTGTAACAACTCATCAATCATTAGACTGTCCGTTCACGTGCTGATTACAGATCCAAATACGAAATCCGTCCGTTGACGGCAAAACTTGGACCATTTTAACCTAATTAAACCGCCTCGGATCCCTGTTATTTGAAGGAACAAGTTTGTCTGTGAACACATTTTAGTCGTACGCGAAAAGGTCGCACATGGCAGGCGAGTCCAATCAAACCTGTGGAATTTTGTTTATTGTCATTCTTTTTAAAGCATTATAGATTGCCAAGGTAAGTCAGTATATTATTTTATTCTTATTCAATGCCACAAGCACAGTCAACAATAACTTTTATTATTTAAATTTAGAAATATGATTTTTTATAATTAAAATAATTATTTAATTTATAATATAAAATTATGATTCAAATAAAATCATATTATTTTTAAAAAATCGAAATAATTCAACTTTACATTAAAATCATAAAATAAAATAAAATAAAATAAATAATAATATTAAATTCATTTACTAAATGATCTATCATTTGATCTCATTCATTACACAAATGCACGTGCAAAATATAAACCAAGTTTGAAATGTCTTCAATTTTAATCTAAATTTAACTTTTAAATTTAGTTTAATTATTTACATTTTTTAATGAAATTACAAATAATAATTAAAATTTATTATTTATTATTTTTTTTTATTAAATTTTGATATAATAGTTAATATTTAAATAATAAATATAATTTAATAATATAATAATATAATAATAAATACATAAATTAATGACATAAATAATAAATATTTATGTCATAATATAATAGTTAATATATAAATAATAAATATAACAATACAATAATAAATACAAAAAATAATGACATAAATGATCAATATTTATATAATAATATAATAGTTAATATATTATTCTATAATAAAAAAATTAAATTAAATTAATAATAATATTAAAATCATTTTTTTTAAATGATCTATCAATTGATCTTATTTAGTACACAAATGTGTGAAAAAATAAAAAATAAAATTTTCTAATTGACCTTTCACACCTCTTTGGCGTACCCATTGCACAAGGTGTCATAGCTAGTTTATTTTATTATGAGGGAAAAGTTTCCAAGAACATAGTTGGATGTTGTGCAGGACAATTCTTTTTATTAATGGTGTGTTTTTTTTTAAAGTATATTGTTTCAAAAGTTTACTAAGGATGCTTCCTCAATATTGGACATGTCATAAAATATAATAAGGATATCATTCCAAGAAAGAGGTTTTGGCTTTTGTTTTTATTTCAAGAATGTTTATCTAGAATTAAAACAGATTGTTACAAGATTAAAACAAAATTGTTTGAAAGGGTTTTTAGATTATTGATGAAGTTGAATGGTTTTGAATTAGTCTATAAGAGATTAATTGTTGCTAAGTGTAAGGATTTTGATATGACAAGCAATAAGACTAAGATCTTATCTTGGATGACTTTTACAAAATGAATACCTCTCGATCCTTATTAGTTATTTTTCATGTTTTTGAATAAAACTACAAAAAATCAAAACTTGACATAAAACCCCTCATCAAGAAATAAAAATAATAACTTTACTTTTCTTTTGTCGAATAAATATTTAATATAATTTATAACTTTAATTTTTAAATTTGTATTGATGAGAACTAAATTCCTTAATTTGTTTTTGTCTTTATAACTTTTCTAAGCTCTATTCCCTATTTAACAGCTAAGGATAAAAATATTAAAAGAAACTGGGTTGTGGCATTTACGTCAGTGACCCAACAAGAGGAAGCAACAGAGGGCACATGCATGACTAAGAAGGGTCATTCCATCAAAAAATGACAAGTTGCATAGAAAAATTGATGCATGATAGTCTTTAAAGCCCTACAACCCCTTATTTTGTGGATTCAAGCTTTATCTTGGGGAGAAAACGGAGTGTGTAGAAAACGGGTGGGGGAAAGAGAAGAAAAACCAATGTGAGGAGAGCGAAGGAGGAATCGTGCAGGAAGTGGGGAGAGGATTTTTGTGAGAAGAATGGATTGTAGTGTAAGTGAGAAAGGAGAATGAATGAATGATTTTTTTTAATCACATCCACGAGGCCAAGCAGTCTATGGGACCTACAGATAGCCAGCAAAGAAACTTGAACCCTCAAAAAATGTAAAACCTATGTTTCCTTTTCTTTCTGCATCTTGGATCTTCTGCTGTGTATCTTGACTAGAAAATCTGCAAACCTTATTATCTTCTCTTCTTCAAACAAATCACCCAAATTGTTCCCTTTTAATGTCTCAATATAATTGATCCAGAGAAGAATAAAAAAGATTCCCTCTCATCCTTCGGTCACAATCTAGACCTATCTTATGCTTTTAGGGTTTTTGTTAAAATTCGGTTCATGCTAGCTATGTACATCTCATCATGCTCATTTAATGCAGTTTAGACTAGGCAGTATGAGCTAGAATAGCGCTTGTTCTTATTAGATTATTTGTGACTATTGTGTTGCAATGTGAGTTTGGTAAGAAATCTATGATATCATGTGGTATGGCTTGCATATACAATGCTAATGGTGGACTATTACAATCATTGCTTCCATTCTAAATAACTCTACACAAACAGAACAACGTTCAAGATTGGGAATTAGAAGAATAGTTTCCACAAGATGAAGTAAAATAACAAAAGATAAAGGAAAAAGGATGGTTGTTGTTATGAGTGATATTAGTGTTCCTATCTTCCTAGTGCTAATAACAATCATAGTTTCCATCATAGTTTAAGGAGATAAGCTTCATCTCTTATTTGTTATGTAATGTATCTTGTTACTTGTCAATTAGTTTTCTTTCTTCTTATAATTAATGTGTGTTCTTTTTTATTAAAAAATATTTAGGATTATGGGATAAACATAAAGAACTTTTTAAATGTTTGTAATCAATCAGTCTATTATAATTTGGTCACTTAAAAGGTTAAAGTTGGAAGTTGAACTAGGGTCACACACTTATTATTGTCTCAATTGTTCAAAAAAATGATTCATGCTTCAAACCATAAAGAAACACAAAAACTTCTAGGTGCAAGTTTTAAGCCATTCCATGGAAACTATGCACATTATTTAATAATAAAGAATTTATCAATATTTTCTTCTGAATACTTTTAAAGTGTGATATTTACCTAGCATTTTTTCAAATACTTTCATTCCCTTGTTTTAGGTGTATGTACATTATGAAATTTACTTCACATTTTGATGAACATTTCAATTTAAATTATCCACTCTTTCAATTAGACAATAATTAGTCTATATTGACCTCTATTTATGGATATTTCTATTAAGGAGATTGAAGGTATTGTTAAGAGAGTAATGGTTATAGCAAGAAGTAATAATTATAAGATTTTTGGTATAATTAAAGGTTTCTAGAAATGGTGTTATTGCCTGGGTATCCTAATAATTGAAAGAGTGTTAGATTGAGACATGATAATCATACTTAATGGGGAGATAGGTGGCTTATAACTAGCATAAGTATGTTGTTGTGTTTGAATGTGCAGACAATCTACAATCTTGGCTACTACCATAAACATTAGGCTGATATAAAAAAAATTGCTCTCATGTCTTGATTAATATTTTTAGTCTCTTCATGTGTTTTACCTTTCTCTTTCTTATCTTTACAAAACATTTTAAAGTTTTGAATTCCATGGAGAAATAAGGAAGTTATGATAGTTTTATGACTACCTAGTAGTTATTTTAAAACTACTAAATTGTGAAAGTGATTAGATAAAGTATGAAACTTTATTAAGTTTTTATGATTCCACTAGATAGTGATATTGGGTTAACTTTAATTTTGTCTTGGAAATGGTGTGCAAACTTTAATTGATTAAGATGAAATATAACCAATCGTTGTAAGGTTTTGTTAACCATAGTGTAGATTGTTGAAGATGCATACCTTCCTTGAAGGGCTTCCCTAAAAAACTAAAGTGGAGTTAGTATAATCTCCTTAATGCAAGATGTTTACAATAATTTTGATTAGGAAAATTTGTTGTATCTCCATATCCTATGTATTAAGGTTTAATATTTGGATTATGAATAAAAAATTTCCATCATTATCTTGTGCAATAGGGGAAATTGCTCATGTTGTTGACCATATCCTTGATATAAATAATATGCTAAGATTCTAGTCACATGATCTAGATTAGGATTATCGAGGTAGATTGGGATGGAAAAGGATATTATTTAACTCATTAATAATAATTTCTATCAGTGTCCTTCCTTGTTGAGAAACAAACACATATGCTAAGTTGAAGGTCATCTTGTTGTTCAACTTAATAGTGTTTCTAAGATTGAGGCATTCTAATTTGGAGTGCAAGATATTTCCCCTCCTTGTATTAAGTAGGTTTGTAATGAGTTATACATTTCATTTCCATATGATTTAGATTTATTTTAATTTTTCCTTAATTCATATGATTAGGTCAATAGGTGTAACAAGGTTGAAAATTTTGATGATGGATTTTTTTCTCATCCACTTATGATGTTGTTGACCTAGTTTTTAAATTTTTCCCCCTATACGGACATGAGTGAAGCATTATGGGATATATTTAGAACCTATTGCTTATCATTTCCCTATAGTGTGAAATTTGATGGTAATGTGGCTCTTAACTTCTTAGGTAGATCTATCAAATTGATTTATATTGATAGAAGGCTTCACTTGTTGTAGGTAGGTGGTGAATATAACTCTAGATTGAGGGAGGTTAGTTCCTTCAATATGATTTTCTTTGATATATTTAAGTGATCTTGCAATAGTTATTATATGGCCTTTTTTCATGGTTGTTTGTGTAGGGTTTGACCTATAGTTATGTTAAATAAGTCTTCTCTTGTAGCCATATCATTAAAATCCTTGTGATTCCACATCATTACCTACAATTTATTATCCTACCTTGTAAATATTATGTCTTGTCCTACAAATATTTTATTATTTGTTTTTTAGTCCTAATTCTAGTTATACCATGATGAATTTTGTTTTACTTAGTCTCCTTTTGGTCTCCTTTTTTTTCTCAAGAAGATGGCTAGATTCTTTCTATTCCACCTAGTGGCACATGTCCCTGACCATATTATATTGGGACTCAAACAAATTGCCAAATTTATCAAGTGACTCATAAATCCTTTTTGTAGTTACCCTCATTTTTACCATCACATATAACCTATTTGAGAAATATTTGTATGGTTTTACATTTTTCAATCTTTCCTAAGTGTTTCCATTTGTGATGCCTCATGTTCTTATTATGTATTTGAAGTTACAAGGACCCTACAAAACTCTAATTGTGGTCTATTTTACATTCATTTTTTTAACTTGAATTGTACTTTTGTCAAAGTTGTAGAGTTTCATGTCATGGTATGCTTTTCTAGGTCTATCTCTACCTTCTTCCTTTGTCCCTATCAATATATTGGACTTCATCATCTAAAAATACCTTTTAGTCATTTCCCACCTCCATCACTTTTCATCCATAAAATTTTATATTTATCATGGGTAAGTGAACAAAGTTGTGACACAAAATGGCTCTTAAGATGCCACTTTTTTCCTAAATCAACAAATTTTGATGTTGACAAGAAAATGAAGATAGTTACACTCAAAATTTGAAGATGCAACAAGAGCAGGATTTGTAGTGGTCTGAATCTACTTTCTAGAAGCTACTATTCTTTTTTTAAATAATGAAGATTAAGGGTTTCAAAAGGGGGGGGGGGAAGTGGTCCTTTTTTATAAAAGTAAATAGCTTAGCATCTATGGGCCCCTTCCTTTCTCATTAATTTTTTTTAGAATTATAAAATATAAACTCTAGAAATTAGCTAACACCATGTAATTTATCTAGGTTTTTTCAGCTAGTTTTTTAATGAATATATAATAAATTATGAATTTTTGAAGTGGACACATCCTAAAAAGCTAAAAGTTGAGTGTGCCACCCCCAAAAAAAATTGAAAACTAATTGAAATTCATTTTTTTATTACATGTATAATGGAGTCTAGTTTATAAAATTGTATTTTTTTTCAAAATTCGATGAACACTTGAGTAAAAATCTATTCTAACTAGCACATGTTGGTTTTTGACAAAAAAATGGAGACACTAACAAGAGAAGTTATAGATGAAACCATTAACATAATAAAAATGTTAAAAAATTTATATAGTTATGTAGGTAAGAGAGAGCATAACATCATCTTGCTTTTTTAATAAACGTGCATTGTGTACTATAAAAAAATGTCTTCAATGACATTTTAACACTTGTTTGGGGCCTCCTTATAAAATTGAGCTTAATGCTACCTTGACTTAGTGTTGTAATGTGTTTAACACACTCACATTAGGTCTTGGGCCCTTGTAAACTAAACAATCCTAATCCTACCTTATTTAGGGTGTTGTAAAGTGTTGTGACACACTTTCACACTTTTCTAGGGTTTTCATAAATAATTTGGATTCTTTATGCTTTAATTAGTCTTATTTTGCATCCACAAGCCTCATTTAATGTATCTTTTTGAGGATGATCTTGACACAAATCAAGAACCAATCATAATTCAAGAGTTTTTAGGCTTTGTGGGCCAGATTTGATTATTTGGGACACATACATCACCTTGGGCGTATGAGTCCCACTTAGGGTTTTGGGTATCGATCCTGGTTTTACACCTTTCTAATCTTTTTTTAAAATGGTCCCATAAATTATGCATAATGGTACTCATATGCCACCTTGGTCGTATGAGTCATGTGCGACCCAAAATTAAAATTTATTCAAATTCTTGGGAGAATTTTATCCTCCTAGATTTGATGTTGGCTTGTAGTGTTGTAATTTCAGGAATTCTTGCATAATTAAGTATAAATACAAGTTTCTTTCACTCATTTTACACCAAGCAAGTTGAATCCAACATTCTTATAGCAATTTTAAGTTCACAAGGGCATTCAAGTGTTTACAAGAGCATTCAAGAGCATTCAAGGGCAGATTATCAAGAATTTTAGAGCATCATTCAAGTATCAAGAATCATGTCAAATACTTCATGCATCATCTTAATTTTTGAGCTAACAATTGTGATGTAGGGTTTTATGATTCAAGCTAGCATTCAACTCAAGATCTATCACATTCAAGAAAGAGTCAAGATCTACATCCATTGGAGCCATTTCATACATGTTTGATTGCAAGGGTTTGGTGAGTTGCAACATCATATTTTGTTCATTCATTATCCTCCATTCTTATTTCATTTCATTTCAAGGTTTGATTACCAAAATGGGCTTTAACAAAGGAAAATCCCTATCCACTAACAAAACAAAAATTTCCCCTCTTTAGTGTGTGATTTGCAGGTTTAGGTTGAAAGCACATTTAAGAGAAATTTTAGAGAAAGTAGTAAAAAATTTCAAAGTTGTCAAAGTTATCACCTATTGGAGATACTTGGAAGTCTTCTACAGGTTGCAAATCAAGGTTTTGGATATGGAAATCAATCAGGAAGTGCAGAGCATAAATTAAAGAGTAGAGTCAAACTTTGAAGCTTCAAAAAACACTAATTGGACTAATATGCCAATTCTAGCATATGATTCCTAGTTTAGGTCAAAATTTAGGATTTTATAGATTAAAATACCCATTTGTCAGATTCCTATTTTTGCACAAAAACCCAGATCTAGGACTTATTCACCTAGCCGAGCATATGAGTCCCAATCAACATTAAATTCATTATTCTCAACAATTTAGACCTCCATTCAGTCCTCTTGAAGTTTTCAGGTGCACATATTTCATCTCATAGCTTTTTATTATGTTTTACATGTGTTTCTAGGTCACTTAGTTAAAGATTGCATTGAATTAGGGTTAAGCATTACATTTGTCTTTCCAAGTCCTAACTTGGTGGTGAACCCCTCATTAGTTTACAATCAATCCCTAGAACATCCCTATTGCAAGGTCTCTTTCTCCTTTGCACATTTGAGGTTGAGATCTATAAGGTTTATTTTTGAATGAGAGTGTTGAGTTTTGTTATTCTAGGTCTCAAACCCTAGAATCCAAACAAAATTCTTCCTTTCACATTGAAAGATGTGTAAACCTGATAGTTAGCATGACCAAAAATGTGTGAAATTTGGTTACCCTTTCAAGAAATCACGCCCTTGGCATGAAATGGTCGTCCAACCCTTTGGGTTGGATGCCCAAGGAAAAAATCCAACCCTTTGGGTTGGTATTTCCTAATGTAGCTCATTTGGTGAGTGCCAAATTTGGCACTCGCCAAATGAAGTGCTCAATTTGGTGCTCACCAAATGAGGTGCTCAATTTGGCACTCACCAAATTTGGCACTTGAAAAAATGATTGCATTGACAAAAAAAAAACTTTTCTTTCTCTTTCCATCTCTCTGCCACTTTGATAAGGTTTAGAGTTTACTATTTATGATCGATGATGGATAGTCGAGGTTTTAGCTTTCACTCTCACTCTACCTCCTTTCCTCTTAACCAATACTTACCCTATTCTTTCTCAACCATCTCTAGGTCTCTCCCAACCTCTCTACCTTGCCTTCCCTCGGGTTTTAAGGGTTGAGGGTTGAGTGAATATAGTTTAAGGTATAGTGTTGAGGGATTACAGTTGAGTGTTTAATGTATAGGGTTGAGGGTTGAAGGTTGAGGGTCGAGGGATTATGGTTTAAGGGTTGAGGATTTAAGGTTTGATGGTTGAAGGTTGATGATTTAAGGGTTGAGGTTTGAGGGTTTAAGGTTCCAGGGTAGAGGGTTTAGGGATAGTGATTAGGGTTGAGGTTTGATGGATTGAGGTTTAAGGCTTGAGGGTTGAGGGATTAAGGGTTAAGGTATATGATTGAGGTATTAGGTTTGATGGTTTAATGTATAGGGTAGAGGGTTGAGGGTTCATAGTTGACGGTTTAAGGGTTAAGGATTGAGGGATTAAGGGTTTAAGTTTTGAGGGTTTAAGGGTTAAGGGTTGATGGATTAGGGTTTAAGGTATAGGATTTAAGGATTAGTGTTTAAGGGATGAGGGTTGAGGGATTAACATTTAAGGTATAGGGTTGAGGGATTAATGTATAGGGTAGAGGGTTTAAGGGTTTAAGGGTTGAGGATTTATGGTTTGAGGGTTAAGGGATTAGGGTTTAAGGTATAGGGTTGAGGGATTAGGGTTTAAGGGTTGAGGTTTTAGGGTTTGAGGGTTGAGGTACAAGGGTTTAAGGTTTGAGGGTTTAACAGTTGAGGGGTGAGTTTTGAGGGCTTAAGGGTTGAGGGTTGAGGGATTAGGCTTTAAGGGATGAGGGTTTAAGATTTGAGGATTTAAGGATTGAGGGTTGAGAGATTAGGCTTTAAGGTATAGGGTGTAGGGATCAAGGTTGAGGGTTTAATCTATAGGCTTAAGGGTTGAGGGATTAAGGTTTAAGGTTTGAGGGTTGAGGAATTAGGGTTTAAGGTATAGGGTTGAGGGATTAGGGTTGAGTATTTAGTGTATAAGGTAGAGGATTGAGGGTTGATGGGTTGTGGTTTAAGGGTTGAGGGTTTATCAGTTGAGGCTTGAAGGTTGGGGGCTTAAAGGTTGAAATTTGAGGGTTTAGTGGTTGAGGTTTGATGGTTAAGGGTTGGGGGATTGGGGTTTAAGGGTTGAGGGTTGAGGGATTAAGGTTTAAGGTATAGGGTTGAGGGTTTAATATATAGTGTAGAGGGTTGAGGGTTGAGATTGGAGGGTTTAAGGCTTGAGGGTAGATGGATTAGGGTTTAAGGTATGGGGTTGAGGGATTAGGGTTCAAGGGTTGAGATTTGAGTGATTAAGGTTTAAGGTATATGGTTGAGGGATGGGTATGTGGTGGATCATCATAGAAAAAATAGGCCCTTGAGTAGAAAAAATATCAGAAAAATCAGAGTTAGGCAACTTGACGTAAAAATTTGAATAAGTTATCTATATTATTTAAAAAATATGTAAAAATAGAATTTGTATCAAATTGAATGTAGTTTCTAAACTATTAGGTTATTTTTTAAAAATACAATCTATTTGGTGAAAATTTGAAATTTCAATGTAGTACCACTTAAATTTCAAGGAAAAAATAAGTAGGTGTTTTTTTTACCACCCTAACCACAATAAAATGATAATATTTTTTATAAGATTTAAAATATAAGTAGAGGACTTATACTCTAATGTGATGCATATTTTTTTGTAATTTTTTTCCAAGTAAATAATTAATTATGTTTTTTTGTTAAAACTCTTAAAAAATATAAAAGCTCGTATGTCTGACCACCTTAACTTGGTCAAAACTTCATGAAATTCATTTTTTCTTTTTTTTAATCCTATAGTATGTGAAACATAGAATGCGACGCATGTTTTGGATTCAAAAAATGTGATCCCGTTTGAAAGCTATAGATGTTTTTCAATCAACCTATCAATCAGGACTTTAGTCATAATTCTTGAAATAGAAAATGGATAATAATTATTTATTAAATTCAAAGTAATGTATAATTTATATTGGTGGAAAGATGAGATTCTCCTTTAAAAACCCTTTTTGTTTCATCAATTTTGGGTTAAAAAAAATTGTCAGCCACATACCCTACACATACCCATCATATTGCCACTTTTTGGCCCATCATGATCCTGCACATACCTGGATTAGGGTTGAGATTTTAATGTATGTGGTAGTGGTTTGAGGGTTGAGGGTTGAGGGTTGAGGGTTGAGGATTTAAGGGTTGAGGGCTTAAGTGTTGAGGGTTGAGGGTTTAGGGATAGGGATTAGGGTTGAGGGTTGAGGGATTGGGGTTTAAGGGTTGATGGTTGAGGGATTAAGATTTAAAGTATACGGTTGAGGGATTAGGGGTGAGGGCTTATTGTATAGGCTAGAGGGTTGAGGGTTGAGAGTTGAGGGTTTAAAGGTTGAGGGTTGAGGGATTAAGAGTTTTAGGTTTGAGGATTTAAGGGTTGAGGGTTGATAGATTAGGGTTTCATGTATAGGGTTGAGGGATTAGGGTTCAAGGGTTGAGGGTTGAGGGTTGAGGGATTAGGGTTTAAGGTATAGGGATGAGGGATTGGTGTTGAGGATTTAATGTATAAGGTAGAGGGTTGAGGGTTGAGGGATTAGGGTTTAAGGATTGAGGGTATAAGGGTTGAGGGTTGAAGGTTGAGGGTTTAATGGTTGAGGATTGAGGGTTTAAGGGTTGAGGGTTGAGGGTTTATGGATTAGTGATTAGGGTTGAGGGTCAATGGACTAGGGTTTAAGGGTTGAGGGTTGGTGGATTAAGGTTGATTGAGGGATTAGGTTTGAGGGTTTAATTATAGGGTAGAGGGTTTAGGGTTAAGAGTTAGGGTTTAAGGGTTGAGGGTTTAATGTATAGGGTAGAGTGTTGAGGGTTTACGGATTAGGGTTTAAGGGTTGGGAGTTTAAGGGTTGAAGGTTAAAGGTTGAGGATTTAAGGGTTAGGGTTGAGGGTTTAAGGGCCGAGGGTCGAGGGTTGAGGGTTGAGGGATAGGGTTTAGGGTTGAGGGATTTGGGTTTAATGGTTGATGGATTAAGGTTTATGGTATAGGGTTGAGGGATTAGTTTTAAGGGTTTAATGTATAGGGTAGGGGTTGAGGGTTGAGAGTTGAGGGTTTAAGGGTTGAGGGTTGAGGGATTAAGGGTTTAATGTAGAGGATTGATGGATTAGGGTTGAGGGTTTAATGTATAGGGTTAAGGGTTGAGGGATTAGGGTTTAACGTTTGAGGGTTTAATGTATAGGGTAGACGGTAGATGATTGAAGGTTAAGGGTTTAAGGGTTTAGGCTTGAAGGTTGAGGTTTTAAGTGTTGAGGGTTGAAGGTTTAGGGATAGGTATCAGTGTTGAAAATTGAGGGATTAGGGTTTAATGGTTGAGGGTTGATGGATTAAGGTTTAAGGTATAGGCTTGAGGGGTTAGGCTTAAGGGTTGAGGGTTCATGGTTTAAGGGTTGAGGGATTAGGGTTTAAAGTTTGAGAATTAAGGGGTTAGGGTTGAGCGTTTAATGTATAGGGTAGAGGGTTGAGGGCTTAATGTATTGTAAAATTCACTTATTATATTTTTTTCTTGTGAGAATTCCACACGGTGATTTTTCCCATCTTATGTTATGTGTTATCTTGTGTTATGCTTTAATTACTAGTTTGTATGCTTCAATGCTCTTCATGTTGAAAATCTTAAAGTAGTTGTGAAGGTTTCTAGAATTATGGTAATTGTTTGGATCTACTGATTCACCCACCCCATCTCAGTAGATTGTGTGCCCTTCACCTCTCTCACTTGGAATATATCAAGAAATGTCCAATCCACCTTGGTAACATGATCCATTAGAGTTATGTGTTGAAGACCCATTATTGCAATACAACCATATCCTTGGATGAGGGTTGGGGTAGGCCAAGGGGGCTTAAGATATAGGGTGAGCCCACAATACTGGTTTATATTTTTTGGCCAAATTGGACATTGAAATAATTTTTATAACTAAATCTTCACTTTCACGCACCTATAGCGACTAAACCGCTAGGAATTTGAAGATGATGCAAACTAGTGATTTGTGACATTTTGTCTGTAGATTCTAAATATATTTTTTTCATTTTTTTTGGAATCAGATTGCACTTATTTTTCCATCTTGTTCGAAAATTAGTTTTTTCAGTGAACAACATTTTTAAGGAGTGATGCTCACCAAATACAACATAACTTTTTTTCCATGAAAGATAATTTTTTTTTTTTTTCAAATTTAGATTTGTAACTACAATATCTAGTGCTTCCAATTGGTTTCATAGTGTATTATTGAATATTTTTTCCTTAATCGAGTTTCAAAGTCAAACCAATTACAATTCAAACATAGGGGGACCGTATACAATGCAACTTTTTTTGTATGTATCAAAATTCAATTTTGTTTTCTTGTTGGATCAAGGACTTCAATATCTAGTGTACTCATATTTTACAAATTTTTTTTTGATAATCTATTATTTTTTCCACATGTACAAAACAAAGAGCTTGATTTTTAGTGAAAAACCTATGTTTAATAAAACTAAATAAATAAAATAAAATGAAAACATATTAAAATTATATTTGTTGGATAGCTCGTTCTGAGAACTACCATCATCCAGTTGGATCTATGAAGTCTCCTCCATTTTCATCCTCAACTTGAACTTTGAAGGGAAAAAATTTGGAGTTTTTCGATGCTAGAGGGTGAGGTGGGAAAAGAGGGTTTTTCTCAAACCAAAGGGGTATGAGCAAACCCCCTTTCCAAAAATGTTTTCTTTTTTTTTCTCTTGAGAATGGTGGGACCTTGCATTTAATGGGTTCGCTAGAACCAAAAATTCATTCGAACCCCTAAAAACCAATTGTTTTTTGCATAGGGTCATTTTTGCAACTTTTCTTTCCTCACTAGAATTGTAAACGACTTTTGTGGGTTTACCCTATACATCCACTTTCTTGGAATACTAGAGGAGGAGAAGGCAATTGAAGTGCATTATTATCAGCTAAAGAAATTTTGAGGAGATTACTAAGATAGATTAGTTAACTAGACATGGGTAAGTGCACTAAGATGGTTCCCAAAAAGGGGGCTTAAGTGGCTACTTTTTTTCTAAAATCGGGAGATACTGACCTTGGACATGAAATTGAGGATACTTACACCCAAAATCTTGAGATGGAACAAAAATAAGGATTCAAGTGCTCCGAGTCTACATTCTAAAATACTAATTTATTTTGAAAATGGTTGAGACTAAGGGGTTCAAATGAGGGACGTACACAAATTAGTGTTGTTTTTTTTAGAAAAACATAACATAGCAACTCTTGTACGACCCTCGTACGGTGAATTTTTTTTTAGTATTTTTAAAATCATTGTGGTCAAAAGTTAGCTAATAGTATGTAGTTGATGCACAATTTTTTTGATATTTTTTTAATGAATATTTTAGTTTTTACTAATTTTTGAAGTGGACACTTCCTGGAAAACAGAATTTTGGTCATGCTACCCCTACAAATTTTGGAAACCAATTGAATTTTTTATTCTATTTTTAAATGTAGAATGGAGTCTAGTTTCTAAAAATGTAATCTATTTGAAATTTTGATGAACAGTTAATTTATAATGAAAAATCCACCAAACACTATTTTTTGCTAAAAAAAAGGACATACAAACAAAAAAATTATGGATGAATGGATTAACATTGTTAGAAAGTGGAAAAAATTACGTCATTGGATAGCTAAGATAGAACCTAACATTACCCAGATGGTCGATTTGTTTGATAATGAATCACGTGCAATCCTGACGGTGAGTACGAACCTCATTATGTGAAATATTGTAGAAATTTCCAAAACATGCCTCTAGTCATTGGGAATGCCCTCCAAGATTTTGGGTTGGTATTACAAGGAAAATACCAATCCCAAGGCTTGGGAATTCCCAAAGCAAGATATAACATGAACACGTTATAACGTGCTCATGTTATATGTTAGTTTTGACATGGTTTCTTCATTTGTGGGGAGCATGTCTAGCAAGACATAACGCGAGCGTAGTATAACACGCTCATGTTATGTATTTCTTTATGTTAAATGCATATTGAATGTATGTTTATATATTTTTATGTTTGTATGAACATGTATGCTTGTATGTCATGTATGTATGTATGTATGTATGTATGTATGTATGTATGTATGTATGTATGCTTGTATGTATCAATGCATGTAGATTGTATGTATGCCTACTTGTATGTAAGATTGTATATATGTGCACATGTACATGTATGCTTGTATGTATGTAGGATTGTATGTACATATGTATTATGCTTGTTTGTATGTATTTATGTATGTCTTTAGAGGGAGGGAGAATTGTAAGAGAGAGAGAGAGAGAGAGAGATCTAAAGTTATTTAGGTAGGGTGGGAGAGGGAGAGAGAGGGGGAGGGGGAGAGAGAGAAAAAGAGAGAGAGAGAGAGAGAGAGAGAG
>VDFB02058242.1:355093518-355119809 GCA_007258455.2 Sequoia sempervirens
GAGTTGAGAGAGGGAGAGGGTATAGGGGTTGAGAGACGAGGGAGAGATGAGAGAGAGAGAGAGGGAGGGAGTGTGAGAGAGATAGAGGGTAGAGGATAAAGGGTATAAGGGTTAAAGGTAGAGGGTAGAGGGGAGAGAGATAGAATTAGGGTATAAGGGTAGAGGGAAGAGAGATAGAATTAGGTTATAGACAAAGAGAGAAAATAAATCTATTAAAAAACCAACTTTCTCATAGCGCGGGCACGTTTTGAAGAAGTAGAGATATGGCTGTTTTAGGAAGAAATAATGCACTCACGTTATAACACAAGCATGTTGTGTTACACTAAAAACAATTAAAAAAACTCAATATACCCATGATCTCAAGGCCCACATTTTACATATTCTCTTGGTTCAGTGCATGCTCCAACAAAAAGTAGCTTTTTGATGATGTTGTGAAGTGTGCATGGATGTTTTTCACATTCCACCACCTTTTTCATGATCTTTCTACCACCTTTGCATGGAATAGAAAAGTTTTCACATTGAAAGACATATAATATCAATTCAAGTTTGAATTCCATTGAAAATTGATATACAATTGAAGTTTGGAGGGGAGCAAGCTTTTGAAAAGGTCAAATTGTTGAGGAGTGTGAAGAAATAAGCAGCTAAGGCTACGTAATTGGGTTGAACGCCTCCATTTGAAACTCTGGGTTTTTAGTTATGTGACATCTTTACACATTTTCTTTCATTCTATTATGGCTTGCTTTCATTTTTGTTATTTTTCAATTCTATACACTTTCCAAGTACATTTTTAAACCACATCTCTTTGAGGCATTTTGTTATTTAACAATTGACTTACCTTGTGTATGCTTCCACATTTTGTACACATATATATGACTTACGTTTTAAGGAAATAAATTAAAACATCATTTATCAATCCTTTATTATGGATGTGCATACCACTCTTTGAATCTTTCATTGAGGTATTTTTTCAAACAATTATACCAAGAAGCTCATTGCCTTGTCTATGCTACCAAATTTTCCATACATCTCTCTAAAAAATTGGAATATACTCCTCCCACATTGATAGATCTTAGAAACTATTTTGGTTTTCATCTCTATTTCTAAATTTACCTCATCACTATACCTGCCTCATCACTTTTATTTGTGATATATTTTAAAATTTTCCTTGATTATTCAACCTACAAGGGATTCTACCCCTTCTCTCCACTGTTAGAAGACTCTTTATTGAAGGCTATGTTAGCAACATGGGGAAAGGTGCAACCTATCTTGCAATCATGGCTAAAAATGGAAGCATGGAAATAACATTTGAATTGTGATGCAACCAGGGGAGGTCCTACAATACAACTGAACACAAAAATTCAACCAACAACAACAAGTCACAAGTCACAATTCTCAAAACTCTTCACTTTTCACCAAATCAACACTCTTCCTTGCAACATTGCCAACTCATTCAATCGGGTATTTCTTCTCGATAAGATTCTTTCAGACAAAGAATTGAACCATTTCTAGGACCCTTCAGGGTACACAATCACATGCCAACAAACCACTATTGGTTACTTTGTATTGAAACCAAAGAATTCACAATTAGTTCTTAGAAATTCATCCACCAAGATGCCGAAACCAAAAACCCTCTTTTTAACCCAAATAACCTAGGGCTTATTGGAAAACACACTTCCCAACCTTATCAAAACATGCCACCACCTCAAATAGGTCTAAAACAGCCTACACAAACTCAATTCAACAAGAAACAATGCTTCCCTAATGTACAATACTCTCTTTAGCATGTCAAACCTCTCAAATTCACGTGGAAAACACCAAATTTCACTCTAGGGTTTCATGCCAAACTCAACTCTTGACCTTCCCTATAGTTACTCAAAATTCCCACACCTTTTTAGTGATGTTTAATACCCATTCCTCAAGTTAGATTGGCCACAATGAGAGGAATGGGTCAATACACCATTTTAAATGACTTCCAAAGCTTAAAATTGTGTGTTCAGGTTAGTCTCAAAAATGGTTGAGATGGTAGGGGCAGGGTATGCCTCCTGGAAATGGGATATCATGGTGACCATGACACCCCATTTGTATGAGGCATACGCTGCCCCTAACTTCTCAATCCTACCACATTGGCAAGTTAGTGAGTGAGCTATCTTGCCAACACTACACTAGCTTTCCAATGCGGTAGGATTGAGAAGGTAGGGGAAACATATGCCTCATAGAAATAACCTAAAACCCTTAACTTTCATGAAAATAACCTAGGTTTTATTGAAATTATTGACAATCGGGCTTACTAGACCTCACCAATACCTACAACACTTCAAAAATGCCTTGCACAAACTCAAACAACCATTACACGAAAGGTTCCTTCAACATTTCATCAAAACCCTTCTTTAACACCCCATTTACACAAGGAAAGCAATGTAATTCTACCTATCTTGTAATCATGGCATGCCCCTACATCATCTTTGTCTATGCTAGAAATAGTCATGTACAAGATGATTATAAGTATTTTTTATGAAGCCTTGAATGACTTATATTTCATTTATTTGTATGGATAAATATTTTAGGAACTAATATTTGTCACATTACCATGCTACAGGTAAAATTATCCACCATGCTAAAGAAATGAAGAAGGAATAAACTAACAGACGTAGAGTATGAAACCTTCAAAGAAAAGGAGAGAGAACGGTTGAGGGCATATCATGAAAAGAAGAAATTGGGTACTATTGACGAAAAAATAAGCCAACTAAAGAGGAACCTCAACCGTTAAAAATAGAATAGGATTTGGTAGCACAAAGGGCATGAATGTGAAAGCATCGTGGTAAGACACTTTCAAATAGCGTAGTTGGAGACACACCCTCTAAAGAAAGTGAATACGAAGGGACACCAGCTACCACAAGTGAATATGGAGGGACACCATCTATCACAAGTGAATATGGTTGGACACCATCCAAACCATCTCAAGTTGAGAGTACATCATCACTCAGATTTGATGAAGAAGGTATGCCATCATCCCGACGAGAACCTCAAGGTATGTCTTTTACTCCACCCTCAATCGAAGGTACGTAATCTATCCCACCTTAATTAAATATTGATGAAATTCCTAATGTTGAGATGTATGTACCTAGGAGAACACCACCTATGATTTTGCGTAGAAAGCCAAAGTATTTGATTAATATTGATGAGGATATTTTGTAGCACATGGAAGGTAAGATTCCAGCACGCAATTGTAGAAGATATTCTAATAAGATTTGGAAATTATACTTTGAAAGGATAAATGAGACCGCAATATGTCAACTATTTGTTGAAATGATGCAAGGTATAAAGTATAGAAACATCATGAAGACTCTTGGGTTGATAACATCAAATGCATCGAGTGAAAACACTATTGTGAAGAATCTAATGGATGCATATGAGCGTGTGGGTAAGATCTCACACTCAAATGATAGTAATGTCACATGGCGTTTCATTGCATCAACTTTGGTAAGTAGTCAAACAAAGAGAGCTCGTCTCAATAGAAAGACGAGTAAACAAATGAGAATTAGTAGAAATTTTTTATCAAAAGTCTTTCAAAGGAGGCAAAGAATTGAGGGAACCAATTCAAATGAATTATGGGAATTCTCGGGAAGACTGCACCACAAAAAGATTAAAAAGTTGTTGAAGCATTAAGAACACTAATTGAAGAGTATTGGAAGAATAACACAAGGCCATCTCTAAATCAAAGGGATGTGGTAAGAAGGAGAATCAATAGTCAGAACCATGAGCCACATCCAAAGCATTTTTTGGATATGACAAACCCAATTTTTTCATAAATTTCAAATGGATTATCGTCAAATTAGTATTTGTCGAATATTTTTTGAAATGCTTAAACCTTTTTATGTCAAGATAAATCACACATGCACTACTTCTTGTTGTAGAATACATATTGAATTCTCTAACCATTATGATGTTTATCATTCTATATGTTCTGATTTGCATACTAACGATGTTTTGCAAGATTGTGGCATAGAAGCCCCACCAAAATCTTCAAGAGAGTTCTTATCAAAAAATTTATGTGAAATAGAGGATGGCCAAATATTCTATAGAACAACATGCTTGGATGGTTCATGCGAGCGTTGCAGTGGCTTGCAACGTATACTAGTATGTCAACATATGGAAAGAAAAAATGAGGTGGAACAAAAACTAGTAGAGTTCGAGAAGTATAAAATAGTGGCATATGCTACAAAAGATGGGTCTCAAGCAAAAAGGTGTGATTTGGTTATTAAGAAAACTCCAGTGTATCAGTTTATGTCCATGTTTTGTGACAATATAGTGTATGAGTATGCAAGGCATACCCATAGAGCCCAATGGCTAGACACACATTTCAAGTTATGCAAGGACACCTTTCTAGTTGGTAGCATAGTATTAGTGGTTGAATTTGTAGAGAACTACAGTCTACAACCGCAGTGTGAGGTGCAAACATACTAAATTACAACTCCACACAAGTTTTTATATTTATGCAAATAACATTCATTCATGCAACTGATAGTACAGAGGACCAAAGGAATGTATTGAAGGAGTATCACTTTTATATTAGTGATGATCACACACATTCTCCAGATTTTGTGCAAGGTTGCTTCCAAATGTTCTACAGTGATTTGGCTCAGAGGGTCATAGCATAGGGTTGGCATATAATACATATGGTTGGATAATTGTCTAGCACAGTTCAAGAACTCACACATGTTCTACTGGTTGAGAAAGATGCATGTCATTATAGGTGTACAACATATGTAAAACTTTTTTGAGGCTAGGCATGGAAAGGGAGAGCATGATGTTGTAGGAGCATGTGTGAAAAGAGCATTAGTATGAAAAGAGTTAAAGTATAAAAACAATGCAAAGTTGAGAGATGCAAGATCAATCATCGAGTGGTGTAATGCTTCGATGGGTCCAAGTAATGAAGGTACATCTTTAGTTCATAGATATTTTTGGTTGATGGATGCTACTAACATTGCACCAAATGAGGATCGTTCTACACTTACAGGATCGAATGAGCTACACTCTTTCCTTAGCTCAAATGAGGTTCATGGAGTATCGATACTCCAAAGATGGCATGCCTTTTTTCTTCATATATACAATGCAAGCCTAGAATGATTGTAAGTCAGGGGAGTGGGTTGAAAAATGGTTTACAAGTTATCTTATCCCACTTCACACGCATCGCCCTCCAAGGGCATTGGAACTAACATAGATGGAATCATCGGGCGACTTTGACCACGTATCAAATCTAGTTCAACTATGTAATATATATGCTTGCTTAGTTTTTGAAATTCTATATTGCTATATTACTTTGTAGTGTATTCATAATGTTGACTAATTTCAAGAGATTTTCTACACATATCAATGCAGGGAAAGTTTATGTAGTTATTGTAGATGAAGAAAATGAAGAGGGAACACACTATTACTTATGTCATTGTGTTGAGGCTAAAAGGAAATTGGAGGCCCTAGTTATAGATGGATAAAGCATCGAATACCCTATAGGCTCGGTTGTTGTTGCTAGAATGTGGCTTAGAAGGTACCCACATAAGAGTGTTAAACATTGGTTGTTTCAAGACTTTGACATGCATCATAAGATTCTTCATTACTCAAACCTTGTCATGGTATCCAATGTTCGTTTAACCAAATATGGGGGTAGACGTTTGAACAAGGTCTTGTGGAAGATCCATGAGTCTGACCTCAAGGCAATACTTGACATAATAAAGAGTAGAGCAGAACTGGATGGTTCATTGGATTAATTTGTAAGTATGCACATCGGTTCTTATTAATTTATACTTGTATGCACATTAATTTGTTTGATGGAAATGCTATCATCTTCTTTTAATTTTCCTATTTGTAAGTAACCTACTAAAATTGATTGGTATCCGCTTGTAGAAAATGTAGATTTATGAGCCATCCAAGAGAATATCAGCCAGAAAAGCAATGAAACATCCTTATTTTGATGATCTTGACAAATCTCAATCATGATGTTAAGCCATTACAAAAGTGCATGCAAAGCTTGGTAAGGGAATTTCAAGTTATTCATTTGAAGTTAACCTTATCATGAGTAGCTATGATGTAGACATTATAAGAGCATCTCAAATTTCAAGTTAGTCTATTCATGAGAGGTGTTGTGTGCAATAGGTATCTTGGAACTCCCAGTGAAGATGTATGATTAGGAGTGACTAAGTTGAGAGATTGGCATGCCTATCTGTAAGTGCCTTCCATCTATTTTCATTTCATTTCCATTTTGGATGTTCTTTTTTTTTCTCTTTTACTTTGTGTATTTGTAAGTAAACTACTAAAAATTGATTGGTCTCTCGTTGCAGAAAATGCTTATTTATGAGCCATCAAAGAGAATTTCAGCCAAAAAAGCAATGCAACATCCTTATTTTGATGATCTTGAAAAATCTCAATTCTAATTTGAAGCCATTATAAAAGAGCATGTGAAGCCGAGGGAATCTCAAGTTACTCAATTGAATTTAACCTCATAATGAGCACTTATGATGTAGACATTTAAAGAGAATCTCGAATGTATGAGTGAAATTGTAAAAGATTTGTGAGAACAAAGTACCTAAGGCATTGTAATGAGATTTACTCAAATATTGTAATTTTGGAGTTCATGTTTGGTGTAGGAGCACCTTGTTCTCTAAATACCTTTAATAGCCAAATTTGCAAATTTTGAATTTTGAAATGTAAACAATGTGAAAAAGGTCATGTGAAGGTCATATGTAATGTATTCAAAGTATTAAAGAGGTCATTAGGTGATTAGAGAAGTGATATCAATTGCAAAAAAAATCATTTGGTGTAAAAATGCAAAACTTGCATTAGTTGCACAATTGCAAAATGAGTAAATAAAGGATGATGTTTTCTGTATTTGCAACACTTTTCCTTTTTTGTTTCAAGCTTATGCAGATTGTACAACACCTTATACTTTGTTTGTTGATTAGTTTTCTTTAGAGCAAGGAGTTAGGTAAATTTTCAAAGTATTTTGAAGTCTTTTAACTCAGATTTGAGGGAAATAAGAATAATTTTATCATAACTAGTTTGTAACTCTCAAAACAGGGTTTTGAAAGTCTATTAATTGGTAAGATTGGCATTCCACCAATGTAGGGTTAAGTAAGTCTATTAATTTTATGTTAGTATGAGGAGGGTTTATTGAAAGGAATGGTTCCAAACCTTACCAAAACATTCCACTACCTCAAACCTTCTTAAAATCACCTACACAAACTCAAAAGACAATCACCCAACCTCTACATACAATATTTTATCAAACCCTAGGGTGAAACCTCATTTTTCATGCCCTTTTCCATCAAAATCTAAAGGGGCAGCAACACAAACCCCATAAAACTTATTCCCTTTCACCAAATAAGCACCCTAACATCAAAATGGGTTTTTAAATATGTATTGCGTCTATGGAAACACAAAGATATTGAAAAAGAGAACACAATCACCCTATACGGAACTGTACAGTTCAAGGAAACATCAAATTTCTAGTAAAAATATAGAAAAATGCAAGGAAATAATGAATTTTATTAATATTCTTCTAAGTACATGGTACATTTATGCTAGGAATGGTCCTCTTTCACACCCAAACATGCGGAATCGCTCCAAGCTATGTTCAACTAGCTTGATCCTTTAAGGGTCCAAAGTGCAAAAGGGAAACAATCTTTGATGAGGCATTACTTGAAAACCATGGTACTTACAAAATATTCATCTGAGCCTATGAGATTGGGCCCCTCTACAATAACCTCTCTTGATTTTTGTTATCTTGGAGTGGTTTTTCCATCATGTCCAGTTTTCACTTGATGAAAAAAGTGTCAAATGCAAGCAGTGCAAAGTTGCAAAGTGGTGCAACATTCGTTCTGCAACTCATGTGACCAAAAAAATTGTTCCAATGAGTCTGAATAGGTACATTTACACTAGGAATGGTCCTCTTTCACACCCAAACACACAAAATCACTCTAAGCTACATTCAACCGGATTGATCCCTTAACAGTCCAAAGTGCAAAATGGTTGAAAACTTTAGCATGTTGTCACTTAGATACTGTGATGCTTAGACATTTCTAATCTAATCCCATGGGATCACGTTGGGCCTCTCTACAAAAATATTTCTAATTTTTTGCTATCTCAGAGCAGTTTTCCCGTAGTGGTGGATTTTCACTTGGGGAAAAAGTTGTGAAATACAAGTAGTGTAAAGTTGCAAAATGGTGCAACTTTCATTTTGCAACTCGTGTGACCAAATAGACTATTCGAAAGCATCTTAATAGCTATTTTTACATTAGGAATGGTCCTCTTTTATGTACAGACACGTGGAATCACTTCAAGCTACATTCAATTAGATCGATCCCTCAAGAGTCCAAAGTGCAAAATGGTGCAAACTTCAGTATGATGTTACTCAGATATTGTGATATTTAGAAACTTCTCGTCTAATCCTATGGGATCATGTTGGGCCTTCTAAAAAAACCTCTCTTGGTTTTTGCAATCTCAGAGAGGTTTGCCCGTGGTGGCATATTTTCAGTTGGGGAAAATGTTGTTAAACACAAGTAGTTGAAAGTGGCAAAGTGGTGCAACTTTCATTTTCAACTCGTGTGACAAAAACAACTATTCCAATGCATCTAAATAGGTATGTTTACACTATGCATGGTCCTCTTTCGCACCCAAACATGCAGAATCACTATGAGTTATGTTCAATCAAATCGATCCCTTAAGAGTCAAAAGTGCAAAATAGTGCAAGATTCAACATGTTGTTACTCAGATACCGTGATGCTTAAAAAAATTTCTTATAATCCTATGGGATTTTGGTGGGCCTCTCTATAGAAACCTCTCTTAGTTTTTTCTATCTCAAAGTGGTTTTCCCATGGTGGCAGATTTTCACTTGATGGAAAAAGTGTCAAATGCGAATAGTGCAAAGTTGCAAAGTGGTGCAACTTTCGTTTTGCATCCTGTGTGACCAAATAAACTATTCTAACGCATCTGAATAGGTATGTTTACACTAATCATAGTCCTCTTTTGCACCCAAACATGTGGAATCACTCTGAGCTACATTCAACCAGATCAATCTCTTAAGTCTAAAGTGCAAAATGGTTGTAAAATTTAGGATGTTGTTACTTAGATACTTTGATGATTAGAAACTTCTCATCTAATCCTATAGGAGCATGTTGGGCCTCTCTACAAAAACCTCTCTTGATTTTCACTATCTTAGAGTGGTTTTCCTATGGTGGTGAATTTTCCCTTGATGGAAAAGGTGTCAAATGGAAGCAGTGCAAAGTTGCAAATTGGTGCAACTTTTGTTCTGTAACTCATGTGACCAAACAGATTATTCCAACACATCTGAATAGGTATGTTTATGCTATTCATGGTCCTCTTTTGTAACCAAACACTTAGAATCTCTTTGAGCTACGTTCAACCAAATCAATCCCTTAAGAGTCCAAAGTGCAAAATGACTACAAACTTTAGCATATTGTTTCTTGGATACCATGATGCTTAAAAACTTCTCGTCTAATCTTATAGGATCGTGTTTGGCCCCTCTACAAAATCCTCTCTCAGTTTTCGTTATCTCATTGTGGTTTTCCCATGGTAGTAGATTTTCACTTGATAGAAAAAGTGTCAAATGTAAGCAGTACAAAGTTGCAAAGTGGTGCAACATTCATTTTGCAACTCGTGTGACTAAATGGACTATTCCAATGCATCCAAATAGGTATTTTTAAGCTAGGCATGGTCCTTTTTCACAACCAAACATGCGGAATCACTCCGAGCTACGTTCAACTAGATTGATCCCTTAAGAGTCCAAAGTGCAAAATGGTTGCAAACTTGATCATGTTGTTACTCGAATACCGTGACTCTTAGAAACTTTTCATCTTATTCTATGGGATCACGTTGGGCCCCTCAAGAAAAAATTATCTCATTTTTTTCTATCTCAGAGTGGTTTTCCCATGGTGGCATATTTTCACTTTTGAAAAAAGTGTTCAAATGCAAGTAGTTGAAAGTTGCAAAGCGGTGTAACTTTCGTTCTGCAACTTGTGTGACCAAACAAACTGTTCAAATGCATCTGGATGGGTACGTATACACTAGGAATGGTCCTCTTTTGAACCCAAATGAGTGGAATCACTCTAAGCTACATTCAATCGGCTTGATCCCTTAAGGGTCCAAAGTGCAAAAGGGAAGCAAACTTTGACGGGCTATTACTGAAAAACCATGATGCTTATGAACTCTCCATCTAAGCCTATGGGATCCCATTGGACCCCTCTACAAGAACCTCTCTCAGTTTTTGTTATCTCAAAGTCATTTTCCTACGGTGTCTAGTTTTCATTTCACGGAAAAACTGTCAAATGCAAGCAATGTAAAGTTGCAAAGTGGCTCAACTTTCGTTTTGCAATTTGTGTGACAAAACAAACTACTCCAACACTTCTCGATAGGTAGGTTTACACTAGGAATGGTCCTCTTTTGCACCCAAAAATGTGGAATTTCTTTAAGCTACGTCCAACCGGCTTCATCCATTTTGATGGCATGCGAAACAATCAAAAAGAGAAACATACACACAACAATTGAACAATATAAGTATTCCACACAAAAAACATATGGCCATTGGTACAGAGTACCTTGTTCCTCCATTTCATGAAGAAGGTCTAATTCAGTGGTTTTAGTCATTATAATGTCAAATAAGGCCATGATAGGCCATTTTGTAATCTTTCTTTTAGTTTTGAGTTAGTGTGGGGTCATTTGAGTTAATTATGTAAGTACGATAGGGAGTACGAATAAGAAAATAGCATTGGACGAGATTACTAATGTTGTCCATGTTCAAAATTTAGAATTTAGGCCTTCAAAGCAAGGCTAGAAGAGGTGAAAAGAAGAAATTGCTTGAGAATATGTTAGAATAGGTCAGAAATAGGGTGAGGTTGTGGAGTTTGATGTGTTCAAATAGTCTGCAAGGACAAGGGAGGTCAAAAGTATGTTATGGCATGATGCCCTACTTGGGAAAAGAGGGGTTTTGAATGAAAAAGAGAGGTTTGAGGGAGTAAAAGTGGGTAAAGTCAAGGGATAGCATAATTTGGTGGTCAATTAAGTTTGTGTAAGAAATTTGAAGAGTGTTGGAAGAGGTTTTGAGGTTGTATGACGTTTGGAAATGGGGTTTTCAATAAACCCTAGTGAAATTTTAGATAATTGAGGGTTTAGAGGATAGTGGGGTTAGAGGGACAATCACACTCTAAATGTTTTGGATTTTGTGGATTTGCAGACTAGTAAATGCTGCCCAATGGTGTTTTGAAATTGGAAGAATGATTGAGAGGGTGTTGCTTTGTTAAATAGACCTATTTAGGGGTGTAGGACAGCGTTGAGTCCATTTCTTATTTGTATTATAAATTATAACTTTCTTTCTCTTGAGTCCATTTTGTATACAAGAAATAATATTGTAAAAATTTGACATATAAATCTTTCAGCATGTTTATATAGTGACGCATCAAGAACATAACAATTCATTTTGCACTATCAGGATCATGCTATGAAAATGTTTAACGACTATTGAAAATAAATGTTTGTATGATAATGTGTCAAGAAGTTAACTACTTCATCTACTCTAAATATTATGTTTTGCAAGTGTTGTGAAGATTATGTATCATTTGCTTAATTGAGTTGTTTAAATCAAAGGATTAAATATTTTGGAATATTTTTATGAATCATTTCATGGAATACCAATTGTAAATGTGTTTTTTGCTTTTAGATAAAGTTGTTTAGCATCAATCAATTAATATTCAAGAAAAACCATGAAGGAAAACAATGATCAATGCTAGGGCTAACCAATTAATAAGTATACGCGTGAATAATTCAAGCATGTACATGTGAATAAGGGAAGCACAAGTACTCGAAAAAATGTAAGCCTTGGAGTATACACACTAATATATAGTATACACAAATGAATACAAAGTATATGTATGAATACAAGGTATACACATGAAAACATTTAAGTCACAAAGTATACATTGGAACAAATGCAAGTCACAAAGTATAAACGTAAGTTGTAAAGTATACACTTGAATACACGTAATGCATATCTATTGAACCGTGAATTTAGAAAGCAAATATGGACACCATTGATAAAAAAATATTTGTATTAACCAAATAGCCATGTAGGCATACATCAATATATCTCAATATAAGTATGAAATATAGGTATAAAATAGCCATATTGGCTTACGAGAATGCCATATAGGCATACAATGTCAAATATATCCAATACAAAATATGTACAAAACTGCTATGTAGGTATACAAAAAAGGGATCTAGAATCAAAATTCATTGCTCTCCATGCTCAGGAAATAAAATCTTTCCCTTTTCTTGTCGATCAGATGGTGATACATATGTCACTCATTTCTACTACACTTGAGGAGTGCTCCTGCTCCTCCTAATGTTTAGTTCTTGGTGAAGTTTTATCTATTACAATAAGACATTAATATATATATATATATATTACATTATAAAAAATGATATATTTAATAAAATAATCACTTACCACCATCTAACGATCACTCTCCATAAGGGAAATATTCACATGCCCAGGCTGAGGCATGTTGAAGCCCTATATAAACCATCGAAATAGAAATTAAACTATGAATCAATAATGGTTTTCTTTTTCACTAACTAACATCTATAACAACAAATGTAAATTGAAATCTAGTAATTTTCCTCATACCTCCCATGTCAGAGCCATCAAGAATTCCATAGCAGATGAAATGTTGATCTCCATTGCCCTCATCACATTCAAAGGTGTTTCTGCTTGCAACATCTAAAAATAAAACAAAAAATTATTCGATCACAAAAACTACAATAGCAATCCATGTCATGACTTATAATGTATGAGATAATGAACAAAATTTTGAATACTTATTAAACTATATATTTCTAATTATCATGCTTACTAGTTTCCCTATCCATATCTTGTTTGAAAGGACGTGTTTTTAGGCTTTTACCCATAGCAGCAATTTGGTAAACCATTTGATCAAATGCTTTTGTAGACATGTATGATAACTATGATGGCATAGAGAAGGCAGTGAACTATTTGAGAAAATTTCTCAAAGAAATGGGGTCTCGTGGTGATGAAATTTCATTACAAACAAATGCATGTCATGGCATTCCATCACCATAAGACTGCATTTCTTTCAGGCATTTTTTTAGATAGTTCATTTGCTTCTCTATGGTATGATTGCTTACTATTATGCTTTGATAGATATTTTTCCAAGCGTCTATATTTTTTTGGAAAGCATCTATTTTAGACTTTTAGCCATAGTAGCAAAGAAGTGAGTAGTTTGATAAAATGCTTTGGTACATATGTATGGAAAATGTGGTATTATAGAAAAGGTGGTGAGCTGCTTGAAGAAATGCCTTGAAGAAATGTGGTTTCATGGCGATGGAATGGCATTCCATCACCATGAGATCGCATTTCTTTGAGGAATTTTTTCAAACTACTAACTACCTTGTCTATGCTATTGCTTACTATTATGGTTTAATAGATTTTTTCCAAGCATCCATAGTTTGTCGTGCAGGTGCACCTTTGCAAGAACATGCCTCCATGAAGCAAATTTAAGAGTTTGAATTGGTTAATGTGTTTTGATGATGTAATAAGGCTTAAATAGCCATTTTGGAGGTTGTAATAGTCTTAGTTAGTTAATTTAGGCATAAAGTGCAAAATTGCAAAATATTGACAAAGTTGTCAATTACAAATGTTGTAAAAATGCAAAAAGGTGTGAAGGCATGGAATGCCAAGGGTCAAAGTAGTTGTAGAGGTTATTGAGTCACTGTAGGAATTTGGAAAGGTTAGGAAATGTTTAAAAATGATATTATCCATGATCGATGTAAGTTGTTGTTGGAGAGATTGAAGGAGAAAACTAATAAAATATCACTGTTATACTGCTATTTTTCTATGTTTTCCTCCATTATCTACTAGTGTACGGTTCCGTACAGGTGGTAGGGAATCTATCATGTGTGTTAATTGAAAGAGTTAGGGTCTAAATGATCAAGTGGAGACCTTGGTATGTGCAAGATCATCATGGAAAAAATAGGCCCTTAAGTGGCAAAAAATTCAAAAAAATCAGAGTTAGGCAACTTGACGTAAAAATTTGAATAAGTAATCTATATTATTTCAAAAATGTGTAAGAATAGAATTTGTAGAAAATTGAATTTAGTTTCTAAACTACTAGATATGTTTAAAAAATCTATTTGGTGAAAATTTGAATTTTCAATGCAGTGGTACTTAAATTTAGGGAAAAATAAGTAGTTGTTTGTCTGACCACCCCTAACCACAATAAAATGATAATATTTTGATTTTAGATATAAGTAGAAGGACTCATGCCTCGATGTGATGCATATTTTTTTGTAATTTTTTTCTAAGTAAATAATTAATTATGATTTTTTATTACAAATTTTAAAACATATAAAAAACTCGTATGTCCGACCACCTTAACTTGGTCAAAACTTCATGAAATTTTATTTTATTTTTTAATCCTATAGTATATGAAGCATATAATGTGCATGTTTTGGATTCAAAAAATGTGATACCATTTGAAAGCTATAAATTTTTTCAATCAGCCTATCAATTAGGACTTTAGTCATAATTCAAATAGAAAATGAATAATAATTACTTATTAAATTCAAAGTGAAGTATAATTTATATTGGTGGAAAGCTAAGAATCTCCTTTAAAACCCTTTTTGTTTCATCAATTTTGGGTAAAAAAATAGTCGTTAGCCACATACCCATCATATTGCCACTTTTTGGCCCATTATGATCCTACACATACCCACCTAAAAGTTGAATAATTTAAGGTTTTGTTGGCTGTCTTTTGACTATTTAGTGGGTTCAGGGTTTGGTTATGTGTTTGGAGACATGTATCTTTGAAAAAGAGGCCTAATTGAGACCTAATTCAACATTGAAAGCCAAGTTTGGAATCAACAATCCAAAGGAGTTGGTATTGAGTTTTTGATATGTGAAAGTAGGCCATGATAGGTGCTTGATTTGGGGATTTTTTGACAAGGTTTTTTGAGAAAATTGAAAGTTTTGATAGGAAAAGTGGGTTGGCTGACCTAGTAGGAAGACTAGGTAGAAGTTTGAAAACAAAGGAAGAATTGAGTTTTCAAGTTGCAAAGTGGATTGAATCCTTTTGAATGATGAAGTTAAGTTATTTGACTACCCTGCATTGCATCAGTTTGTTGGAAAGCATCTTTTTTAAGCTTTTAGCCATAGTAGTGAGGAAATGAACTGTTTGATAAAATGCTTTGGTAGACATGTATGGAAAATGTGGTAGCATAGAAAAGGTGGCGAGTTGTTTGAAAAAGTGCCTCAAATAAATTGAGTCTCTTGGTGATGGAAATCACCATGAGATCGCATTTCTTTGAGGATTTTTTTCAAAAAACTCATTGCCTTGTCTATGTTATTGCTTACTATTATTCTTTCATATATTCCTTCCAAGCATCCATAGCATAGACAAGGCAGTGAACTATTTGAAAAGATGTCGAGTATTGAAAAGATGTCGAGTAGTAAAAAGTGGTATCATGGAATTCCATGACAAGAAAATGCAATTGGAAGATGCTCCTAGACTCATTACTTATGCTATGGGTGATCCCATAATAGTGGTTTACAATTTTTGGCCAAACTAGACACTGAAATTATTATTTTTAAATAAATCTTCACATTCGAGCACCTATAGCGGCTAAACCGTGAGGAATTTGAAGATGATGCAAACTAGAGTCTCATCACATTTTATTTGTAGATTCTAAAAAAAAAAATTCAAAATTTTTGGAAATAGATTGCACTTCTTTTTCTATCTCCCACAAAAACTAATTTTTTTCAGAAAACAACAATTTTAAAAAGTGACGCACACCATATAATGCTTAATTTTTTTTTCCATGAAGGATTAAATTCTAATTCTTTCAAATTTAGATTTGTGACTTTGATATCTAGTGCTTCCACTTGGTTAGATAATATTTTATTGAATATTTTTTCTTTAATCAAGTTTTGAAGCCAAACTAATTACAATTTAGACATAGTGCGATCATATAACGCATAACTTTTTGTTTATATATCGAAATTCAATTATTATTTTTGGTTGGATCAAGGACTTCAATATCTAGTGCACTTATATTTTTCATTTTTTTTTTGATAACCTGCTATTTTTCCGCATGTGCAGAACAAAGACCTTCATTTTCGATGAAAAACCTATGTTTAATAAAATTAAAAAAACAAATACATAATAAAACCAAAACATATTAAAATTATATTCATTTGATAGCTTGTTTTGAGGATTACCTAATTTCAATTGGGTTTGTGAATATTCCTCCATTTTCATCCTTAAACTGAGCTTTGAAGCATAAAAAATTAGGTTTTTTTTGTGAACAAGGTCAAAAATCAGGGAAAAGGGGGGTTTGGTTCTAGCAAACCCCCTTCCCAAAAGGGGTTTTCATTTTTTTTTTGTCCGTGCATGCATTGAATGGGTTCGCTCGAACCCTAGTTCGAGCAGACCTTTTTTTGGTTCGTTCAAACCAATGAGTTCATTCAAACCCCTAGAATGAAATTTTTTGGCATGGGGTCATTTTTTACAAGTTTTCCTTCCTCATTCAAATTGTAAACCACTTTTGTGGGTTTACCCCTATGTGAAGTAATTGCATCATTGCTTATGTTGACTTTCTAAACAACTATATTGTAGTTGAAATTTTGTAATCTATAAACATCTAGACTTTATTAGTTATGGAATGTGAAGTAATGCTTTGATTTTGAATTATGTGCAATACAACATAATCAACGATATGAATATAAACTACACAAATCTATTAAATTCAATTCATTAGTTAAACTCTTTATTATATTACCTACATGTAGGTTTGAGTAAATCCACTGGCACTGGGAGGTGTTCCCTCGAAACCTCCAATATTAGCCTATTCAACATCTAAAATCACATATTAAAATATCATTCATAAAACAATGTTATTAACATGCAATAAATTTATAATTGCTTACTAGTTACATACCCCACTAATAGGTGTACTACAGAAATAAGTAGGTGTAGAGCCGGTGTATCTAGTCTCAACACTGTGACCCTGCAATTTTATTAAAATCATAAAACTAAATTAGTTAATCTTGCATTTCAAAATCAAAATTTAATAAATTAAATTCAATGAACATGCTAACTTTTAGCTGAGTATCAATTCCATACGCCTCATGTAAAATTTCAACTTCCCTCTCCATCTCCATAGCTACAGACAAATCTTGTTTAGGAGCCTCTTGAGTGTCGGTGGGGTCATATGAACAAGTCACCTTGCAAAATAGACACACAAGGGTTTGAAGGCCACCACTTGAAGACTCCCTTGGATGGCATTATAGAATAGGGCCCTATTATGTTTGATGACACTCTGGGTCAAAGTGTTAATCGCCTGCAATGTCTCTACGTTGGCATTCTCCTTCGCAATGGAAAGCATAACAACGTGCTCATGAGGTAGCCTAGCGAAAGCTTGTCTCCCTTTCCGTGTAGGATCCAGTTGTGCACCGGGTCTATCCTAAACTAACCCCCCACTTCTCCCCTAGAAATCCCTCATATTAAAATAATTTGGGATTTTGTTCAATATGAACTCACCGTATAGTTTCCTAAGAAAATACTGCAGTACTTCACAATTGTTGCACGGTGGGTAGTCAAAAACCATGTACCACTTATCATAAAAATAGTTCCTAATCTATTGGTGGTAGCACCAATGAATAGGAAACCTCTTCTCATTGAGGATAAGATTTTGATTTGTGTGTGGGTAAGTGAATAATGAGCACAAATCATCTTTTGCAATTTTTAAATCTTTTACATCTTTATATGATAGTTTATCCACATAATAAGCCCTAGCCGCCTGCCTCCTATTTTTCCATCTAGTTATTTGTTTGCTAATTGAATCTACATTTTTTAACATATCTTTCAATGATCTTTCCGGGGTCATTCTTTCCATGGTTGAACCATTTGGATCACTCAACCTACTAATTAAATCCTCAATTTTTTTTGTTGTTCTCAATTTCACTCATTAAATTTTGTTGAGTGCCAAGAGGGTGTTGAGTGATTGGTGGAGGAAGTTGTTGTTGTGGTTGACTTTTTTCTTGAGGATTTGGTTGCTCTTCTTGTTGAGGATTTTGAGGGTTTGCAGGTTGATTTACATCTCCTACAAATTCAAAAAAATAAATATCACATACAATCTAAAACTAACAAATTCAACCTAAAACTAAAAAATTCAAAACAAAAATCAAGCATTCCTTACCTCTCACACCTCCTCATCATTGTGGCACCATCCTTGTGATGAAATAACAACCGTTGATGAATATTTTTGCAAAATACCTCCTCCTAGAACGTGATCATGAAAAATGGGGGTTTTGGCCGTGAGCACAACAAAAACCATAGTCAAAATGCAAGAATGAATGTGTTTCACCCTTTTTTTTTCTTTTAACATGTCATAACGCAACTGCGTTATAACATGCTCACATTATGGGCCTTTTGTGGTCGAGCCTCAAGCTCAACACACCAATCCATAACGCGAGCACATTATGACTTTTCAAAACTTTTTTTTGGAACTGGCAACAAATTGGCTACCCATCTCCATGCACCCACCCACATGTTTCTACTTGAATAAGAGAGTCTATGCATCATGCAACATGATCCCGTCTCACTTTTCTCTCTTTCCTCATTTCTCTTAATCTACCTTTCAACATCAATGATGACCATTTGTGATAGAAAGGGGTGGCCACCATAAAAGGAAATGTATTTTTCCTCTCTTGCAAGCCTACTAGTTTCCGTAAGAGTCCTGCAAAGTAGAAAATCTCCCTAAAATTGCAAAAAAAATCCTCCATGGAAAACATATGCTCTCTCTTATGATAGTCCCACACTTTTGTGCTTTATAACCAAGTAAATCATGTCTAATCCTTTTATTATTTCTTCTTATTCTTTGACACCATACCTCCATAGAGGCACGAAAGTCAATTTCCTTCCCTTCTAACAAAAGTCCCCTATCCTTTATGCTTTGTTGAGCGTCGATACTCATGTGCCTATTTTTCCCATCAAACCTCTTTCTTATCCAATTTATGCAATGATGGATGCTCATATCATATGCCAAGGAACCCATACTTGTGTCATACTGCCCTCTCCATCCTTGGCACCTTTTCTCATCCATTTGATTGTATTATTATTTTATTATATTTGTTTTCCTATTCTTAGACCATGAGTGATGTGACAATATTACTATAGTTGACAAGGTCCCACACTATTCCAAATCACAATAGGACTATATAGGTATCTTAGAAGTCAATTTGACATATATGAAATGGGGTTAAAAGTATACAAACAATAAACAATAAAAGCTTATTTAAAATGTTGAGGGCTTACATACTAGGTGAACAAATAGAAGCTTGTGAAAACCACAACATTATACAAGTGGACCATCGAACCCTTGTAGAGTTTTTTCACTTCGAATTTGAGATTCCAAAGACTAAATAATAATTGTTCAATATTAAAATTGATCCCAAATGTAGTTGATTGATATCAATAGGGATAATTTTTTTAACAAAATGTATAAAATACTTTGGTATCAACATTAAACTTTTCAAATAGGATATGGCTATATATTATAAAGTAAAATAGTGCTTTAATTTTAGAGTTATTGTGTATTCAATATGAAAGCTCTAAGTATATTCATCTTATTTCCTTATATGAAGATATAACAAGTGCTATATAGTGTCATAGTACTTACCTTAAATATATTGTAACAATAAAATTTGTTTCATCTTGTAATGTATTGTTCAAAAGAGAATTGCAATACTAACTAAACAATTGGTAATTGATGACCAAGTGATTACATAGTAAAACACCTTTGTAGATTGATTATTTCTTATTGTAAAAGAGAATTGTAATATGTTCAAATTTTTGTGAAGTCCATATAGCATGCTTTTAGATTTTTATTGTGCTTGATCACATTGCATCTAATTCTCACTAGTGATCTGATGGTTGAAATTGTATTTGAAGTAGAGGTTAGAGGGTATTTAATTACACAAGTGGCACACAACTATGATAATTATGCATCATTAGCGAGATGACACAAAATTTATTGTAAGAAATGATATACAAACACTGACCCATCTCAAAATATTATAATTAATCAATGTTGTCACATAAAGAAATTATTATGATTTATATAATAATTAATTAAGAAAAAAAGAAAAAAAACAGTTTTTCTATTCAATTAAATAAAGTTTAGAACAAGAGCTAAAATATATTAGTGAAATAAATTGTTAATAATTTATTTTTAAAATATTTTTAATAAAAAATTGTAGGGTAACTTTAAAAAATAAAACATTCATTTGTACTACTAATAATAGCAGATAAAAACTCATAAAAACTAATAATATTTAGCAAAGACAAAGTAATAATAAGAACTCACAAAAACATCATAGACACACTTTCTAAGACTGGAGCACTCATATTTACACCATATGTTGGCTTCTGTTAATCACTCAGCTCTCCATCCTCCTCACGGTTTGTTTGGTCTTGTAATTACCTCCACAGAGGGGGGTGCTGCAGTTGCCAACACAAGAATCACCCCACAAAACATAGTGAAAATTTTCACAAACTTTGGATTCCTCTCGATAAACTCATTAATTCTCACCATAGTTCGGCGCTTATACCATCCATTAACATCAATCTTCAAATTCATAAACTTATCTTTATCAGCGAAAGTGAAGTTAACCCCTTTGCACAGACCATTGAACAGATCACTAGCTTCCTCATCAGTCCCAATGGAGCTCTGAATTATTCCCTTCTTCCTCAGAAAAGCCACGTCCTTTCCAGACTGGATCAAACTATTCATCAGAAACTCATACTCTGAAATAACGGTGAGTTCCTTTTGTTGGCAGACGTCCACAGCCATGAGGTTCCTGAAGATTAAATCTGTAGCATCAGATACCCATATCACAGGGAGAAACAGAGTCTTGTTCTCTTTATCAAAGCGGAGGGACCTGGTGGACGGAACTCCCTCGTATGACTTAAACTTCATTCCATTATAGTGTAGCTCTGTTGCAGAAGCTATGAGGTATTGATAATGAGCCTCCTTCTTACGATTATGAGCTGTTCTTTGACGTTGAGTACCACGAAGATAACGATGATAGTGGCCCTCTATTAATGGAATATGAACATCCTCTGCCTTTTCTCCTTCAAGAGTAGTCTCGGACTCATGCACAATGAAATCATAGAAAAATCCCAAAATGTGGTTGTATTCCTTCAGATTTTTATACTTTAACTTTAGTTCTTCTTTCAACTTTGTCTCGCGCTTTTTATGCGTTACTGGTGATTCCCCTGTTTTGGGCTGCAGAGAATATGAGAAAGGGTGAGCCAAGGCAATTATACCATCGCATATCATTCTAAGCAGCTCTATCCTTGCCTTTTCTTCTGTGCAATTGTCCTCCATTTCCAATAGCCCAAGGAGAAGGACTATGGGGACCTGATTTTCAAGCAATAGAAGATCAGTTAGGATATCGAATTGACAAGACTGGACCCTGTTTCTATTAAAAATAGGATCGAGGTTCCACCGTGAATCAGCATTGAGGTTCCATTGTGATTCATCACTGAGAAGCCTGAGAGTCTCTAGAATGAAGCATCCGTCCAGAGTGAAGAGCCACGCAAAGGTTACTTCCTCACAGTCTGGTTTTCCTTCGTAGCTTGCTGTAATTTCTGGAAGCAAGCTCTGCACTTTTTCCACTAGAAAGCGTGCGTTCTGCTGGTTTTGTGGGAGCCTTTCCACAGATCGATTGACTGCCTCTACTTTGTATAACTCTATTTCAGAGAGTGGGTGAGACATCCTGTGATGAAAAAGGCCCAAAGCGACTACTCGAGGCACATATGCATCTCTGATTAAGCCCTTGAGATACATGGGTACTCTGTTTATGGACACAGAGAAAAGCTTTCTTGACTTATCATCTGGCTTATCGTCTTCGGCCTTGTGAAATTCAAGTCTGCCCTTCACATCATCAAACCATGAGTAACGTTCTGAATCTATCACCTCTATTTCCAATTCTTTCATAGCCTGTGGTTTGCTCTTTTCTGCCATTGTTGACAGTTGAAAAACCCTGGGAATGAAACAGAAATCTGAAAAAATAAATGCAGTTGTTTATGATCTGCCCAAGAGCTCAATCTTCTTCTGCCACCTAGAAGAGTTCAATCTTTGAAAACAAAATTACCTGGTTGTTTATGATTTATCGAAGAGCTCGATCTTCTTCTGCATGCGTGGAATTATTATCTAAGATGTGCAAAATTCTGCTTTTATCACTTCACCTGCAAAGCTTAAGTTTCAAGCATGTAACTCATCAATTATCATAATAGGAAGAGAATTTCAACAGTATGTTTTAAAATCTCAATAGTATCCCTTTAAAATTACTAATACTAATTCTGATACTCTGAATTCAATCTGTCAAATTTTTTCCATGTAATGTCTTTCATCTTGGAGTCATCTTAGAGAACAAAATCTACTTGCTGTTCTTTGAGGGTAAATTAGACCAGTTAAAAAACACAATTATTTATTATTTAGTTTTTGGTTGATTAACTATTTAATCTTTAAAAAATTATAAGAAAATACTAATTATTTAAAATTAATGTTTATGGGCAGGGCCCTAGATTGGCTAAGTAATTCAGCTTGCTCGCTAGTCACGAATTCTTCTCGAATCGAGTGGGTGCGAAATTAATATTGTGGCCGGCCGCGTTAAAAAAGTTTTAGATATACCGGTTTTAGGGAGGCTAACTCCGATTCTATGATCCTAAAATAAAAATAAAAATAAAATTAATGTTTATGATTGAACATCACAAACCAAAAGCCTATGCACATGAATGGTGAATCGATTGAAGAGCTTGAAGGGGGGTGGTGGGAGTTTAGGAGCTACTTAATTTGTGTGCAGGCACAAATTGCAGTCGGGCCTGTGTGTTTAGCTTGGGGTTGGAATCTGCTGCGTGGTGTGGGGTTGTGGGGTTTTTTATTTGTTTGGCTTTGGTGGGTGTTGAGTGTGGGGGATGGATGGGGATCCCAAGAGTCTGGTGGTTGCAGGCGGGAAATCACCTCTGGGTAAGGCTGAGGGTGTGCATGCGAAGGCACGGCGGCCTCTTTTGTGGGTGAGAGCTCTAAGCTCAAGAAAGTGAATGGGTGTCTACCGAGGAGTCTTGACCGTCCTGTTCTGGTTATTTCTCCAGAATCGGTGCACGATGACTTTTCTTATTGGACTCAACATGTTTTGATTTGTAAATTTTTGGGAATCCGTGTCTCCCTCTCGGCTTTGGAGTCTTGGATGCGTCGTACCTGGCAGGTTGAGGGTGATTTTGATATTCTGGTGGCTGGGAATGGCTTCTTCTTGGTTGATTTTTCTTGCATTTCGGATCGGGATCGAGTTTTTGAGGGAGGCCCGTATTTTTTCAATCAAGTGGGTTTATTCATGAAACCCTGGCATGGGGGTTTTAATGCTGCTGAGGATTTACCTTCTCGAGTTCCGGTGTGGGTTCGCCTGCCATGGTTGCCCTTGGAATTTTGGAGAGAAGACATTTTGCAACGAATTGCTGCTCTGCTGGGGAAGCCGGTTGCCATTGCTCAGACTACTTTGGTTAAGAAGGTATTTTCTTATGCTCGCATCTGTGTCGAAATTGACCTAAATAATCCCTTGCCAGATTCTTTGGAAATTTGTATTGGCTCGGCTTCATGGATCCAACAGATTGATTATGAGTCCCTCCCCTTTCGATGCCGATTTTGTCATGAATATGGACACCTTCATCGCCAATGCCCTCGGGTCTCTAGATCGGATGGAGCTTCTTCTCCTCCTCCTTCGGGGCCTTCGGTGGATAAGGGAGTTAAAAGTAAGGTGCCTGTGGTGCCTGTGGCTGAAGGAGGGCATGATAAGGATGGTTTCACTCCTGTCAAGCCAAAAGCTAAAGGGAGAGGTCAAAAGCGGCCCTTTAAGGACAAACAAACTGATCAAGGGTTTAATCGTTTTGAGGTCTTGGATAACCAGGCCTTGGAGGAGGGGATTCCTATTGAGATGGTTCCTGGGGCTATCAATATGGATACAGGGCTGGAGCAGGCAATTGCTGTTGAGAACCCTTCTCCTCCTTCAGATAAGGAGATTTCTGGGCTTTCAGTTGTTGCTGCTGGCCCACAGGATGATATCATTTTAGCTGATTTAGCTAAGGAGGCTCTGTCCTCTGGTAAAGGTCGGGGAGCTTCTTATCTAGGGGTTCTACAGTGCCCTCTCAAAAAGGGACATTTTGAGCACTCCTCTAAAGTTGGTCGTAAAAAGGATGCAGATAAGATTAAATCTACTGGGGATTTGTTGGTTGAGTCTGGGTCTGTTAAGACCATTGGTACCCACTTTTCTCAACCTTCCTCATGATTATTCTTTCATGGAATGCAAGGGGGCTGAATAGCGCCTCCCGTCAGAAAGCTATTCAGGCTATGATTGGGGTTCATTCTCCAGATATTTTTTGTGTTCAGGAGACCAAGCTGCAGGTGGACTTCATGCTTCAGTGTGCCCCTCGTATTTGGTTCTCTGGTCAGTGTCAGTGTATTGGTTCTAAGGGAAGCTCTGGAGGTTTGGCGCTTTTTTGGGATCCTCGTAAGGTTGTTCCTCGCTGGTGGATTTCTAGCCATTCCTCTATCTCGATGGTGGCTTCGGTTGTGGACTCTGGTGAGACTATTTTGGTTAGTAATGTTTATGCTCCAGTTGATTTCCGGGGTAAAGGTCAGCTTTGGGCCCATATCAGGTATGTTAGGTCCTGTGCTCCTTACTTGCCTTGGATCCTAGCTGGTGATTTCAATGCTATTTTGTGTCTGGAGGAGAAAAGAGGGGGGCTGCCGAGACTGGGTCCTGCTTCTGATTTATTTCGGGCTAATGTGGACTCTCTGGCTCTTGTTGATGTTAAACCTTCTAATGGCTTATTTACTTGGAATAATAGGCGGAGTGGGCCAGAGGCGATTTCCGAGCGGTTGGACAGGTTTCTTGTTTCTTGTTATTGGGTTGGGGATAGTCGGGTTATTGGCTCTGAGATTCTTGACTGGTGTGGATCTGATCATTGGCCAGTTAAGTTTTCAGCTTCTCCTTTCCCTAACCCAAAGAATCCTCCTTTCAAATTTCAGCTTATGTGGCTTCGTGATTCTTCTTTGTATAATCTTATTGAGCAGTGGTAGCTGGATGGTGCCCCGACCTATGGCTCAGCTATGTACTCTTTTGTTAAGAAGCTGCAAAGTGTCAAGTATCATCTTAAGCGGTGGAATTGGCTTTGTTTTGGCAATTTTCGGGCCAAGAAAAGGGAAGCACAGGAACGTCTTGCTGTTGTTACTCGCCAGATTAGAGATTTGGGTTTTTCAGAGGCTCTTGGGCAGGCTGAGTCCCAGGCTCTTAAAGTGGTGGAGGAGTGGGAACTTCGTGAGGAGATATTCTGGAAACAGAAGGCTCAGGTTGACTGGCTTCAAGAGGGTGATAGGAATACTGCCTTCTTCCATCATTCTGTGCAGGCCCGTCGAAATAAGTGCTATATTTCTTCTCTTGTTAATTCTGATGGCTTAGTTCTATCCTCACAACAGGCTTTATCTAGAGAAGCTCGCCAATTCTACTCCTCTCTGTTTACTGAGGATTCTCCCCCTTCTGATTTTGAGGATAATATGATTCTTTCTTGTATTCCTTCTTTGGTCTCTAATGAGTTGAATGCTTCTCTTATGCGCCCGATTACTCTGTCTGAAGTGGAGGAGGTTGTTTTTGGGATGAATAAGGGGAAAGCTCCTGGCCCTGATGGGTTCCCTATTGAATTTTTCCAAGAGTTTTGGGAAATTGTGAAGTTGGATCTAGTGGAGGTTGTCCGCGAATCTTTTCATAACAAGCAGATGCTTCGGGCCTTGAATGCTACTTTTCTTGTTCTCATTCCTAAGAAGGAGGGTGCTGATAGGTTTGATCTCTTCCGACCTATTGCGCTCTGTAATGTGGTGTATAAGATTATTACGAAGCTGATTGCAGAACGGCTTAAATCTTGCTTGCCTGTTGTTATATCTGAGGAACAAGGGGGTTTTGTGGCTGGTCGTCAGATTCTTGATGGGGTGGTGATCACCTCGGAGGTCATTCATTCCATGGCGATCTCTAAGGAAAGATCTATGTTCATCAAGCTGGATATGGCTAAAGCTTATGATAGAGTTAAATGGAGTTTCCTTCAGAAGATTCTGTTGGCCTTTGGGTTTTCTTCTGATTGGGTCAGTTGGACTATGAG
>VDFB02058242.1:355123001-355159591 GCA_007258455.2 Sequoia sempervirens
CTGAAAAGTCATCACCACAGGAAAATGCCTCCGAGACAGGTTTTTGTAGATGGTCCCAACACGATCCCATAGCCTCAGACGGAGAGTCTATAAGCATCACGGACTCTGAGAAATAGCCCTTCAAAGATTGCTGCCTTTTAGCACTTTGGACTCTTAAGGGAAATCGTCGGTCCAATGTAGCTTGAAGTGATTCGGCATATTTGGGTGCAAGAGAGGACCACCCCTAGTGTAAACATACCCATCCAGACATGTTGGAACAGTCTATTTGGTCGTACGAATTGTGGAATGAAAGTTGCACCACTTTACAACTTTACACTGCTTGTATCTGACAACTTTTCCCTCCACTGAAAAGTCATCACCACAGGAAAACACCTCCGAGATAGCAAAAATCAAGAGAGGTTTTGCTAGATGGTCCCAACATGATTCCATAGCCTTAGACGAAGAGTCTGTAAACATCACAGTCTTCGAGAAATAGCCCTTCAAAGATTGTTGTCTTTTAGCACTTTGGACTCTTAAGGGAAACTAGTGGGCAACATAGTTAACTTCTTCACAATCTTGGTTTGAAGTAATTTCATTCTATTTTGTGCATTTAAAATGGATTTTTAAGCCTTCCACCCTAAAAGTGACCTCTAAATAACTTCAAACACCTTAACTACCTCATTCTTATTCATTTGTTTTGCAAACAAGCATTTTCATTCCAAGAGGCTGAGCTTTCATTTTTGGTTGTTGGATTGAATGCGGACCGTGACACAACTTTCTTTTTTCAAATTTAATTGTTCAACATCATTGAACTAATAATTTACGTGCATCTATAGAGAAACAAAGGAGTACTACAAACTAAAACACATTGCACTTCGGTTCTCACTGACTTGATGTACTCTTCAACATCTCTCTTCTCTAAAAGCGACCTCTAAATCACTTCAAACACCTTAACTACCCTAAAAGTGACCTCTACATCACTTAAAACACCTTAACTACCTCATTCTTATTCATTTGTTTTGAAAACAAGCATTTTCATTCCAAGACATTGAGCTTTCATTTTTTCTTTCAAAGAAAAATCTTCCTATGCCACTGTTACACTGCATAGGTAAACTAGATTTTGTATTGTGGACCTATATTAAGCTACCACTCTCAAGACCAATGTAACAATGATACAAAATAACTTTTGAGACTGCAAGAAGACATCTGATAACTCTTGAGTGTACTAAAAGAATTCTTATGATTTTTGAAGAATGTTGATAACTCTACTCAGTTGTCTTATTTTTTCAATATCCTATAGATTGAACCCTGGCATCAATAGACTCTGTATATCAAGCTACCAAAATTCAATTCAACGATGAATATTTATCATGCATGTTTTAAATGACATTCAAGTTTGTGGTGGTTTTTTTGTTTATATGATGTTATGTGATATTCTAATCGTAATTCATGCTTCTAGGCTGCACATCTATATATATATATAATTTTTACATGTTTTCTCCATTGTTCGACCCCTACATCGCAGGTAAATTGTTGCATAGTGTGTGGAATGAGGGGGCAATAGGCCTGAGATCCCTTTAAAGTTTGTTTGAGTGCATTTAAAATGAACTTTTAAGCCTTGCACCCTAAAAGTGACCTCTAAATAACTTCAAACACCTTAACTACCTCATTCTTATTCATTTGTTTTGCAAACAAGAATTTTCATTCCAAGAGGTTGAGCTTTCATTTTTGCTTGTTGAATTGAATGCGGATCACGACACAACTTTCTTTTTTCCAAAATTGTTCAGCATCATTGAACTAAGACCAATGTAACAATGATACAAAATAATGTTTGAGACTGCAAGAAGACGTCAAAATGGCTAGTGTACTAAAAAACTTCTTATGATTTTTGAAGAATGCTGATAACTCTACTCAGTTGGCTTATTTTTTCAATATCATACAAATTGAACCCCGACATCAATAGACTCTATATATCAAGCTACCACAATTCAAGTTTCAATGATGAATATTTATCATGCATGTTTTAAATGACATTCAAGTTTATGGTGGTTTTTATGTTTATATGATGTTATGTGATATTCTAATCATAATTCATGCTTCTAGGTTGTATTTATATATATATATTATTTTTAGATGTTTTCTCCATTGTTCGGCCCCTACACTGCAAGTAAATGGCTGCATAGTGTGTGGAATGAGGGGGCAGCAGGCTTGAAACCCCTTTAAAGTTTGTTTGAGTTCTTTCTTTTCATTTTTTGTGAGTTTTGTGCCAAGTTTCGTCAAAGAAATATGGTCTCATAGAATTCCATGACAAGCTAATGCAATTGATAGCTGCTCCTAGTTATTAGTTATGTAATGTGAAGTAATTGCATAACTACTTAGGTTGACTTTGTAAAAACTATATTTTTATTGAAATTTTTTCATCTATCAACATCTAGTTGTTACTTATATGGAATGTGAAGTAATGCTTTGAGTTTGAAAGATGTGCAATGCAATGTAATCAGCAATATGAATATAAACTACATAATATTTAACCATTCTTTTTATGCTATTGTACATTGATATTTAACCATTGCTCACTTGATTAAATTTTCAAAGAGTTTAATCATGCACATGAGGAGGAAATTAAATTTCGATGTCAACTTCTATATATCAAATTATCCAATAATCAAGTGTATGTCCATATACAAAAATGGCATCAACACCAACTCAAACAAAGTTTTACAATATGTGGCATATGCCATCTTGGTATCTATTCAAAATTATGCCAAAAAATGTTATCTCATCCTAAACTAGTGGATCATCACAATGGAGCCTCTTTGAAGCACTCGCTGGCTCAAGGTAGCTACACAAGAAAAAGTCAAACCACAATTGAGATTAGTTATACTATATAATTTAAAATTGAATAATTAACATAAAAATCAATACACATTGAATTATAATTGAACTCTAAAATTGAAATCTTGATTACCTAAAATATACGTCTCTTCGAAGGGTTAGGAGTCCTAGAATATACCCCTCTCAAAGAACCAACCAAACCAAATTTTGTAATGTCAATCTATATATGTGTACAAAAACATGAAATTGATCCAAGTTAGCATAGAATTGTCAATAATAAGAACATATTTACCAAGCACAAAATAAAATAAACACATAGGTCTCTTTAGGCTGATCTTTTTCTGTATCTCCTTTAGGTGTTTTGACACCTCCTCCTTGAGGTGTTTTAACACCTCCTCCTTCAGGTGTTCGAATACCTACTCCTTCAGGTGTCGTGGCACTTATCAACAATGATGTATAGCTCACAACCACCTGTACATAAAAATGACAAGTACATATAAAACTACGAATCTATGTCAATGTATGCATAATCAATAAAAGATCTTATAAATATTAATTCAATCAAATTTGAGTTCAATTACCTTTCCCTTATCTAACATTGTGGCTCCATAGTCTAGAGAGCGTCGCACCTCGCTCACACTAGGTGTTTCCTACAAGCAGAGAATAAGATAAACATATAAGTTAATATATAATTTCATTAATGACAATTCAAATGACAAGCAAGTATACAGTAAAAAAGTGTAAATGAGTGAGTGTGAAAATACATACTGTGTGCATGTTGATGCCAAATGAAATGGCCCTAAGGGTGCTATCAGTCACCTGTGATAGCTCCTCCTCAGACATTAACTATTAAATAGACCATGTAAATAAATATTAGTACTTGATACTATCTTTTATTAATATTCATTTTAAAAAAAATGCAAGTTATGAATTTACACCTTAAATTTTACCTGTGTAACTATTCCAATTTCCACCTCTCTAGCAGGAGATGACTCTGTAGGGTGTGCTCCACTCCCCTGCGTGTGATCTGCTATAATCTCCACATCCTAGATGTCATAATTAGAAGTGTCTAATGAATGCTCAAGTAGTTGTACAATAGGACCCAAGCATATCTGTTGGCACGTATTTCAAATATGTGGCACACAAATATGTGGACCTGAGGAGGATGATGCAGTAGCACTAGATCCATCGCCAAGATCACCAGAATGTGGCTGAGCTACTGAAGAAGCATGGGAAACCAAAAGACCACTCAAAGAGTGAATTACTTGGATAGTTTGTGTGGCTGCATCCTCCGTAACATATGGATGTTGTACTAGAGGTGGCAGAGGAAGGGGAGGACGGGGAACATGTGGGCGCCTGACTACTCTAGCTGCCCTTGGCCTATCCTGGGGCATACCTCCACCAACGCCCTGGAAGGGTTTAATGTCAAAGTAATTGACATGATGCCCTAACAAAAACTTAGCATATAATTTTTTAATAAAGTAAAAAGGTACATTAAGATTTTTGTTGGGTGGTTTATCAAAAACCATACACCAACAATCCCAAAATTTATCTACTATGCCCCTATGCGTGCACCATTTTATAGAAATTTTTGGTTTGTTAACATTAACTAACAAACCAGTGTTGGGGTTAATAAATAAAGAGGCTATTTGGGCTTTTGTTATTTGGATATTTTTCACATCATCATAAGTCAATCCACATGCATAATATTCCCTCATGGTTTCTCGCCACGAATGAAAGGCATTATGTTGGGTGCAGAGGGTTTCTACATTTGTAATTATTCATGTTAATGTGGTTGACATATGGGATAATCAAGGTATTTTCTTATAAACATCACAAATGCCCCTCAATTGCTCCAATTTTTCATGAATTAAATCTTCAATTGATGGCTATGGAGGTGGTGGAGCATTTGACATTTTTGCATTTTGATTCTTAGTTGGTGGATTTTCACTCTCAACTGGTGGAATTTGTGCATTCTCATTCTCAATAGCCATAATGCCTGATTAAAGTTAAAAAAGAATTAATCTAATTAAAATTAGACAATATAAATGAAAATATTATAAAAATACCCTAGTTTTTAAAAAAAATAAAAAAAACCCTACTTTTTAACAAAAATCTATAAAAATCTATAATTTTTAATACAAATACATAAGCAACACTATTTTTAAATCAAAATCCATAAAAAAAATTCTTTTTTTTTTATCAAAATCCATTCTAAATTCAATTGTTTCATAAAAATTCAATCAAAACCTTATTTTGAAAAAACCACAAAACTTTCATTTTTTTATCAAAATCCATTCTAAATTCAAATTTTCATATAAATTCAATCAAAAACCCTATTTTGAAAAAAAATCCACAAAAAACATTCATTTTTTTATCAAAATCCATTCTAAACTCAAATTTTTCATAAAAATTCAATCAAAAACACTATTTTTCAAAAAAATCCACAAAAAACTAATTGAAATTATCCAAATCTAATTCAAAATTGAATCAAAGCAAATAAAAATCTAAAATCTTACTTTTTCAAATCGAATATCCATTACGTGAAGAACCTCCTCACTGTGCGCCCGCGGGTTGTTGACTGTCAAATGATTTTAAAAAAGCAACATATTTTGTATATATATGCTTTTTACAAATTGGATATCCGATTTGAATCGGATATCTGATATGGAAAACTAGGATTGGTGTTTTCTTTGGTGGTGTGTACTGACACCCGAGCCTAAAAAAAGTCAACATGGTATTTTCGCATTTTTGGGTCAATGAAAGATGTGTTTTTTTCCCCATTGCCACTTTTTGGCCCACCATGATCCTGCACATACCCATTTAAAATTTGATAATTTGGATCTCTATATCTTTTGTCATTGAGAAAAAGAAGATTTTTGATTTCTCTCTATTGATTGCTTGACTCGATGCTTTCTCATATGACCAAAGAATCTCATAAAATCTTCTTGCTTCCTTTCTTTTTGTTGCTCCCATCAATAGTGTATCATCGACAAATTGTTGATGCATGGAACTAAAATTCCTAGTCACTCTGATTGCTTCAATTTTCCCTGAGACATTATTTTCCTTGATTGCTCTGCCCAAAGGGTGATCCCACAATAATGGTTTACAATTTTTGGCCAAGCTGGACACTAAAATTATTATTTTTAACTAGATCTTCACATTCAGGCACCTATAGCAGCTAAACCATGAGGAATTTGAAGATGATGCAAACTAGAGTCTCGTCACATTTTGTCTATAGATTCAAAAAATATTTTTTTCAAAATTTTTGGAATCAAATTGCACTTCTTTTTCCATCTCCTACGAAAACTTGTTTTTTTCATAAAACAACATTTTTAAAAAATGACGCACACTGTATAACACATAACTTTTCTTCCATGAAGGATAAAATTTTAATTCTTTCGAATTTAGACTTGTAACTCCGATATCTAGTGCTTCCACTTGGTTATATAGTTTTTTATTGAATATTTTTTCTTCATCAAGTTTTTAAGTCAAGCCAATTACAATTCAGACATAGCGCGACCGTATAACACGTAACCTTTTTTGTATATATTGAAATTCAATTTTATTTTTTTTGTTGGATAAAGGACTTCAATATCTGGTGCGCTTATATTTTTCAAAAAATATTTTGATAATCTACTATTTTTCCACATGTGCAAAACAAAGACCTTCATTTTCGATGAAAAACCTATGTTTAATAAAACTAAAAAAAAAATATAATAAAGCCAAAACATATTAAAATTATATTTGTTGGATAGCTTGTTCCAAGGACTACCTAATTCTACTTGGGTTTGTGAAGATTCCTCCATTTTCATCCTCAACTCGCGCTTTAAAGCATAAAAATTTAGGTTTTTTTGTGAACCCCCTTAAATATGCATTTTCCTTTATTTTTTGGGTGGGAAATGTGGCCCAATAATTAATGGGTTTGGTTGAACGCCTTTTTGGTTTGGTCGAACTTGTAGGTTCATTCAAACCCCTAAAACCATTTTTTTTTCCATAGGGTCATTTTTTCTTAGTTTTCCTTCCTCCATCAAATTGTAAACCACTATTGTGGCTTCACCCCAAAGCTTTTGCCATAATGATCTGAAGAGAAATGGAGATAGAGGATCCCCTTGTCTTAACCCTTTGGATGAGTTGAAGTAACCTTTTGGATTTCTAGTTACTAGAATTGAGAATTTTGGAGTAGAGATACATTCAAATATCCAATTTATCCATTGTCTATTAAAGCCAAAAGCTTGCATCATTTTGCATAGAAAATGCCAATCTACATTATCATATTATTTTGATGTCTAATTTTATCAACATACTAGCCTTTTTAGTGTTTTGCAGAGTATGTATAGCTTCTTGGGCTACAATGACTCCATCCAAAATAGATCTACCTAGGACAAAGCCTATTTGGTCCTATGATATTATCAAATTTAATAGAGGTTTTAACCTATTTTCCATCATCTTTGAGAGAATCTTATAAATTGTATTGCAAAGAGAAATGAGTCTGAAATCTTCCACTTTAACAATTTTTTCCTCCTTTGGTACTAATGCTAAAAATGTGTTATTAATCTCCTTGAGGATTTTACCGGACCTTCTTGCTACCTCTAAAGCATCTACTAAATCCTTCCCCATAATACCCCAACATTTTTGGAATAATCTTGTTGGGAACCCATCTAGGCCAGGGGCCTTCTCTGTCGGAAGTTGTTTGAGGGCTATCTCTACTTCTTCCCTAGATATGCTTCTATTTAGTTCTTTATTCTATTTTGGAGTAATTATCTTTGGAATATTAGAGAGGAATTTATTTTGCTCAGATTGATTTGAACTCCCTTCACTGTTCAATAAATTTCTGTAAAAAATGGCAATGTGTTCTTTAATTAAGGTCGGATTTTCTATTATTTGGTTTCTTTGTCCTTGCAACTTGGTGATTCTATTAATAGCACTTTTTTGTTTTGTTACATTATGAAAGAATTTTGTGTTCTTGTCTCCTTCTTGTAGCCATACCTCCCTAGACTTTTTCTTCCAAAAAATTTCTTCCTTAGCATATTATATCCTCATATTCTGCTAAGAGTTCCTTTTCTCTGATAAATTCAGCTTGCTGCATACCATCTTTAATCACCTTTTCATTGAGATCTTCACGCTGATTTTCTATGTTCCTTTTGGTTTGAAAAATGTCTTTAAAATGATTCGCATTCCATTCTAAAAGCCTTTTTTTAATATTTTCATCTTTGAGACAAAGAATAAGAGTTTAGATCCTTCAACAGTGCCCTCTTTCCACCATTGATCGATCATTTTTAGAAAATTTGGATCCTTAAACCACATATATTCGAACCTAAATGGAGGTTTAAGAGGCTTATTGTCACCCATGATGTGAAGCATTATTGGAAAATGATCTGAACCTGGGCATGGTAATGCTTTGCATTTCATTATGTAAGGGAAGGTAATAAAATCCCCTTTCCAGAAAAATCTGTCAATTTTCTCTACTATGTTACTAAAGCCTAACCATCTATTTGTCCATGTATAAATTTTATCACTTGATTCAATTTCAAATAATAAATAAAGCACCCAATATTAAGTAAGGGGACATGGTTTGTAATCCCATAGTTATTGTCACATAGTTTTGTGCAATACCACTTAGTGGTTTTGTGGGAGCTTGCTTCTATAAAAGCAACCACAAAGGTAGTTATTAATGAGATGCAATTTTGCATGATTAGCTCTGGTTAGCATTTGTGAGGGTTTGAAACATGTCACAGGATATGTGGTTGCATGCTTGTTCACATGGATTGCTTGGAGAGAGCTTGTTGCTTCAATGGTGCTCATGGAGACTTAGAAGATGTATTGTAATCTTATTACTGAATAATACATGAGAGATGGATGCTTTTGGAGGCTGGGTTTTTTTTCCCTCTTGAGGGTTTTCCCAGGGTATATCTTGTGTCATATTTTTTCATAGGTATGTTGTCTATTCTCTTGCATGTGGATTCTGAATACTTAAATGCATAGATTTCTTTATGGGTTATGTGGAAATTGTCTTTAATTGGCTGCAAGTTTCCAACAAGTGGTATCCGAGCTTTGGTTATGGTTGTATAACCCTTGGTTAAGAAAAATCTTGTTTAAGTTTGAATCTATACATTGCATGTGAGAATCAAAGACATGGCAGGATATGCAGGTTTTGCAAGTTGTTTATTGCAGATCTGAGGGTTTTGGGTTTGTTGATTAAATGGGTTGTTTGTGGATCTGGGATGTGAGAAATTTTGGGTGAAATGGGTTTCTTGGATTTGCATTCAAGTGGGAGTTTTGTAGGGAAAAATTTACAGATGATCTCCTGGCCCAAAAAAAACCTCACAGTTGGATCCGGGTTGACTGAGAGACGAAAATTGATATATAATTTGACCTATTTCTGATATTGTGAAAAATTGCAAAAAATTTATGCCCATACCCAGATCGTATGGACGTCAAAATAATATTAAAAAATAAATTTACCCGTCGCCATTAAAATTCGTACGTGCACAAATTTAAAAAAAAAAAAATTGATTTGAAATTTTTTTTTGAAAAAACTTTGAAAAGAATAATAAATAAATATTTATTATGAGGAGGGGCGGACCCCCCCCCCCACTCGGACGTCGCCGTACCCTGCAGGTGGCAGGGTGGTAGGCCCTGTCAACAGGGTACTGCCGGCCGACGGATAAGCCGCCGGCAGGTACCTTGTCTGGCAGGGGTGCTGGACCCCACCTGCAACTTCCGGCCACCAGCTTGTTTAAAGGCTTTTAAATTTTTTAATAAACAAAAATTTTAATATATTAATTCTGCCATGCATGTTAATTAAGGGGCCCATAATTTTTTAAAAAGATAAAATTTAATTATTTTGAAATTTTATTTCGGGTCTGCCACTCAAGGAGCGGCGCCGCCCAGGTGGGGCCGCCGCCCAGCCAGTGAGTGGTGGCTAAATTTTTTTGCCTCATGTGCAAACTACAGTTTTACTTTGGAGGGGCATAACTTTTGTTCAGATTGTTCTTTTTTTGACTTCTTGGATTTGTTGGAAAGCTGACTCAGAGATCTACGCTGTGGTGATAGATATTTTTCTAGATTCTTCAGTTTTGATAGTGTTTTTCTTGGTCAAAGTCAGATGTTTGTTTTGAGCTTTGAGAGGTGATATCGAGTGCATATGGAGTCGGATTTTGGACTTCAAATAGTCAATGCAAAGCTTGTTCAGAGCACTATAGAGTGGATCAGGTTTGAAGATATTTTAGCATGGTTTATTTGCTATTTTATTTATCTGAGTTGTTTATGGGTTTCTTTGAATATGGTGATACTATGAATTTATGGATGATCGAATCTTGGAGATTTGATTTTGGATTCATTATATGCTCAATTGTACATCTCATATTATTATTTTATTTGACATGGTTATCAGTATATGGTTGGATTTATATGCTTCACTAATGTATCTACAAGTTGTGCAATGTTGTAGGTGGTCTATACTTACATGTTGCATTTATAACTTAGATATGGGTTGTCTTTGCCCATTGATATTTCAGTGTTGATGAATGTTCAGTTTTGGTGGCTTGGTTTAGTCACTTGGTTTGCTGGTTTTGTTGTCATGTTAAGGAGATGAGATGGTATTACCAGGTACAATCATGATATGAGACCTATGTAGTTGACTCTGATTATGCAGATATGTGGACATGGTTGGGTTGAGTTGTTACATTTGGTAGTGATCATGGTGTCATGGATGTTTCTTGTGTTTTAGAGACTTTGGAATGTCATGATAGTTTATGCAGGTGCATTTTTGGTGGTGTTGGATTGGTTCTTGATTATGGTTGTGGCAGTGTATCTTCGTGGTATGAGGATCATGGTTTTACTTTTCCTTTTGGGAGCTCTTGTTATATTTGAGTTCTTTGATTGTGTGAAGGCCTTTGGTTGATCTTCATGAGGATATTGTTATCATGATGTCATGGATAGCTTGATTACACTTTTAAGTGGGAGCTTTTGACAGTGATGGTTTTGGCGGTGATGGATATGTTTATGATGGTTTGGCGGTTGTAGGTATCTTCTTGGCTTGAAGATTATGGTTTTATTTTTATGTTACTGACATTTCAGTTGTGTGTGTAGACTTGGATGATCTTCATGGAGAGGATGGTTGTCATGATACCATGTGTGACTCGGTATCAAAGTTCAGTGGGAGTTGTTGGCATTGACAAGGATGCATCATTTGGTAAGGTTATCTCCATGTGATTGGAGATATGGTTTCTTGGTTTAGAGTATGTTTGTTATGGATGTCATGGTTTACTCTTGATATGCATTTAGATTTTGGCATACTACATGTTCTCTTGAGACTAGGATGTATATATATGTTATGGTGCATGTGATCTCCTATAAGGAGATGGTTAGATCATGATGTCATGGTTTGTTCTTGATTCGCGATTGGATATATGACATTGATCTTGTGTGGTTCTCTTGGTATTGAGTACATCGACATTTGCTTGATTACTTCATGATGGTGCTATGTTACATTTGGATTTTGGCATGGATTGGTTGGTTACAGGTACTCATGGATAATTGGAGACATAGGTGAGGCTTGAGTTCTCTTGTGATAAGAGACATGTGTTGAGATGGTTACTCTTGATGAGATTTCAGCAGGAAGTCTGAGGAGCCTACACCTTGGTTGGACGTGAGTTCAACATGGACCTATGAGGAGAGTGTTCTTGGATGAGTCATGATGATTGGGATGTCTTGGAGGAGCATTATCATTCCTCACTGTCGGTCTACTCGACAGTTTCACTTGAGAGGTATTGCCCATTGTTACTTTCAGGTGCTTTGTGTTTTATGCTTTATCTTCTCATACATAAGGATCTTGAGCTATGGATATATGGTTTTGGAGGGTTCATTTTGAGGAGTGTTGGCATGTTTGTCTCCTTATGCATTATGATTACATTCAGTGATGTTGAGTTTAGGAGATGTATTGGGCTTATTTCCTTTATTGGGAATGTATTTAGTTTGATCTTCTTTGGTTGAGAGGCTTACATCCATGCTGATTACATGATACTTATGTAATGTTTGATCTTGGAGATTGAATGTTTGGGTGTTGTTATGGCTTTTCTTTTGGGGTGTTGTAGAGGAGATCATACTTGACATAGTTGGCTTTTAGAGGTGTATGTAGGAGATTTTTCTTACAGGTGATTGATATACAGGTTTGCATATCATTGTGGATGATTCCTTGTTACTACATGATGTAGTTTACGCTTTCTATATGATGTTATTGGTAGACTTGGTATGCCTTGATCTTTTTCAGATTTGCATTACCCATGCAGTGGGAGCTCTTGGATGTGTATGCCATTATTGGACAGGTTTTGCACATGGAGTTTATGATTGCAGTTTATGGGTGTATATGTTTATGGCATGAGTTTACTATGTTTTGTATACCTTGAAGGTATGGACAGTTGGATGTATTGGCACTTACTGTGGGTGTTATTTCAGCTTTGGGTTTGTGTATCTTGACAACTATTGGTGCATATTGATACTTTTGGATTGAGTGTATGTGTTTGGGATATCAATTGGGCAGGAATTATGATAGAGTGTGTGGCTTCTCTATTGGATGGCTTCTTATCTTTGTGCATTGGCATAATGGAGGATGAGAGAATTCATGCTTAGGATGGTGGTCACTTTGATTCTTGTTACAGGTATCTTGATAGAGCACATGGAGCATTTTGATTCCATCATGGTATATGTGGCTATATGGATTGTTCATTTGATTCGTGTTTTGAGGTTACTTGTTCCCCTTATGCAATGTATACAACAAGTGGGAGAATGTTGGGAAAAGGTGTGTTGTACACCTTGCACTATGTATTTAATGTAATTATTCTTGGGGCCACTTAATGTTGCATGTAACATTGGCACATAAGTTAAGTTGATAAAATGTAATTATTTAATATTGGGGAAAATAATAAATAAAGCACCCAATATTAAGTAAGGGGACATGGTTTGTAATCTCATAGTTATTGTCACATAGTTTTGTGCAATACCACTTAGTAGTTTTGTGGGAGCTTTCTTCTATAAAAGAAACCACAAAGGTAGTTATTAACGAGATGCAATTTTGCATTATTAGCTCTAGTTAGCATTTGTGAGGGTTTGAAGCATGGCACAAGATGTGTGGTTGCATGCTTGTTCGCATGGATTGCTTGGAGAGAGCTTGTTGCTTCAATGGTGCTCATGGAGACTTAGAAGATGTATTGTAATCTTATTACTGAATAATATATGAGAGATGGATGCTTTTGGAGGTTGGGTTTTTTTTCCCTTTTGAGGGTTTTCCTAGGGTATATCTTGTGTCATATTTTTTCATGGGTATGTTGTCTATTCTCTTGCATGTGGATTTTGAATACTTAAATGCATAGATTTCTTTATGGGTTATGTGGAAATTGTCTTTAATTGACTGTAAGTTTCCAACAGTCACCGTCTTCGTGGTCTTTTGAATCATCGTCATAAAACAGCTCATAAACGTAAAAAAAGTCTCACTATCATTTCCTTGTTATATTTTATTACATATCCAATAAAAAGCCAAAACCTCTTTCTTGAAATGATTTCCTTATTATATTTTATTACATGTCCAATATTGAGGAAGCATCCTTAATTAAACTTTTAAAACAGTATATTTTTAAAAAAATCCACACCATTACTAAAAAATTGCCCTTCACAGCATCCAACTATGTTCTTGGAAACTTTTCCCCTATAATGAAATAAAAAATTATTAAAGAAAAAAACATTCTTGGTGGCGGTCATCATTCTGAAGTGACCGAAGACAATCATAAATATTAAACAGGGGAAAAGGTAAAGAAAAACCATCATCGAAATAAAATAAAGATTTAAAGAAAATAGATTCTCAACATTTACGTAAGGAACAAATTTCAACTATATGAGAAACCCAATTTCTGTGATTTGTATCCCACAACTGAGCACTTCTTTCATTGTTTACCCACTTACAACTGTGAGTAATTAGATGTTTTGTTATCTTTGTTTCATTCTGAATTTTACTTAAGAGTTCTGTTTTCATTTTCCATTTTACTTACAACTGTGAGTAATTAGATATTTTGAAAGTATTATCGTCCTTCGACTTGAGTTCTGTCTAATAGTAGTTAATGCGATTTAGAAGAACTTGTTCTCAACCGTTGCCCTGTAAAAACTTGAATTACAGTGTAGATGATTGATTTTAATTTTTCAACTCATTTTCATGTGCATTAAATACGATTTGGTCGACCCTGAATATCTAAAATGGCCGTGTTCCTGATTTTCTTTCTTTTATACTTATACTAAGTTTTGAGTATGTGCATTTCTGATATATAAAATTTAATAAAAGTGGTAAGATTCAGTTTGATTGATCTACTTGGTGCATGAATAAGGTAATTGATGGAATTGTAATTTATCCTACTTGAAAGGAGGAAGTTATCAGTTAAAATCTTGGAACTGGTTAATCTTTAAACAGAGTTTTGTTTTCTTAAAACAATTATTAGTAATTAAAGACATGAAATTTCTGATAAAAGAAACATTTTTGGATTTTATTGTAGGAATGTCTTTTCCATCAAAATTTTGAGTCACATTATATTTCTCTTCTCATTTTAGATACTTTCTTCATCTAAAAGACAGACCATAAAATGAGATCTGAAATGGTTGATTAGCCAAATCCAAAAACAATTCGAACTATAATGGGATACGACATTTCAAACTACAAACCTTCATTTGAATGGGATTTAAAAAGATAATACTGAATTTTTCTTGTAACGGTAATCGATGACAGAACTCTGATATTTCTGATGCTTGAGCTTTGCAGGTGAAGTGATAAAAGCAGAATTTTACAGATCTGAGATGATAATTCCAGGCAAGAAGGAAATTTGTAGACAACTGGGTAAATTTTTTTCACGTGTATTATAAATCTGCATCTTGTCTATAATGATTCCAGGCAAGAAGAAAATTGAGATATTGAACAGATTATAAAGAAACTGCTTTCTTTGTTTTTGTTTTTCAGGTATATTTTTACTCCCACTGTCTTTTAGCGGTTAACAATGACGAAAAATAGTAAGAAGAAGGGCGCAAAAGAGTGGTGCATAGAGGTAGCAGATTCTGAACAGCGTTACACATGGTTTGATGATGTGAAGGGCAGGTTTGAATTTTTCAGGGCCGAAGACGATAAGCCAGATGATAAGTCAGGAAAGCTTTCTTCTGCGTCCATAAACAGAGTGCCCATGTATCGCAGGATATCTCAACCACGCTCTGAAATAGAGTTACACAAAGAAGAGGCTATTAACCGATCTGTGAAAAGGCTCCCACACGGCCAGCAGTACGCTCGCTTGCTAGTCTAGGGAGTGCAGCAGTTGCTTACAGAAATTATAGCAAGCTATGAAGGACAAATGGAATGCGAGCAACTAGTCCTTGCTTGGCTCTTCACTTTGGACGGATGCTTCATTCTAGAGACTCTCAGGCTTCTCAGCGATGAATCTCAATGGATCCACAATGGTGATTCAAGATGGAACCTGGATCTTGTTTTTAATAGAAACAGGATTCGCTCTTGTCAATTCGATATCTTAACTGATCTTCTATTGCTGGAAAATCAGATTCCCATTGACCTCCTCCTTCGGCTGTTCGAAATGGAGGACAAGTTAACAGAAGAAATGGCGAGGACAGAGTTGCTTAGAATGATAACTGACGGTATAATTGCCCTGGTTCACCCTTTCTCATATTCTCTGCAGCCAAAAACAGGGGAATCACTAACAGAGCATTAAGAACGCGAGGCGAAATCGAGAAAAGCCCTCCAGTTAAAGTATAGAAATCTGAAGGAATATAACCACATTTTGGGATTTTTTCATGATTTCATTGTGCATAAGTCGGAGACTCCCCAGGAAGGAGAAAGGACAGAGGATGTTCTTACAGTACCTGAGGGTCACCATCGTCATCGCCATCGTGGTCTTCCGCATCATTGTCATAAAACAGCTCATAAACGCAAAAAAGAGTCTCACTGTCATTACCTATCTGCTTCTGCTACAGAGTTATACGATAGCGGAATGCAAATTATGGCGTACGATGGAGTTCCGTCAGCCAAGTACCTCCGTTTCGACATAGTGAAAAAGGCTCTGTTTCTTCCAGTGATATGGATATCTGATACTACAGAGATGATCTTCAGGAATCTCATGGCTATGGACGTCTGCCAAGAAAAAGAGCTCAGCATTATTTCAGAGTATGTGTTTCTTATGAATAGTTTGAACCAATCTGAGAAGGACGCGGCGTTGCTGAGGAAGAAGGGAATAGTTCAGAGCTCCATTGGGTCTGATAAGGAAGCGAGTGATCTCTTCAGTGGTCTGTGCAAAGGGGTTAACTTCACTTTCGCTGATGAAGATAAGTTTATGAATTTGAAGATTGGTGTTAATGGATGGTATAAACGCCGAACCATGGTGAAAATTAGTGAGTTTATGGAGAAGAATCCAAAGCTTGTGAGAGCTATCACTATTTTCTAGGGGGTGGTTCTAGTGTTGGCAGCTTCAGAACCCTCTGCTGTGCAGGTAATTAATCAACTTTTTCCAAACAAGAAAGAAGGATGAATAGCTCAGAGATTAACAGAAGGCAATATGGTAGAGCCTGCAGTCATAAGAAGTGTGTCTACGCTCATATTTTATAATATTCAACGTGTTTTTTATGACTTATTTTTATATGTTCTTTTAGGAAAATAAAATTGGTATGTTACAGGCCTTCTAAGCTTTAACATTCATGCTGAGCTCATCTCTTCATATTATAGTGGGCTCTTCTTTTTCTGTGCATAGGCCGATATATGATAGTAGTTACAATATTCATGATTATAGAGATCTCCATATGCTAAGCCTAATCAAATATAAATAAATAAATAATAAGGATTCTACCAATGACAATCTCAAGAGCCGTCACCCTCTTTCAAAAAGCACTCCATGTCGTTCTGATAGTGATCCTTAGGCTTACGGGGAATACAGACATCTTCCAACGAGAACTCCGTCACCTCAGCAATCAGCTCAATAGTCACCGTGGAGGAGCACCCGCCAATGGTGACAGTGCCATTTGCCCAGGAGGTAGGGAACTCCACAAAAAGCTTGGGGTCATGCTCCTGCCTTCCACATACGAAGCCAATTTGTCCCGTTGAATGATGGGCCAAACCTCCCTATCTTGCTTCCACATCTCGCAATTAGCAGGTTCTTCCTAGACCAATTCACTCCCCATGGCAAAATTCGCAGACAACAGAGCAAAGAAACAAAGTCTGTAGAAATGACGAGAAGAATACCAGAGCCACAAGTAAATAAGCTTATGAAAATACTACTTGGAGGGATTAATTTGCCATAAGTGAAAATCGTGGCAAATGTCTAGGGAGCTGACAACAGATCCAGCTCAATCTCATTTCAATGGTACTTTGGCATCATGACAAATTAATTCGCACACATGCCCAGGGATGTGATAAGTATTATCCCAAATAACCAAATTAGAGGTGAAAGCGCCAAGGTTAGCTAGCGCATCCACAACTTTGTTGCCATTTCTAAACACGTGAATAGATTTACTATTTCCGAGGGCAATCGTGAGATTACAAGCTAGCAACACGGGGTCCCAAAGGGACCAACAAGGAATAGCCTTCCCTGTCAAACAAAAGAATAGTGTCTCTAGAATCACCCTTGATGACAAAGTTGGATAGCCCAGCCTGCATGGCAATCTGAATGCCATGAGAAAAGTCGCTGTCGCCAATCTGATTTGAAATGTTGATAGTTCAAAAATACACATAGTTTAAACTAGAAGCACTCAGATTCATCTCAAGGGTTGTGCAATTTTTCATAATTCAAAAATATGTATAAGAACACAAGTCTTAATAACACTCATTTATTTTGTTTCTTTATTTTAATTTGTAAATTTTTGTTCTTGTGAAAGTAATCGGTTTATGTATTGGTTACTCTATTCAAATACTATAATGTGTTGATGGACGACTATAGTGTACTTCTAAAGTTTCAAGTATATGTTCTTTGACATGCATAGTTGTTTGTCATGCACACTCATTATGTGATGATGTATGTAAATATGAGTGCGCTTTATTGGAATATGATTTTTATACCATAATGTTTCTCTAATTATTTCTTCTCCTTCCCATGATTATTTATTGATGTCACATTTAAAAAATAGAATCAATGAGGATGAATTTTATGTTACTTCAATAATACTTATAGCTATTAATTGATCAAACCATATACATTTAGTGAGTTCATTATTCTTGAATATCAAAGGACATGCATGTAATTTTGGAACAAATTTTACAATGTAAACTAATCATTTTTCCTTGTGTTAAACCAAGGGATTCATCTAGTGTTATACTAGATTTGAAGGTTAAATAGTTAGTGCTTATCATTACTTATATAGACATAAAATAGTAATATGCATCAAAATCAAACTTAAAATTCTTGATATTATAGACAAAGGGATGATATTAGTTACAACATTCATGATTATGGAGGTTTCCACATGATGAGCGTAATCAAATACAAATAAATAATTAGAATTATACCTATTGCAATGTTATGAACTTTCACTTGTTATAGCCCAATCTCCTCCTTTAAGTGCTCCATTTTCTTTTCTTTTATTTCATCTTCTCCTTGTGGTATTTGATCCACTATCATTTGGCCATCTACACAAGTATAATCATTCTTCATCCATGCTCGCTTCTTCATCTGCATCTTCACCTAATATCTTTCCTAGCAACTACTCCTCAAAGTTTATCTCTTCCTCTTTTGGGCTACACTACATATTTGTGATGCACTCAAATAACTTCTCTATCCTCTCTCCTCTTCTTTATTCTCATTGTCTACTACTATAACTTTTAGTACTTGATACATAGTACCATGCATTTTCTTATCCTATACATCCACAATTAAAGGCTCTTTGCTACTTTCTACCCTTCCTCATAACATCTCCCATACAATTCTCTATTCACTCTTCTTAGTTTCATCCGCCTAAAATATAGTTTTTTTCTTCTACTACTCCAATTAATTATAATCACTAGAACTATATTGGCTCGACATGTAGCTACACACCTACATTCTTCCCTTACTACATAAAATTTTACTATCTTCTTAGTTGCTACCTTTATCCATTTAATCCATGGTTTCATTGCTTCATTCCTCTTAATCAACTATACCACCAACATCAAGAGTGCATAATAGCAACTCCATGCATTCCTCTTGGCATATCTCTCTTGCATTCTTATCCTCTACTATGACATCTCTCCTTCTTGTTCATTGATTCCCTTTATACTTGTAGACACAAATGAGATAGAAAAAGAAGGGGCTCATTCATCCCCTCCCCTTGTCTCTACCATGCTTTTCCTTGCTAACTTGGTTGTTATCTCCATAAAATCCTACATGCCCTTTGCTTCATCCTTATTAGTTGTGCCTTCTTTCCTCACACAATTGACAATTTGAATGCCCTAGTTAGGCTCTATCTACACTTTTGTTGATTCTCCCAAACTTTCCAAATTCTCTATACAATCCTCTAGATCCTTCCTCATCTACCCCTAAGCATTCTTCATCAAATCCTACCCAAGTCCTTCAAGCATCAAACTCACATACCTTGTCATTCTCTCTTGCAACACGTATATGGCTACATTTAATGTTGGATGCACCTTTTTTTGACTAAATCCCCCTTATGGAATCTCATCTAATCATTCCTTTACATACCATAAATTCCTTGTGCACCCAAATCTCTCTAGAATCATGTACAATCCTCCCTTTGTGAACACTAATCTTCTTATCAATGCTAGTAAAGTGGTCAATATATGTGATTAAAAATTAAGTTATTCCATCAAAGTGGGCCCAAGACTAAATGAGAATTCACATGAGTATGTTAATTTCACCACTAAACTTATTTATATTGCATTTTATGGCATTCCAAAGTATTGTTTAGGCACCCTCATTAAACCTTTTAAATTCATGATAAATATTATGCTTTTTCCCTTTTATGATCCACACCAATTTATAATGCATCCCGATTGAAAGATTATGTGACTTTAAGGCTAAGAACCAATAAACCGGGCCTAGCTAAAATTCGAAATAGGCCCATCAAGAAAACATGAGTGTTTTGAGGGAAGTGATCTTATGGAATTGTTTGTTCTTTTTGTTACAAATTTTAGGTGGAAGCGAGAAATTTTAAATAAAATTTCTAAAATATATTCAAATAAATGGTCCATTTTCCAGAAAATAAATTTTAAAAAGATGGCATTCAACCTACCACATAGATCTAAGAGCACAATATTTGAAGTGATTTTTTTTTTAATTAATGGTAAAAAAGAGATTCTTAAAAGTTCTCAAAATCTCTTAAGTGACCAAAATAAATATATCAATGTTTAGTTAGAAACAAAAAATGGACAAACAACAAAGTTCTAACAAAACTACAACCTTCCAAGAGATAATATGAAACTAGGTTCTTAAAAAAACAGTAGCATAAAAAAGAAAATACTTTTTAAAAAGGTAATCCCAAAGAACTAACTAATTTTTTAAAAATATATATTTTTTTAAATAACCCCATAAATTCTATTATTTTTCAAAAAATAAAATTGAATTAAAAGGAATATAATTTTTATATGTAAGTTACCCCAATACTAAAGATCTTATTTGAGAGGAATACTTTCATGGCCCTCTACAAGGGCTAAAGTTTATAATGTTTTTGATTAAAAAAACAGGGTTTTTGAAAGTCCTGGTCCCTTTTACATCAAGAAACACTAAGTTTATAATGTTGTCTTATATAGAAATTGACTGTTTTAAAATTTTGTACAATAAATATTTGGAAAAAATTAACAGTGATTTTTTGAAGTGTTATAAATTGTTTTAAGTTTTCATTTCTGAAGTATAAAATTCAGAGGAATAGTAGAGTCCTCAACCTGGTGATTGAAAGGAATGTTGCAATTCATAATCATATGGCAAAATAAAAATAAATGGTGGTTGTATAATTTTTCTATCCCCTCTTTAGTCATCACTAAAATTATCTGTAAACAACAGCAACTTATCTAGAAAGAGTGCTTAATTTTTTAAAAGTAGAAATGAAAATTTACTGGAATCACTTTTGGGGCTCTTATTTTGCTTAAAGTTTAAACAATTATTTTATTCCCGTGGCTGAATTTTTCTGTTTCATGAACTGTCCTTGAAAGATAACGAAAGTAAGCAAACAAATCCGAGGACTTCACTGTAACGCTTAAAGAACCTCATCAACCATTGGATGGCTACTGTGAATTGACCAAAGCCAATATGATGCCCAAGACAGAGAAAAGAAAAACCATCATCAGAATAAAATAAAGATTTAAAGCAAACGGAATGCCTCAACATGGACGGAAGGAATCGAATTATGACAACCAGTTTGATCTTGGAAGATTATAAGAGAAACTCAATCCCTGTGATTTGTATGACGTACTGCACCATCCAAAAGTGGAGCTCTTCATTGATTGTCTACTGTGAGTAATTTGGTAATTTTCTGTCCTCATTTCCAATTTATTATTAATTTTAGCTTTGTTTCACTTGTTTATGACAGCTTTGTTCAATAGGAGTTACTGTGATTCAGAACATTTTCCAAATCATTGCTTTGTGAAATGCTTGTATTACAGTGCAGATGAAACTTATTTAGGATATGGAAAAATAGCCTTAGTCCTAATTTTATCTCTTTAATATTACTGGTAAATGTTGAGCATGCTCATATATAAGATTTAGCAAACCGTTTCAGATTCAGTTTGATTAATCTAGCTGCTCTCTTAAGAGGATCAATTATTTTGTTCGTTGAAGACGCAGTGTAGGTCAGGCTTGACAACAGTGCACTTGAACTAGAAGATGAATTATTCTAACAAAGAAGTGCCAATGTATTCTCTTTTATACATATTGGATAATAATTCTTTCTAAAAGTTTAAAGTCTAGTGTCTAGAGCAGAAAAATTTTAAAACATTAAAACAATAAATAACCATTAAGCGGTGAGAGCTAAGATAGATGGAGGAGGAGATTAATTAGCTACGCTTTTAACATAAAAACTTTTGAAGGACCTTGGCCAGAATGGCCTCTCTCTTCAAAGGTGGTTTTCTGGTTTCAATTCTATGATGGACACTTTTAAGTTTTCTGTTTGGATTTGCTTACTAGGGTTGCCTTTAGAGTTTTGGAATGAAAAGAATTTTATGAGTATTGCTAATTCTTTTGGGCAATTTTATACTACGGATAAGATCATGTCAAATTCATGAAGCGATTGTTGTCTACTAGATTTTGTGTGTTAGTGGAGAACAATCTTATTCTCCTTATTCAGATAACCTTATCTTCAAAATTTGAGAAGTGGGTGCAGCAGATTGAATATGAAAAATCTCTGATTATTTGTCATTCTTGTGGTCAAGTAGGTCATGCTACTCGAAGAATAAGAAACAACACTTTGTTTGGAAGGAAAAAGAGAAGAGGTCTATTATTGCAGAGGATTACACCACTCCCTTTCAAGAGCCTCAGAAAGAATATTCTAATGGATATCCCTCTTTAACAAACCTCTCTGTTGATACTCTGGATTTGGCTGGTCCAGTTAAAGGACTTGTTTCTTCTCCCTATAAAAAAAAGATGAAAAGATTTGTGTAGAAGAACCCTTGTATAATGATACAGCAGGAATCTTTGAAACAATTTTTTATACCACTGGCTGGGTGGTGTTTCATGCTTTGCTATGCTCTGTTTTTGGTAACTTTGTTGTAGTTCTGCTTGTTGCTATTGTCCTATCTTGTTGTTGTTCCTTGTTGGTTCTTTGAAATTTTGCTATGTTGATTGTTATATCTTTCTCTTTATAAAAGGGATCAAGACCCTTTCAAAAACTCTGTTTTTTTAATAAAAACAAAAAAAAAAATTCTTTGATGATACAATGTAGCTCAATCTTGACAATAGTGCACTTGAATAGAAGATTAATATTTTAGCAGAGAAGATTAATATTTTAGCAAAGAAGTGTCAATGCATTTTCTGTTATAAATATTTGATAATAATTTTCATGTAATTATATTGCTTCTGGCTTTGATTGTGTGTAAGTTTTTTCTATCAACGTTTCAGATCACACTCCATGATCAATGTTTCCAGAATAGTGTGATCTCTCTTCAGCTCTGTATTTTGATGATGGATCATGGAGTGTGATCCAAAATGTTGATGGAAAAAACTTAACACACAATCAAAACCAAAGCCAGAAACAATATAATTACATTAAAAAATAGATCGTGGAAATCTCATAGCACTTAATAATTTTTATGCTGAAGGCATTTTCTATTTGAAGACGACAGACTGATTTTATTATTTCGAAGGCATTCCCTAATTCTTCTGAAGGAATTCCCTATTTGAAGACGATAGACTGATTTTACAGATCAAAGGCATAAACGTTGGAAAAAAGTTGAAAGACGATCAGAATAATCCAAGACCGCTCTTTATCGTCAATCTCTTTTTAGATGTCTTTCCAGAAGATAATATCCGTGTGTTTCGTTATCCTTGCAGGCTCCAGCTTTAACCATTACATAATCCCGCCACACAAACAGAAAATCATTACAACAGCAAACGATTTAGGTACTTTCCCGTTTCTTGTAAGCCACCAATCATTTCCAGAAGGTACGGGAATATGGACGCTCCTTGCCTGCAAAGTTGCTTTGTTGGCAGTCTCTTAGGAGTTTTGTTAAAATTATTTGGGCAGTAAGAAAAAATACCAAATTTGTTGGGAGATATGGATTCCTGTCGGTCGTCCGAGATTTTCCTTCATTCATTCGAGGCCCCACGGCTGCCCTGTTCGATTCCCTTGACCTTCGTCCCTACACAAATTTACATTGGATTTATAGTTTCATCCGACCGACATAGATGTAGCAGTGCTTTTGGAATCTCGGATCATTATTGCTTCTTATATTATTATTGTTTTTGTTTTTGTTATCACCTTAGGGCGATGCAGAGTTCTAAAACTGGACTTTAACCTTTCAACTATTCAACCACGAGGGTTTAGCAGAGATCACTGGGGATTGAGGCCTAGCTGACTTCCAGCCACTGTGGCGCATTGATTTAGCGAGTGGGTAATCATTCCTTAGTTCATATTTTATTTCAATAGCGAATTGAACAAATTAGTGAGGCGATACGCTGGTTTTGATGTTTGTACATTAGGGTTCTGGAATTTTGAGTATGTTTACAGGTCGATATAATTGTATATGGTACGCAACGAAAATTTGGACCATTTTTTAAGTGAATTTAACAAATTGCCGAAATTTAGTAATTGACGTTCTATATAGGTAGCGTTCATAATTGTAATCCGTGGGTTAGTTCACAGAGAGAATAGTGGAGATTTTTCAGCAAACTTAGACCATTACTGTTTCGAAATTGAACAAATTACTGGTCTTTGTGCTGAATTTAAGCCATCGGTAGATAAATACAGTTTCGACATGTTGTGTTAGGGATTCCGAGTATTTTTTTGGTGGAAGTTGAACTATTTGTTGATTTCTGTCTAGAATTTGAGCCGTTGGCTAATAGTTGGTTTTCATGTTTTTGGTTGTAGTTTCAAAGTAGTAGGGGGTCTGTGATAATAGCCAAAATTCGGGATTCGAATGGACAAAAATATGGGGATCTTTGGCAAAATTCAGTAAGCTTTTCATTTTGCAAGGCTTAAATACGAAAATGACTAGAATTCTTGCTTTGTTACACTGATAGAACTATGGAGTGTTTGAAAACAACACTGATGTTGATTCTGTGAAATCACGATGAGAACACTGCGTCATGGTAGATGGCACCTGTTGAAGCCAAATTGTATTGCATAGTTGATAAGTTTTGATCCTGGATTCCTCGTAGAACAGAGACATCCAATGCATAAGCGTTTTCTGGTTGCCCGATCAAAGCTGCAAGGTCTGCTATGAGTGTGACTTGCCATTTAATATATTTAATAGAAGACACCTTTGTCGGATATGTGGTAGGGTCTTTTGTGGAAGGTACACGGAGAACACAATCCCTGCAGCTTTTGCAGACGATCGGAAATATGAACGGGAAGACAGGAGGCGCATAAGCGTTTGCATATTTTCTTTGAAGCAATGGGAACAAAAAAACTATACCTACAAAGTGTAATTGGTTGCAGTTACTGTCTCCGGGATCAGCCCTTAGCTCTCCTTTTATGGAGTGAGCGAGATACAATTTTGATTAGTCCTTTTGTGCCAAAAATCTAAGGATAGCACCTGTCTAGGGGAGTTATGTTCAGGGTATCATGTCATTTGATTTAAGCATATGATAATTCATCTTTAAGACCTCTTTGACGTACCTATTGAACACTTAAGGAGAAAAATAGAAGTGAGCAAAATACTGAATAGAAAGAGAGAGAGATCACTATTCTCTCAATTTTCCTCCCTCCCTATTTCTCTCTCTCCCTTACTCTCTTTTGCTATCCTTATTTATCTCCTCCTCTCTCTCTCTCTCTCTCTCTCTCCGCCCTCTATTACTTGTCTCTGTCATCTCTTTTATCTCTCACTCTTGCCTCTCTATCTCTATCTTCCCATCTTTCTATCCCTATCTCACCCTCTCCTCCTATCCATCCCTCTCTCCCTATCACTCTCTCTTTCTATATCTCTTTACTTCTCCTCTCTCCTCTCTATCCCTCTCCCTCTCTCTCCCTCTATATTTTTATATGTATCTATTCACTCCCTATCACTCTCTGTATCTCTCCCCTCTTCTCTCTCCCTCTCCCCCCTCTTCTCTCCCTCTCCCCCCTACATATCTCTCTCCCTCCCTCTCCCCACTCTTCTCTCTCTTTCCTTTCCTCTCCCTCCCTCTCCCCACTCTTCTCTCTTTCCTTTTCTCTCCCTCCCTCTCTCTATCTCCCCCCTCTCTATCTCTCCCCATCTCTCTCCCTCACTCCCAACCTATCCCCCTATCTATCTCTTTATCTCTACCTCTCTCCCACTTTCTCTTCCCACATATCTCTATCTCTATCTCTCTCTCTCAGTCTCCACTAGTCTTTTTCTACTTTTTATTTTATGTCTATCAGTCTCTCTCTCCTTCTCCCCTCCTCTCTCTATATCTCCTTATATCTCACTTTCTATCACTCTATCTCACCATTTATATCTCTATCTCTTCCTCTCCATCTCCCTCTATATCTCTCGCTCTCTATCTCCCTATTTCTCTTTATCTTTATTTCTCCCTCTACGTCTCTTTGTCTCTTTATTTGTTTGTCTCCTTCCTCTATCACTCTATCTTTATCTCTACCTCTAGCTTCTTTTCTCCCCCTCTATCTCTAGACATGTATCTCTCTATCTCCCCCTTTCCCTCTTCCTAGACCTCCATATCTATATCTCTTTGCCTATCTATCTCTGCCTCTCCATATTTCTTCTTCCATCTCTCCCTCTATCTTTGTCTCATTATATTTACATCTCTCCATTGGGCTATATCTCTCCCTCTCTACCTCTCTTTCTATATCACTTTCTATCCCTATATTTATCTATCTCTTCCATCTCTATCTATCCCTTTCTTTGCACTCTCTTTATCTCTCCCTCCCTCCATTTTCATCCCCATCTCCATCTCCATCTCTCTCTCTCTTTACCCCCCTCAATCTTTCTTGCTCTCTCCCCCTCTATCTCCCCCTCTTTCTACCCCTATCTCTTCCTCTCTCCCTACCGCAAACATAATGTGAGTTTGTTGTTAATGAAGCCCAATTATCTTCCTGATTTAGAGGTTTTTTTCATCATTTCTAAATATTTATAAGTGGATGCATAGTTGACTTGAGGCTATCACTTCTCCATTGGGGCATTTGTTGCACAAACATCATTTACTAAATGGCCCACCAATTGACCTTATGTACTATGCAAATGTATGCAAAAAATAGACCAAAATTTTCCCTAATTGACCTTCCACACATCTTCAACATACCCATTGCACACCAAGGTGCAATTGCTAGTTTATAAAAGTTTACTTGTTAAAGAGTTGTAAATTAAGCTTATTTGATGTTGTCTTAATGAATAGTGTTATAATATAATTTATAAAATAGTATTTATATATATTCAAAAAAAAATGGGTGGAAAAAGTCACATAGAACAATTTAGAACATAAAAATATAAAAAACATTAATAAAATAAACAGCTAAAACACAAGAACTAAGATAGAAGGAGGAGGAGGATCTAATTTTTCTTCAATTTGTGAATATTTCTTAATGTTATGTTGGATGCAACTAGTTTAATCTCTATTGTACTACATTGTTTTAGATCTATGCATTTTATCTTTTAATAGTTAGATATATATAAAAGATATCAAATTTCCATAATCCATCTTGCTGTTTGAATATGATTTCTGGATTTGATTGTGTGACTGTTTTTTGTCATCAAATCCAATGACAATCAAATCCAGATATCATATTCAAATAGATGTATTTTTTTCTTATTTATTATCTATATATTTTATTCAATAAACATTAATTTTAAATAATTAGTATTTACTTATAATTTTTTAAAGATTAAATAGTTAATCAACCAAAAACTAAATAATAAATAATTGTGTTTTTTAACTGGTCTAATTTACCCTCAAAGAACAGCCAGTAGATTTTGTTCTCTAAGATGACTCCAAGATGAAAGACATTACATGGAAAAAATTTGACAGATTGAATTCAGAGTATCAGAATTAGTATTAGTAATTTTAAAGGGATACTATTGAGATTTTAAAACATACTGTTGAAATTCTCTTCCTATTATGATAATTGATGAGTTACATGCTTGAAACTTAAGCTTTGCAGGTGAAGTGATAAAAGCAGAATTTTGCACATCTTAGATAATAATTCCACGCATGCAGAAGAAGATCGAGCTCTTCGATAAATCATAAACAACCAGGTAATTTTGTTTTCAAAGATTGAACTCTTCTAGGTGGCAGAAGAAGATTGAGCTCTTGGGCAGATCATAAACAACTGCATTTATTTTTTCAGATTTCTGTTTCATTCCCAGGGTTTTTCAACTGTCAACAATGGCAGAAAAGAGCAAACCACAGGCTATGAAAGAATTGGAAATAGAGGTGATAGATTCAGAACGTTACTCATGGTTTGATGATGTGAAGGGCAGACTTGAATTTCACAAGGCCGAAGACGATAAGCCAGATGATAAGTCAAGAAAGCTTTTCTCTGTGTCCATAAACAGAGTACCCATGTATCTCAAGGGCTTAATCAGAGATGCATATGTGCCTCGAGTAGTCGCTTTGGGCCTTTTTCATCACAGGATGTCTCACCCACTCTCTGAAATAGAGTTATACAAAGTAGAGGCAGTCAATCGATCTGTGGAAAGGCTCCCACAAAACCAGCAGAACGCACGCTTTCTAGTGGAAAAAGTGCAGAGCTTGCTTCCAGAAATTACAGCAAGCTACGAAGGAAAACCAGACTGTGAGGAAGTAACCTTTGCGTGGCTCTTCACTCTGGACGGATGCTTCATTCTAGAGACTCTCAGGCTTCTCAGTGATGAATCACAATGGAACCTCAATGCTGATTCACGGTGGAACCTCGATCCTATTTTTAATAGAAACAGGGTCCAGTCTTGTCAATTCGATATCCTAACTGATCTTCTATTGCTTGAAAATCAGGTCCCCATAGTCCTTCTCCTTGGGCTATTGGAAATGGAGGACAATTGCACAGAAGAAAAGGCAAGGATAGAGCTGCTTAGAATGATATGCGATGGTATAATTGCCTTGGCTCACCCTTTCTCATATTCTCTGCAGCCCAAAACAGGGGAATCACCAGTAACGCATAAAAAGCGCGAGACAAAGTTGAAAGAAGAACTAAAGTTAAAGTATAAAAATCTGAAGGAATACAACCACATTTTGGGATTTTTCTATGATTTCATTGTGCATGAGTCCGAGACTACTCTTGAAGGAGAAAAGGCAGAGGATGTTCATATTCCATTAATAGAGGGCCACTATCATCGTTATCTTCGTGGTACTCAACGTCAAAGAACAGCTCATAATCGTAAGAAGGAGGCTCATTATCAATACCTCATAGCTTCTGCAACAGAGCTACACTATAATGGAATGAAGTTTAAGTCATACGAGGGAGTTCCGTCCACCAGGTCCCTCCGCTTTGATAAAGAGAACAAGACTCTGTTTCTCCCTGTGATATGGGTATCTGATGCTACAGATTTAATCTTCAGGAACCTCATGGCTGTGGACGTCTGCCAACAAAAGGAACTCACCGTTATTTCAGAGTATGAGTTTCTGATGAATAGTTTGATCCAGTCTGGAAAGGACGTGGCTTTTCTGAGGAAGAAGGGAATAATTCAGAGCTCCATTGGGACTGATGAGGAAGCTAGTGATCTGTTCAATGGTCTGTGCAAAGGGGTTAACTTCACTTTCGCTGATAAAGATAAGTTTATGAATTTGAAGATTGATGTTAATGGATGGTATAAGCGCCGAACTATGGTGAGAATTAATGAGTTTATCGAGAGGAATCCAAAGTTTGTGAAAATTTTCACTATGTTTTGTGGGGTGATTCTTGTGTTGGCAACTGCAGCACCCCCCTCTGTGGAGGTAATTACAAGACCAAACAAACCGTGAGGAGGATGGAGAGCTGAGTGATTAACAGAAGCCAACATATGGTGTAAATATGAGTGCTCCAGTCTTAGAAAGTGTGTCTATGATGTTTTTGTGAGTTCTTATTATTACTTTGTCTTTGCTAAATATTATTAGTTTTTATGAGTTTTTATCTGCTATTATTAGTAGTACAAATGAATGTTTTATTTTTTAAAGTTACCCTACAATTTTTTATTAAAAATATTTTAAAAATAAATTATTAACAATTTATTTCACTAATATATTTTAGCTCTTGTTCTAAACTTTATTTAATTGAATAGAAAAACTGTTTTTTTTCTTTTTTTCTTAATTAATTATTATATAAATCATAATAATTTCTTTATGTGACAACATTGATTAATTATAATATTTTGAGATGGGTCAGTGTTTGTATATCATTTCTTACAATAAATTTTGTGTCATCTCGCTAATGATGCATAATTATCATAGTTGTGTGCCACTTGTGTAATTAAATACCCTCTAACCTCTACTTCAAATACAATTTCAACCATCAGATCACTAGTGAGAATTAGATGCAATGTGATCAAGCACAATAAAAATCTAAAAGCATGCTATATGGACTTCACAAAAATTTGAACATATTACAATTCTCTTTTACAATAAGAAATAATCAATCTACAAAGGTGTTTTACTATGTAATCACTTGGTCATCAATTACCAATTGTTTAGTTAGTATTGCAATTCTCTTTTGAACAATACATTACAAGATGAAACAAATTTTATTGTTACAATATATTTAAGGTAAGTACTATGACACTATATAGCACTTGTTATATCTTCATATAAGGAAATAAGATGAATATACTTAGAGCTTTCATATTGAATACACAATAACTCTAAAATTAAAGCACTATTTTACTTTATAATATATAGCCATATCCTATTTGAAAAGTTTAATGTTGATACCAAAGTATTTTATACATTTTGTTAAAAAAATTATCCCTATTGATATCAATCAACTACATTTGGGATCAATTTTAATATTGAACAATTATTATTTAGTCTTTGGAATCTCAAATTCGAAGTGAAAAAACTCTACAAGGGTTCGATGGTCCACTTGTATAATGTTGTGGTTTTCACAAGCTTCTATTTGTTCACCTAGTATGTAAGCCCTCAACATTTTAAATAAGCTTTTATTGTTTATTGTTTGTATACTTTTAACCCCATTTCATATATGTCAAATTGACTTCTAAGATACCTATATAGTCCTATTGTGATTTGGAATAGTGTGGGACCTTGTCAACTATAGTAATATTGTCACATCACTCATGGTCTAAGAATAGGAAAACAAATATAATAAAATAATAATACAATCAAATGGATGAGAAAAGGTGCCAAGGATGGAGAGGGCAGTATGACACAAGTATGGGTTCCTTGGCATATGATATGAGCATCCATCATTGCATAAATTGGATAAGAAAGAGGTTTGATGGGAAAAATAGGCACATGAGTATCGACGCTCAACAAAGCATAAAGGATAGGGGACTTTTGTTAGAAGGGAAGGAAATTGACTTTCGTGCCTCTATGGAGGTATGGTGTCAAAGAATAAGAAGAAATAATAAAAGGATTAGACATGATTTACTTGGTTATAAAGCACAAAAGTGTGGGACTATCATAAGAGAGAGCATATGTTTTCCATGGAGGATTTTTTTTGCAATTTTAGGGAGATTTTCTACTTTGCAGGACTCTTACGGAAACTAGTAGGCTTGCAAGAGAGGAAAAATACATTTCCTTTTATGGTGGCCACCCCTTTCTATCACAAATGGTCATCATTGATGTTGAAAGGTAGATTAAGAGAAATGAGGAAAGAGAGAAAAGTGAGACGGGATCATGTTGCATGATGCATAGACTCTCTTATTCAAGTAGAAACATGTGGGTGGGTGCATGGAGATGGGTAGCCAATTTGTTGCCAGTTCCAAAAAAAAGTTTTGAAAAGTCATAATGTGCTCGCGTTATGGATTGGTGTGTTGAGCTTGAGGCTCGACCACAAAAGGCCCATAATGTGAGCATGTTATAACGCAGTTGCGTTATGACATGTTAAAAGAAAAAAAAAGGGTGAAACACATTCATTCTTGCATTTTGACTATGGTTTTTGTTGTGCTCACGGCCAAAACCCCCATTTTTCATGATCACGTTCTAGGAGGAGGTATTTTGCAAAAATATTCATCAACGGTTGTTATTTCATCACAAGGATGGTGCCACAATGATGAGGAGGTGTGAGAGGTAAGGAATGCTTGATTTTTGTTTTGAATTTTTTAGTTTTAGGTTGAATTTGTTAGTTTTAGATTGTATGTGATATTTATTTTTTTGAATTTGTAGGAGATGTAAATCAACCTGCAAACCCTCAAAATCCTCAACAAGAAGAGCAACCAAATCCTCAAGAAAAAAGTCAACCACAACAACAACTTCCTCCACCAATCACTCAACACCCTCTTGGCACTCAACAAAATTTAATGAGTGAAATTGAGAACAACAAAAAAAATTGAGGATTTAATTAGTAGGTTGAGTGATCCAAATGGTTCAACCATGGAAAGAATGACCCCGGAAAGATCATTGAAAGATATGTTAAAAAATGTAGATTCAATTAGCAAACAAATAACTAGATGGAAAAATAGGAGGCAGGCGGCTAGGGCTTATTATGTGGATAAACTATCATATAAAGATGTAAAAGATTTAAAAATTGCAAAAGATGATTTGTGCTCATTATTCACTTACCCACACACAAATCAAAATCTTATCCTCAATGAGAAGAGGTTTCCTATTCATTGGTGCTACCACCAATAGATTAGGAACTATTTTTATGATAAGTGGTACATGGTTTTTGACTACCCACCGTGCAACAATTGTGAAGTACTGCAGTATTTTCTTAGGAAACTATACGGTGAGTTCATATTGAACAAAATCCCAAATTATTTTAATATGAGGGATTTCTAGGGGAGAAGTGGGGGGTTAGTTTAGGATAGACCCGGTGCACAACTGGATCCTACACGGAAAGGGAGACAAGCTTTCGCTAGGCTACCTCATGAGCACGTTGTTATGCTTTCCATTGCGAAGGAGAATGCCAACGTAGAGACATTGCAGGCGATTAACACTTTGACCCAGAGTGTCATCAAACATAATAGGGCCCTATTCTATAATGCCATCCAAGGGAGTCTTCAAGTGGTGGCCTTCAAACCCTTGTGTGTCTATTTTGCAAGGTGACTTGTTCATATGACCCCACCGACACTCAAGAGGCTCCTAAACAAGATTTGTCTGTAGCTATGGAGATGGAGAGGGAAGTTGAAATTTTACATGAGGCGTATGGAATTGATACTCAGCTAAAAGTTAGCATGTTCATTGAATTTAATTTATTAAATTTTGATTTTGAAATGCAAGATTAACTAATTTAGTTTTATGATTTTAATAAAATTGCAGGGTCACAGTGTTGAGACTAGATACACCGGCTCTACACCTACTTATTTCTGTAGTACACCTATTAGTGGGGTATGTAACTAGTAAGCAATTATAAATTTATTGCATGTTAATAACATTGTTTTATGAATGATATTTTAATATGTGATTTTAGATGTTGAATAGGCTAATATTGGAGGTTTCGAGGGAACACCTCCCAGTGCCAGTGGATTTACTCAAACCTACATGTAGGTAATATAATAAAGAGTTTAACTAATGAATTGAATTTAATAGATTTGTGTAGTTTATATTCATATCGTTGATTATGTTGTATTGCACATAATTCAAAATCAAAGCATTACTTCACATTCCATAACTAATAAAGTCTAGATGTTTATAGATTACAAAATTTCAACTACAATATAGTTGTTTAGAAAGTCAACATAAGCAATGATGCAATTACTTCACATAGGGGTAAACCCACAAAAGTGGTTTACAATTTGAATGAGGAAGGAAAACTTGTAAAAAATGACCCCATGCCAAAAAATTTCATTCTAGGGGTTTGAATGAACTCATTGGTTTGAACGAACCAAAAAAGAGGTACTCGAACTAGGGTTCGAAGAACCCATCAATGCATGCACGGACAAAAAAAAAATGAAAACCCCTTTTGGGAAGGGGGTTTGCTAGAACCAAACCCCCCTTTTCCCTGATTTTTGACCTTGTTCACAAAAAAAACCTAATTTTTTATGCTTCAAAGCTCAGTTTAAGGATGAAAATGGAGGAATATTCACAAACCCAATTGAAATTAGGTAATCCTCAAAACAAGCTATCAAATGAATATAATTTTAATATGTTTTGGTTTTATTATGTATTTGTTTTTTTAATTTTATTAAACATAGGTTTTTCATCGAAAATGAAGGTCTTTGTTCTGCACATGCGGAAAAATAGCAGGTTATCAAAAAAAAAATGAAAAATATAAGTGCACTAGATATTGAAGTCCTTGATCCAACCAAAAATAATAATTGAATTTCGATATATAAACAAAAAGTTATGCGTTATATGATCGCACTATGTCTAAATTGTAATTAGTTTGGCTTCAAAACTTGATTAAAGAAAAAATATTCAATAAAATATTATCTAACCAAGTGGAAGCACTAGATATCAAAGTCACAAATCTAAATTTGAAAGAATTAGAATTTAATCCTTCATGGAAAAAAAAATTAAGCATTATATGGTGTGCGTCACTTTTTAAAATTGTTGTTTTCTGAAAAAAATTAGTTTTTGTGGGAGATAGAAAAAGAAGTGCAATCTATTTCCAAAAATTTTGAATTTTTTTTTTTAGAATCTACAAATAAAATGTGATGAGACTCTAGTTTGCATCATCTTCAAATTCCTCACGGTTTAGCCGCTATAGGTGCTCGAATGTGAAGATTTATTTAAAAATAATAATTTCAGTGTCTAGTTTGGCCAAAAATTGTAAACCACTATTATGGGATCACCCATAGCATAAGTAATGAGTCTAGGAGCATCTTCCAATTGCATTTTCTTGTCATGGAATTCCATGATACCACTTTTTACTACTCGACATCTTTTCAATACTCGACATCTTTTCAAATAGTTCACTGCCTTGTCTATGCTATGGATGCTTGGAAGGAATATATGAAAGAATAATAGTAAGCAATAACATAGACAAGGCAATGAGTTTTTTGAAAAAAATCCTCAAAGAAATGCGATCTCATGGTGATTTCCATCACCAAGAGACTCAATTTATTTGAGGCACTTTTTCAAACAACTCGCCACCTTTTCTATGCTACCACATTTTCCATACATGTCTACCAAAGCATTTTATCAAACAGTTCATTTCCTCACTACTATGGCTAAAAGCTTAAAAAAGATGCTTTCCAACAAACTGATGCAATGCAGGGTAGTCAAATAACTTAACTTCATCATTCAAAAGGATTCAATCCACTTTGCAACTTGAAAACTCAATTCTTCCTTTGTTTTCAAACTTCTACCTAGTCTTCCTACTAGGTCAGCCAACCCACTTTTCCTATCAAAACTTTCAATTTTCTCAAAAAACCTTGTCAAAAAATCCCCAAATCAAGCACCTATCATGGCCTACTTTCACATATCAAAAACTCAATACCAACTCCTTTGGATTGTTGATTCCAAACTTGGCTTTCAATGTTGAATTAGGTCTCAATTAGGCCTCTTTTTCAAAGATACATGTCTCCAAACACATAACCAAACCCTGAACCCACTAAATAGTCAAAAGACAGCCAACAAAACCTTAAATTATTCAACTTTTAGGTGGGTATGTGTAGGATCATAATGGGCCAAAAAGTGGCAATATGATGGGTATGTGGCTAACGACTATTTTTTTACCCAAAATTGATGAAACAAAAAGGGTTTTTAAAGGAGATTCTTAGCTTTCCACCAATATAAATTATACTCACTTGAATTTAATTGGGTACCATTATTCATTTTCTATTTGAATTATGACTAAAGTCCCAATTGATAGGCCGATTGAAAACATTATAGCTTTCAATGGTATCACATTTTTGAATCTAAAACATGTTTCACATTATATGCTTCATATACTATAGGATTAAAAAAATAAAATTTGAATTTCATGAAGTTTTGACCAAGTTAAGGTGGTCAGACATACGAGTTTTTATATTTTTAAAAAGTTGTAATAAAAAATTCATAATTAATTATTTACTTGGAAAAAAATTACAAAAAAATATGTGTCACATCCGGACATGAGTCCTTTATTTATATCTAAAATCTTATAAAAAAATATTATCACTCTTTATTGTGAAGTAAGTGGTCAGACAAACAAATTGCTTATTTTTCCTCGAATTTAAGTACTAATCGACGGAAAATTCAAATTTTCACCAAATAGATTTTTTAAACATATCTAGTAGTTTAGAAACTAAATTCAATTTTCTACAAATTCTATTCTTACACATTTTTGAAATAATATAGATTACTTATTCAAATTTTTACGTCAAGTTGCCTAACTCTGATTTTTTTGAATTTTTTGCCACTTAAGGGCCTATTTTTTCCATGATGATCTTGCACATACCAAGGTCTCCACTTGATCATTTAGACCCTAACTCTTTCAATTAACACACATGATAGATTCCCTACCACCTGTACGGAACCGTACACTAGTAGATAATGGAGGAAAACATAGAAAAATAGCAGTATAACAGTGATATTTTATTAGTTTTCTCCTTCAATCTCTCCAACAACAACTTACATCGATCATGGATAATATCATTTTTAAACATTTCCTAACCTTTCCAAATTCCTACAGTGACTCAATAACCTCTACAACTACTTTGACCCTTGGCATTCCATGCCTTCACACCTTTTTGCATTTTTACAACATTTGTAATTGACAACTTTGTCAATATTTTGCAATTTTGCACTTTATGCCTAAATTAACTAACTAAGACTATTACAACCTCCAAAATGGCTATTTAAGCCTTATTACATCATCAAAACACATTAACCAATTCAAACTCTTAAATTTGCTTCATGGAGGCATGTTCTTGCAAAGGTGCACCTGCACGACAAACTATGGATGCTTGGAAAAAATCTATTAAACCATAATAGTAAGCAATAGCATAGACAAGGTAGTTAGTAGTTTGAAAAAATTCCTCAAAGAAATGCGATCTCATGGTGATGGAATGCCATTCCATCGCCATGAAACCACATTTCTTCAAGGCATTTCTTCAAGCAGCTCACCACCTTTTCTATAATACCACATTTTCCATACATATGTACCAAAGCATTTTATCAAAC
>VDFB02058242.1:355159691-355184978 GCA_007258455.2 Sequoia sempervirens
ATTAAATTCAAATAAAATATAATTTATATTGGTGGAAGCTAAGGATCTCCTTTAAAACCCTTTTGTTCATCAATTTTGGGTAAAAAAATAGTCGTTAGCCACATACCCATCATATTGCCACTTTTTGGCCCATTATGATCCTACACATACCCACCTAAAAGTTGAATAATTTAAGGTTTTGTTGGCTGTCTTTTGACTATTTAGTGGGTTCAGGGTTTGGTTATGTGTTTGGAGACATGTATCTTTGAAAAAGAGGCCTAATTGAGACCTAATTCAACATTGAAAGCCAAGTTTGGAATCAACAATCCAAAGGAGTTGGTATTGAGTTTTTGATATGTGAAAGTAGGCCATGATAGGTGCTTGATTTGGGGATTTTTTGACAAGGTTTTTTGAGAAAATTGAAAGTTTTGATAGGAAAAGTGGGTTGGCTGACCTAGTAGGAAGACTAGGTAGAAGTTTGAAAACAAAGGAAGAATTGAGTTTTCAAGTTGCAAAGTGGATTGAATCCTTTTGAATGATGAAGTTAAGTTATTTGACTACCCTGCATTGCATCAGTTTGTTGGAAAGCATCTTTTTTAAGCTTTTAGCCATAGTAGTGAGGAAATGAACTGTTTGATAAAATGCTTTGGTAGACATGTATGGAAAATGTGGTAGCATAGAAAAGGTGGCGAGTTGTTTGAAAAAGTGCCTCAAATAAATTGAGTCTCTTGGTGATGGAAATCACCATGAGATCGCATTTCTTTGAGGATTTTTTTCAAAAAACTCATTGCCTTGTCTATGTTATTGCTTACTATTATTCTTTCATATATTCCTTCCAAGCATCCATAGCATAGACAAGGCAGTGAACTATTTGAAAAGATGTCGAGTATTGAAAAGATGTCGAGTAGTAAAAAGTGGTATCATGGAATTCCATGACAAGAAAATGCAATTGGAAGATGCTCCTAGACTCATTACTTATGCTATGGGTGATCCCATAATAGTGGTTTACAATTTTTGGCCAAACTAGACACTGAAATTATTATTTTTAAATAAATCTTCACATTCGAGCACCTATAGCGGCTAAACCGTGAGGAATTTGAAGATGATGCAAACTAGAGTCTCATCACATTTTATTTGTAGATTCTAAAAAAATCAAAATTTTTGGAAATAGATTGCACTTCTTTTTCTATCTCCCACAAAAACTAATTTTTTTCAGAAAACAACAATTTTAAAAAGTGACGCACACCATATAATGCTTAATTTTTTTTTCCATGAAGGATTAAATTCTAATTCTTTCAAATTTAGATTTGTGACTTTGATATCTAGTGCTTCCACTTGGTTAGATAATATTTTATTGAATATTTTTTCTTTAATCAAGTTTTGAAGCCAAACTAATTACAATTTAGACATAGTGCGATCATATAACGCATAACTTTTTGTTTATATATCGAAATTCAATTATTATTTTTGGTTGGATCAAGGACTTCAATATCTAGTGCACTTATATTTTTCATTTTTTTTTTGATAACCTGCTATTTTTCCGCATGTGCAGAACAAAGACCTTCATTTTCGATGAAAAACCTATGTTTAATAAAATTAAAAAAACAAATACATAATAAAACCAAAACATATTAAAATTATATTCATTTGATAGCTTGTTTTGAGGATTACCTAATTTCAATTGGGTTTGTGAATATTCCTCCATTTTCATCCTTAAACTGAGCTTTGAAGCATAAAAAATTAGGTTTTTTTTGTGAACAAGGTCAAAAATCAGGGAAAAGGGGGGTTTGGTTCTAGCAAACCCCCTTCCCAAAAGGGGTTTTCATTTTTTTTTTGTCCGTGCATGCATTGAATGGGTTCGCTCGAACCCTAGTTCGAGCAGACCTTTTTTTGGTTCGTTCAAACCAATGAGTTCATTCGAATTCCCATAGAATAGAATTTTTGGCATGGGGTCATTTTTTTAAGTTTTCCTTCCTCATTCAAATTGTAAACCACTTTTTGTTAGGTTTAATAATGATAATTTGCATCATTGCTTATGTTGACTTTCTAAACAACTATATTGTAGTTGAAAATTTGTCATCTATAAACATCTAGACTTTATTAGTTATGGAATGTGAGAGTAATGCAGTTTTTTTGAATTATGTACAGCTAACGAAAATCAATGATATGAATATAAACACACAAATCAGTAAATACAATTTAGTTAAACTCTTTATTCTATTACACAGGTGTATGTTTTGAGTAAATCCACTGGCATTGGGAGGTGTTCCCTCAAAACCTCCAATATTAGCCTATTCAACATCCAAAATCACATATTAAAATATCATTCATAAAACAATGTTATTAACATGTAATAAATTTATAATTGCTTACTAGTTACATACCTCAATGGTAGATGTAGTGGAGTACTAAGCGGGTGTAGGGACGGTGTATCCTGTATCAACACTGTGACCCTACAATTTTATTAAAATCATAAAACTAAATTAGTTAATCTTGCATTTCAAAATCAAAATTTAATAAATTAAATTCAATAAACATGTTAAATTTTACCTGACTATCAATGCCATATGCCTCATGCAAAATTTTAGCTTCCCTCTCCATCTCATAGCCTCTGGGAATGGCAGATCATGGCATTAAGACCTCTTGAAAGTGTTGGTGGGGTCATATGAACAGTCACCTTGCAAAGATAGACACACAAGGTTTTGAAGGCCAACTTACTTGAGAGACTCCTTTGATGGCATTTGAATAGGGCCTACATTATGTTGGATGACACTCTAGGTAAAGACATTGCTTACAATGTCTCTGTCGGCATTCTCATTTGTGGAAAGCATGTTTCGCGTGCTCATGAAATGACCTAGCGAAAGCTACACTTTTCCATGTAGGATCAAGCATGCACCAGGTCTATCTAAACTAACCCCACCTCTCCCTAGAAATCCCTTATATTAAAATAATTTGGTATTTTGTTCAATATGAATTCACTGTATAGTTTCCTAAGAAAATATTAGGGGACTTCACAATTGTTACACAGTCGGTCATCAAAGACCATGTACCACCTATCATAAAAATAGTTTATAATCTCTTGGTGGTGGCTTTTTCAATGGAATATCACCTCATTGAGGATAAGATTTTTTGATTTGTGTATTGGGTGGGTGAATAATGAGCTTTCTAAAATCTACCTTTTACAGTGCACTGTTTAAATGTATCTTTATATGATAGGTTTATCCTGTAAGCTATTTGCTTGCCTCTATTTTCATCTAATTTGTTGTTTGCTAATTCCATTTTTTTAACATATCTTTCAATTTTCGGGGTCATTCTTTCCATGGTTGAACCATTTTGGATCACTCAACTACCTTAAAATTAAATCCTCAATTTTTTTGTTGTTCTGTTCACTCATTAAATTTTTTTGTTGTTGAGTGCCAAGAGGGGTGTTAAGGTGATTGGTGCGGAAGTTGTTGTTGTGGTTGAATTTTTTATTTAAGGATTTTTGGTGTGAGGATTTGGTTTCTTGTTGAGGGATTTTTGGGGGTTTTGCGGGTTGATTTACATCTCCTACAAATTCAAAAAAATAAATATCACATACAATCTAAAACTAACAAATTCAACCTAAAACTAAAAAATTCAAAACAAAAATCAAGCATTCCTTACCTCTCACACCTCCTCATCATTGTGGCACCATCCTTGTGATGAAATAACAACCGTTGATGAATATTTTTGCAAAATACCTCCTCCTAGAACGTGATCATGAAAAATGGGGGTTTTGGCCGTGAGCACAACAAAACCTGCAGTCAAGCCACAAGAATGAGAATGTATTTCACCCTTTTTTGATTTAACATGTCATACTTGTAATCAGCGTTACTCCTTGCCTCACATTATGATTTTTTGTGGTCGAGCCTCAAGCTCAACACACCAATCCATAACGCGAGCACATTATGACTTTTCAAAACTTTTTTTTGGAACTGGCAACAAATTGGCTACCCATCTCCATGCACCCACCCACATGTTTCTACTTGAATAAGAGAGTCTATGCATCATGCAACATGATCCCGTCTCACTTTTCTCTCTTTCCTCATTTCTCTTAATCTACCTTTCAACATCAATGATGACCATTTGTGATAGAAAGGGGTGGCCACCATAAAAGGAAATGTATTTTTCCTCTCTTGCAAGCCTACTAGTTTCCGTAAGAGTCCTGCAAAGTAGAAAATCTCCCTAAAATTGCAAAAAAAATCCTCCATGGAAAACATATGCTCTCTCTTATGATAGTCCCACACTTTTGTGCTTTATAACCAAGTAAATCATGTCTAATCCTTTTATTATTTCTTCTTATTCTTTGACACCATACCTCCATAGAGGCACGAAAGTCAATTTCCTTCCCTTCTAACAAAAGTCCCCTATCCTTTATGCTTTGTTGAGCGTCGATACTCATGTGCCTATTTTTCCCATCAAACCTCTTTCTTATCCAATTTATGCAATGATGGATGCTCATATCATATGCCAAGGAACCCATACTTGTGTCATACTGCCCTCTCCATCCTTGGCACCTTTTCTCATCCATTTGATTGTATTATTATTTTATTATATTTGTTTTCCTATTCTTAGACCATGAGTGATGTGACAATATTACTATAGTTGACAAGGTCCCACACTATTCCAAATCACAATAGGACTATATAGGTATCTTAGAAGTCAATTTGACATATATGAAATGGGGTTAAAAGTATACAAACAATAAACAATAAAAGCTTATTTAAAATGTTGAGGGCTTACATACTAGGTGAACAAATAGAAGCTTGTGAAAACCACAACATTATACAAGTGGACCATCGAACCCTTGTAGAGTTTTTTCACTTCGAATTTGAGATTCCAAAGACTAAATAATAATTGTTCAATATTAAAATTGATCCCAAATGTAGTTGATTGATATCAATAGGGATAATTTTTTTAACAAAATGTATAAAATACTTTGGTATCAACATTAAACTTTTCAAATAGGATATGGCTATATATTATAAAGTAAAATAGTGCTTTAATTTTAGAGTTATTGTGTATTCAATATGAAAGCTCTAAGTATATTCATCTTATTTCCTTATATGAAGATATAACAAGTGCTATATAGTGTCATAGTACTTACCTTAAATATATTGTAACAATAAAATTTGTTTCATCTTGTAATGTATTGTTCAAAAGAGAATTGCAATACTAACTAAACAATTGGTAATTGATGACCAAGTGATTACATAGTAAAACACCTTTGTAGATTGATTATTTCTTATTGTAAAAGAGAATTGTAATATGTTCAAATTTTTGTGAAGTCCATATAGCATGCTTTTAGATTTTTATTGTGCTTGATCACATTGCATCTAATTCTCACTAGTGATCTGATGGTTGAAATTGTATTTGAAGTAGAGGTTAGAGGGTATTTAATTACACAAGTGGCACACAACTATGATAATTATGCATCATTAGCGAGATGACACAAAATTTATTGTAAGAAATGATATACAAACACTGACCCATCTCAAAATATTATAATTAATCAATGTTGTCACATAAAGAAATTATTATGATTTATATAATAATTAATTAAGAAAAAAAGAAAAAAAACAGTTTTTCTATTCAATTAAATAAAGTTTAGAACAAGAGCTAAAATATATTAGTGAAATAAATTGTTAATAATTTATTTTTAAAATATTTTTAATAAAAAATTGTAGGGTAACTTTAAAAAATAAAACATTCATTTGTACTACTAATAATAGCAGATAAAAACTCATAAAAACTAATAATATTTAGCAAAGACAAAGTAATAATAAGAACTCACAAAAACATCATAGACACACTTTCTAAGACTGGAGCACTCATATTTACACCATATGTTGGCTTCTGTTAATCACTCAGCTCTCCATCCTCCTCACGGTTTGTTTGGTCTTGTAATTACCTCCACAGAGGGGGGTGCTGCAGTTGCCAACACAAGAATCACCCCACAAAACATAGTGAAAATTTTCACAAACTTTGGATTCCTCTCGATAAACTCATTAATTCTCACCATAGTTCGGCGCTTATACCATCCATTAACATCAATCTTCAAATTCATAAACTTATCTTTATCAGCGAAAGTGAAGTTAACCCCTTTGCACAGACCATTGAACAGATCACTAGCTTCCTCATCAGTCCCAATGGAGCTCTGAATTATTCCCTTCTTCCTCAGAAAAGCCACGTCCTTTCCAGACTGGATCAAACTATTCATCAGAAACTCATACTCTGAAATAACGGTGAGTTCCTTTTGTTGGCAGACGTCCACAGCCATGAGGTTCCTGAAGATTAAATCTGTAGCATCAGATACCCATATCACAGGGAGAAACAGAGTCTTGTTCTCTTTATCAAAGCGGAGGGACCTGGTGGACGGAACTCCCTCGTATGACTTAAACTTCATTCCATTATAGTGTAGCTCTGTTGCAGAAGCTATGAGGTATTGATAATGAGCCTCTTTCTTACGATTATGAGCTGTTCTTTGACGTTGAGTACCACGAAGATAACGATGATAGTGGCCCTCTATTAATGGAATATGAACATCCTCTGCCTTTTCTCCTTCAAGAGTAGTCTCGGACTCATGCACAATGAAATCATAGAAAAATCCCAAAATGTGGTTGTATTCCTTCAGATTTTTATACTTTAACTTTAGTTCTTCTTTCAACTTTGTCTCGCGCTTTTTATGCGTTACTGGTGATTCCCCTGTTTTGGGCTGCAGAGAATATGAGAAAGGGTGAGCCAAGGCAATTATACCATCGCATATCATTCTAAGCAGCTCTATCCTTGCCTTTTCTTCTGTGCAATTGTCCTCCATTTCCAATAGCCCAAGGAGAAGGACTATGGGGACCTGATTTTCAAGCAATAGAAGATCAGTTAGGATATCGAATTGACAAGACTGGACCCTGTTTCTATTAAAAATAGGATCGAGGTTCCACCGTGAATCAGCATTGAGGTTCCATTGTGATTCATCACTGAGAAGCCTGAGAGTCTCTAGAATGAAGCATCCGTCCAGAGTGAAGAGCCACGCAAAGGTTACTTCCTCACAGTCTGGTTTTCCTTCGTAGCTTGCTGTAATTTCTGGAAGCAAGCTCTGCACTTTTTCCACTAGAAAGCGTGCGTTCTGCTGGTTTTGTGGGAGCCTTTCCACAGATCGATTGACTGCCTCTACTTTGTATAACTCTATTTCAGAGAGTGGGTGAGACATCCTGTGATGAAAAAGGCCCAAAGCGACTACTCGAGGCACATATGCATCTCTGATTAAGCCCTTGAGATACATGGGTACTCTGTTTATGGACACAGAGAAAAGCTTTCTTGACTTATCATCTGGCTTATCGTCTTCGGCCTTGTGAAATTCAAGTCTGCCCTTCACATCATCAAACCATGAGTAACGTTCTGAATCTATCACCTCTATTTCCAATTCTTTCATAGCCTGTGGTTTGCTCTTTTCTGCCATTGTTGACAGTTGAAAAACCCTGGGAATGAAACAGAAATCTGAAAAAATAAATGCAGTTGTTTATGATCTGCCCAAGAGCTCAATCTTCTTCTGCCACCTAGAAGAGTTCAATCTTTGAAAACAAAATTACCTGGTTGTTTATGATTTATCGAAGAGCTCGATCTTCTTCTGCATGCGTGGAATTATTATCTAAGATGTGCAAAATTCTGCTTTTATCACTTCACCTGCAAAGCTTAAGTTTCAAGCATGTAACTCATCAATTATCATAATAGGAAGAGAATTTCAACAGTATGTTTTAAAATCTCAATAGTATCCCTTTAAAATTACTAATACTAATTCTGATACTCTGAATTCAATCTGTCAAATTTTTTCCATGTAATGTCTTTCATCTTGGAGTCATCTTAGAGAACAAAATCTACTGGCTGTTCTTTGAGGGTAAATTAGACCAGTTAAAAAACACAATTATTTATTATTTAGTTTTTGGTTGATTAACTATTTAATCTTTAAAAAATTATAAGTAAATACTAATTATTTAAAATTAATGTTTATTGAATAAAATATATAGATAATAAATAAGAAAAAAATACATCTATTTGAATATGATATCTGGATTTGATTGTCATTGGATTTGATGACAAAAAACAGTCACACAATCAAATCCAGAAATCATATTCAAACAGCAAGATGGATTATGGAAATTTGATATCTTTTATATATATCTAACTATTAAAAGATAAAATGCATAGATCTAAAACAATGTAGTACAATAGAGATTAAACTAGTTGCATCCAACATAACATTAAGAAATATTCACAAATTGAAGAAAAATTAGATCCTCCTCCTCCTTCTATCTTAGTTCTTGTGTTTTAGCTGTTTATTTTATTAATGTTTTTTATATTTTTATGTTCTAAATTGTTCTATGTGACTTTTTCCACCCATTTTTTTTTGAATATATATAAATACTATTTTATAAATTATATTATAACACTATTCATTAAGACAACATCAAATAAGCTTAATTTACAACTCTTTAACAAGTAAACTTTTATAAACTAGCAATTGCACCTTGGTGTGCAATGGGTATGTTGAAGATGTGTGGAAGGTCAATTAGGGAAAATTTTGGTCTATTTTTTGCATACATTTGCATAGTACATAAGGTCAATTGGTGGGCCATTTAGTAAATGATGTTTGTGCAACAAATGCCCCAATGGAGAAGTGATAGCCTCAAGTCAACTATGCATCCACTTATAAATATTTAGAAATGATGAAAAAAACCTCTAAATCAGGAAGATAATTGGGCTTCATTAACAACAAACTCACATTATGTTTGCGGTAGGGAGAGAGGAAGAGATAGGGGTAGAAAGAGGGGGAGATAGAGGGGGAGAGAGCAAGAAAGATTGAGGGGGGTAAAGAGAGAGAGAGATGGAGATGGAGATGGGGATGAAAATGGAGGGAGGGAGAGATAAAGAGAGTGCAAAGAAAGGGATAGATAGAGATGGAAGAGATAGATAAATATAGGGATAGAAAGTGATATAGAAAGAGAGGTAGAGAGGGAGAGATATAGCCCAATGGAGAGATGTAAATATAATGAGACAAAGATAGAGGGAGAGATGGAAGAAGAAATATGGAGAGGCAGAGATAGATAGGCAAAGAGATATAGATATGGAGGTCTAGGAAGAGGGAAAGGGGGAGATAGAGAGATACATGTCTAGAGATAGAGGGGGAGAAAAGAAGCTAGAGGTAGAGATAAAGATAGAGTGATAGAGGAAGGAGACAAACAAATAAAGAGACAAAGAGACGTAGAGGGAGAAATAAAGATAAAGAGAAATAGGGAGATAGAGAGCGAGAGATATAGAGGGAGATGGAGAGGAAGAGATAGAGATATAAATGGTGAGATAGAGTGATAGAAAGTGAGATATAAGGAGATATAGAGAGAGGAGGGGAGAAGGAGAGAGAGACTGATAGACATAAAATAAAAAGTAGAAAAAGACTAGTGGAGACTGAGAGAGAGAGATAGAGATAGAGATATGTGGGAAGAGAAAGTGGGAGAGAGGTAGAGATAAAGAGATAGATAGGGGGATAGGTTGGGAGTGAGGGAGAGAGATGGGGAGAGATAGAGAGGGGGGAGATAGAGAGAGGGAGGGAGAGAAAAGGAAAGAGAGAAGAGTGGGGAGAGGGAGGGAGAGGAAAGGAAAGAGAGAGAAGAGTGGGGAGAGGGAGGGAGAGAGATATGTAGGGGGGAGAGGGAGAGAAGAGGGGGGAGAGGGAGAGAGAAGAGGGGAGAGATACAGAGAGTGATAGGGAGTGAATAGATACATATAAAAATATAGAGGGAGAGAGAGGGAGAGGGATAGAGAGGAGAGAGGAGAAGTAAAGAGATATAGAAAGAGAGAGTGATAGGGAGAGAGGGATGGATAGGAGGAGAGGGTGAGATAGGGATAGAAAGATGGGAAGATAGAGATAGAGAGGCAAGAGTGAGAGATAAAAGAGATGACAGAGACAAGTAATAGAGGGCGGAGAGAGAGAGAGAGAGAGTATGGGGTGGGGTGGGGAGGTGGATGGAGTGGAAGGGGGCGGAGGAGGGGAGATAAACAAGAGGCAAAGAGAGGGTGAGAAAGAGAAATAGGAGGGAGGAAAATTGAGAACAGTGATAGAGGAGACCAAGATATAAAGAACTTTCTTTCTATCTACATCTTTCTATATATCTCCCTAACTCTACCCCGCTCTCTCTCTTTGTATATATATATATATATATATTCCTTTATCTTTTCCCTCTCTTTGCCTCTTTATATCTTATTTGAATCTCCCTCTCCCTTCTCTTCTCCCCTCTCTTTTTTCTCTTTCTCTTTATCTATTTTGCTCCTTAAGTGTTCAATAGGTACGTCAAAGAGGTCTTAAAGATGAATTATCATATGCTTAAATCAAATGACATGATACCCTGAACATAACTCCCTAGACACGCTATCCTTAGATTTTTGGCACAAAAGGACTAATCAAAATTGTATCTCGCTCACTCCATAAAAGGAGAGCTAAGGGCTGATCCCGGAGACAGTAACTGCAACCAATTACACTTTGTAGGTATAGTTTTTTTGTTCCCATTGCTTAAAGAAAATATGCAAACCCTTATGCGCCTCCTGTCTTCCCGTTCATATTTCCGATCGTCTGCAAAAGCTGCAGGGATTGTGTTCTCCGTGTACCTTCCACAAAAGACCCTACCACATATCCGACAAAGGTGTCTTCTATTAAATATATTAAATGGCAAGTCACACTCATAGCAGACCTTGCAGCTTTGATCGGGCAACCAGAAAACGCTTATGCATTGGATGTCTCTGTTCTACGAGGAATCCAGGATCAAAACTTATCAACTATGCAATACAATTTGGCTTCAACAGGTGCCATCTACCATGACGCAGTGTTCTCATCGTGATTTCACAGAATCAACATCAGTGTTGTTTTCAAACACTCCATAGTTCTATCAGTGTAACAAAGCAAGAATTCTAGTCATTTTCGTATTTAAGCCTTGCAAAATGAAAAGCTTACTGAATTTTGCCAAAGATCCCCATATTTTTGTCCATTCGAATCCCGAATTTTGGCTATTATCACAGACCCCCTACTACTTTGAAACTACAACCAAAAACATGAAAACCAACTATTAGCCAACGGCTCAAATTCTAGACAGAAATCAACAAATAGTTCAACTTCCACCAAAAAAATACTCGGAATCCCTAACACAACATGTCGAAACTGTATTTATCTACCGATGGCTTAAATTCAGCACAAAGACCAGTAATTTGTTCAATTTCGAAACAGTAATGGTCTAAGTTTGCTGAAAAATCTCCACTATTCTCTCTGTGAACTAACCCACGGATTACAATTATGAACGCTACCTATATAGAACGTCAATTACTAAATTTCGGCAATTTGTTAAATTCACTTAAAAAATGGTCCAAATTTTCGTTGCGTACCATATACAATTATATCGACCTGTAAACATACTCAAAATTCCAGAACCCTAATGTACAAACATCAAAACCAGCGTATCGCCTCACTAATTTGTTCAATTCGCTATTGAAATAAAATATGAACTAAGGAATGATTACCCACTCGCTAAATCAATGCGCCACAGTGGCTGGAAGTCAGCTAGGCCTCAATCCCCAGTGATTCTGCTAAACCCTCGTGGTTGAATAGTTGAAAGGTTAAAGTCCAGTTTTAGAACTCTGCATCGCCCTAAGGTGATAACAAAAACAAAAACAATAATAATATAAGAAGCAATAATGATCCGAGATTCCAAAAGCACTGCTACATCTATGTCGGTCGGATGAAACTATAAATGTAAATTTGTGTAGGGACGAAGGTCAAGGGAATCGAACCGGGCAGCCGTGGGGCCTCGAATGAATGAAGGAAAATCTCGGACGACCGACAGAATCCATATCTCCCAACAAATTTGGTATTTTTTCTTACTGCCCAAATAATTTTAACAAAACTCCTAAGAGCCTGCCAACAAAGCAACTTTGCAGGCAAGGAGCGTCCATATTCCCGTACCTTCTGGAAATGATTGGTGGCTTACAAGAAACGGGAAAGTACCTAAATCGTTTGCTGTTGTAATGATTTTCTGTTTGTGTGGCGGGATTATGTAATGGTTAAAGCTGGAGCCTGCAAGGATAACGAAACACATGGATATTATCTTCTGGAAAGACATCTAAAAAGAGATTGACGATAAAGAGCGGTCTTGGATTATTCTGATCGTCTTTCAACTTTTTTCCAACGTTTATGCCTTTGATCTGTAAAATCAGTCTATCGTCTTCAAATAGGGAATTCCTTCAGAAGAATTAGGGAATGCCTTCGAAATAATAAAATCAGTCTGTCGTCTTCAAATAGAAAATGCCTTCAGCATAAAAATTATTATCAAATATTTATAACAGAAAATGCATTGACACTTCTTTGCTAAAATATTAATCTTCTCTGCTAAAATATTAATCTTCTATTCAAGTGCACTATTGTCAAGATTGAGCTACATTGTATCATCAAAGAATTTTTTTTTTTGTTTTTATTAAAAAAACAGAGTTTTTGAAAGGGTCTTGATCCCTTTTATAAAGAGAAAGATATAACAATCAACATAGCAAAATTTCAAAGAACCAACAAGGAACAACAACAAGATAGGACAATAGCAACAAGCAGAACTACAACAAAGTTACCAAAAACAGAGCATAGCAAAGCATGAAACACCACCCAGCCAGTGGTATAAAAAATTGTTTCAAAGATTCCTGCTGTATCATTATACAAGGGTTCTTCTACACAAATCTTTTCATCTTTTTTTTATAGGGAGAAGAAACAAGTCCTTTAACTGGACCAGCCAAATCCAGAGTATCAACAGAGAGGTTTGTTAAAGAGGGATATCCATTAGAATATTCTTTCTGAGGCTCTTGAAAGGGAGTGGTGTAATCCTCTGCAATAATAGACCTCTTCTCTTTTTCCTTCCAAACAAAGTGTTGTTTCTTATTCTTCGAGTAGCATGACCTACTTGACCACAAGAATGACAAATAATCAGAGATTTTTCATATTCAATCTGCTGCACCCACTTCTCAAATTTTGAAGATAAGGTTATCTGAATAAGGAGAATAAGATTGTTCTCCACTAACACACAAAATCTAGTAGACAACAATCGCTTCATGAATTTGACATGATCTTATCCGTAGTATAAAATTGCCCAAAAGAATTAGCAATACTCATAAAATTCTTTTCATTCCAAAACTCTAAAGGCAACCCTAGTAAGCAAATCCAAACAGAAAACTTAAAAGTGTCCATCATAGAATTGAAACCAGAAAACCACCTTTGAAGAGAGAGGCCATTCTGGCCAAGGTCCTTCAAAAGTTTTTATGTTAAAAGCGTAGCTAATTAATCTCCTCCTCCATCTATCTTAGCTCTCACCGCTTAATGGTTATTTATTGTTTTAATGTTTTAAAATTTTTCTGCTCTAGACACTAGACTTTAAACTTTTAGAAAGAATTATTATCCAATATGTATAAAAGAGAATACATTGGCACTTCTTTGTTAGAATAATTCATCTTCTAGTTCAAGTGCACTGTTGTCAAGCCTGACCTACACTGCGTCTTCAACGAACAAAATAATTGATCCTCTTAAGAGAGCAGCTAGATTAATCAAACTGAATCTGAAACGGTTTGCTAAATCTTATATATGAGCATGCTCAACATTTACCAGTAATATTAAAGAGATAAAATTAGGACTAAGGCTATTTTTCCATATCCTAAATAAGTTTCATCTGCACTGTAATACAAGCATTTCACAAAGCAATGATTTGGAAAATGTTCTGAATCACAGTAACTCCTATTGAACAAAGCTGTCATAAACAAGTGAAACAAAGCTAAAATTAATAATAAATTGGAAATGAGGACAGAAAATTACCAAATTACTCACAGTAGACAATCAATGAAGAGCTCCACTTTTGGATGGTGCAGTACGTCATACAAATCACAGGGATTGAGTTTCTCTTATAATCTTCCAAGATCAAACTGGTTGTCATAATTCGATTCCTTCCGTCCATGTTGAGGCATTCCGTTTGCTTTAAATCTTTATTTTATTCTGATGATGGTTTTTCTTTTCTCTGTCTTGGGCATCATATTGGCTTTGGTCAATTCACAGTAGCCATCCAATGGTTGATGAGGTTCTTTAAGCGTTACAGTGAAGTCCTCGGATTTGTTTGCTTACTTTCGTTATCTTTCAAGGACAGTTCATGAAACAGAAAAATTCAGCCACGGGAATAAAATAATTGTTTAAACTTTAAGCAAAATAAGAGCCCCAAAAGTGATTCCAGTAAATTTTCATTTCTACTTTTAAAAAATTAAGCACTCTTTCTAGATAAGTTGCTGTTGTTTACAGATAATTTTAGTGATGACTAAAGAGGGGATAGAAAAATTATACAACCACCATTTATTTTTATTTTGCCATATGATTATGAATTGCAACATTCCTTTCAATCACCAGGTTGAGGACTCTACTATTCCTCTGAATTTTATACTTCAGAAATGAAAACTTAAAACAATTTATAACACTTCAAAAAATCACTGTTAATTTTTTCCAAATATTTATTGTACAAAATTTTAAAACAGTCAATTTCTATATAAGACAACATTATAAACTTAGTGTTTCTTGATGTAAAAGGGACCAGGACTTTCAAAAACCCTGTTTTTTTAATCAAAAACATTATAAACTTTAGCCCTTGTAGAGGGCCATGAAAGTATTCCTCTCAAATAAGATCTTTAGTATTGGGGTAACTTACATATAAAAATTATATTCCTTTTAATTCAATTTTATTTTTTGAAAAATAATAGAATTTATGGGGTTATTTAAAAAAATATATATTTTTAAAAAATTAGTTAGTTCTTTGGGATTACCTTTTTAAAAAGTATTTTCTTTTTTATGCTACTGTTTTTTTAAGAACCTAGTTTCATATTATCTCTTGGAAGGTTGTAGTTTTGTTAGAACTTTGTTGTTTGTCCATTTTTTGTTTCTAACTAAACATTGATATATTTATTTTGGTCACTTAAGAGATTTTGAGAACTTTTAAGAATCTCTTTTTTACCATTAATTAAAAAAAAAATCACTTCAAATATTGTGCTCTTAGATCTATGTGGTAGGTTGAATGCCATCTTTTTAAAATTTATTTTCTGGAAAATGGACCATTTATTTGAATATATTTTAGAAATTTTATTTAAAATTTCTCGCTTCCACCTAAAATTTGTAACAAAAAGAACAAACAATTCCATAAGATCACTTCCCTCAAAACACTCATGTTTTCTTGATGGGCCTATTTCGAATTTTAGCTAGGCCCGGTTTATTGGTTCTTAGCCTTAAAGTCACATAATCTTTCAATCGGGATGCATTATAAATTGGTGTGGATCATAAAAGGGAAAAAGCATAATATTTATCATGAATTTAAAAGGTTTAATGAGGGTGCCTAAACAATACTTTGGAATGCCATAAAATGCAATATAAATAAGTTTAGTGGTGAAATTAACATACTCATGTGAATTCTCATTTAGTCTTGGGCCCACTTTGATGGAATAACTTAATTTTTAATCACATATATTGACCACTTTACTAGCATTGATAAGAAGATTAGTGTTCACAAAGGGAGGATTGTACATGATTCTAGAGAGATTTGGGTGCACAAGGAATTTATGGTATGTAAAGGAATGATTAGATGAGATTCCATAAGGGGGATTTAGTCAAAAAAAGGTGCATCCAACATTAAATGTAGCCATATACGTGTTGCAAGAGAGAATGACAAGGTATGTGAGTTTGATGCTTGAAGGACTTGGGTAGGATTTGATGAAGAATGCTTAGGGGTAGATGAGGAAGGATCTAGAGGATTGTATAGAGAATTTGGAAAGTTTGGGAGAATCAACAAAAGTGTAGATAGAGCCTAACTAGGGCATTCAAATTGTCAATTGTGTGAGGAAAGAAGGCACAACTAATAAGGATGAAGCAAAGGGCATGTAGGATTTTATGGAGATAACAACCAAGTTAGCAAGGAAAAGCATGGTAGAGACAAGGGGAGGGGATGAATGAGCCCCTTCTTTTTCTATCTCATTTGTGTCTACAAGTATAAAGGGAATCAATGAACAAGAAGGAGAGATGTCATAGTAGAGGATAAGAATGCAAGAGAGATATGCCAAGAGGAATGCATGGAGTTGCTATTATGCACTCTTGATGTTGGTGGTATAGTTGATTAAGAGGAATGAAGCAATGAAACCATGGATTAAATGGATAAAGGTAGCAACTAAGAAGATAGTAAAATTTTATGTAGTAAGGGAAGAATGTAGGTGTGTAGCTACATGTCGAGCCAATATAGTTCTAGTGATTATAATTAATTGGAGTAGTAGAAGAAAAAAACTATATTTTAGGCGGATGAAACTAAGAAGAGTGAATAGAGAATTGTATGGGAGATGTTATGAGGAAGGGTAGAAAGTAGCAAAGAGCCTTTAATTGTGGATGTATAGGATAAGAAAATGCATGGTACTATGTATCAAGTACTAAAAGTTATAGTAGTAGACAATGAGAATAAAGAAGAGGAGAGAGGATAGAGAAGTTATTTGAGTGCATCACAAATATGTAGTGTAGCCCAAAAGAGGAAGAGATAAACTTTGAGGAGTAGTTGCTAGGAAAGATATTAGGTGAAGATGCAGATGAAGAAGCGAGCATGGATGAAGAATGATTATACTTGTGTAGATGGCCAAATGATAGTGGATCAAATACCACAAGGAGAAGATGAAATAAAAGAAAAGAAAATGGAGCACTTAAAGGAGGAGATTGGGCTATAACAAGTGAAAGTTCATAACATTGCAATAGGTATAATTCTAATTATTTATTTGTATTTGATTACGCTCATCATGTGGAAACCTCCATAATCATGAATGTTGTAACTAATATCATCCCTTTGTCTATAATATCAAGAATTTTAAGTTTGATTTTGATGCATATTACTATTTTATGTCTATATAAGTAATGATAAGCACTAACTATTTAACCTTCAAATCTAGTATAACACTAGATGAATCCCTTGGTTTAACACAAGGAAAAATGATTAGTTTACATTGTAAAATTTGTTCCAAAATTACATGCATGTCCTTTGATATTCAAGAATAATGAACTCACTAAATGTATATGGTTTGATCAATTAATAGCTATAAGTATTATTGAAGTAACATAAAATTCATCCTCATTGATTCTATTTTTTAAATGTGACATCAATAAATAATCATGGGAAGGAGAAGAAATAATTAGAGAAACATTATGGTATAAAAATCATATTCCAATAAAGCGCACTCATATTTACATACATCATCACATAATGAGTGTGCATGACAAACAACTATGCATGTCAAAGAACATATACTTGAAACTTTAGAAGTACACTATAGTCGTCCATCAACACATTATAGTATTTGAATAGAGTAACCAATACATAAACCGATTACTTTCACAAGAACAAAAATTTACAAATTAAAATAAAGAAACAAAATAAATGAGTGTTATTAAGACTTGTGTTCTTATACATATTTTTGAATTATGAAAAATTGCACAACCCTTGAGATGAATCTGAGTGCTTCTAGTTTAAACTATGTGTATTTTTGAACTATCAACATTTCAAATCAGATTGGCGACAGCGACTTTTCTCATGGCATTCAGATTGCCATGCAGGCTGGGCTATCCAACTTTGTCATCAAGGGTGATTCTAGAGACACTATTCTTTTGTTTGACAGGGAAGGCTATTCCTTGTTGGTCCCTTTGGGACCCCGTGTTGCTAGCTTGTAATCTCACGATTGCCCTCGGAAATAGTAAATCTATTCACGTGTTTAGAAATGGCAACAAAGTTGTGGATGCGCTAGCTAACCTTGGCGCTTTCACCTCTAATTTGGTTATTTGGGATAATACTTATCACATCCCTGGGCATGTGTGCGAATTAATTTGTCATGATGCCAAAGTACCATTGAAATGAGATTGAGCTGGATCTGTTGTCAGCTCCCTAGACATTTGCCACGATTTTCACTTATGGCAAATTAATCCCTCCAAGTAGTATTTTCATAAGCTTATTTACTTGTGGCTCTGGTATTCTTCTCGTCATTTCTACAGACTTTGTTTCTTTGCTCTGTTGTCTGCGAATTTTGCCATGGGGAGTGAATTGGTCTAGGAAGAACCTGCTAATTGCGAGATGTGGAAGCAAGATAGGGAGGTTTGGCCCATCATTCAACGGGACAAATTGGCTTCGTATGTGGAAGGCAGGAGCATGACCCCAAGCTTTTTGTGGAGTTCCCTACCTCCTGGGCAAATGGCACTGTCACCATTGGCGGGTGCTCCTCCACGGTGACTATTGAGCTGATTGCTGAGGTGACGGAGTTCTCGTTGGAAGATGTCTGTATTCCCCGTAAGCCTAAGGATCACTATCAGAACGACATGGAGTGCTTTTTGAAAGAGGGTGACGGCTCTTGAGATTGTCATTGGTAGAATCCTTATTATTTATTTATTTATATTTGATTAGGCTTAGCATATGGAGATCTCTATAATCATGAATATTGTAACTACTATCATATATCGGCCTATGCACAGAAAAAGAAGAGCCCACTATAATATGAAGAGATGAGCTCAGCATGAATGTTAAAGCTTAGAAGGCCTGTAACATACCAATTTTATTTTCCTAAAAGAACATATAAAAATAAGTCATAAAAAACACGTTGAATATTATAAAATATGAGCGTAGACACACTTCTTATGACTGCAGGCTCTACCATATTGCCTTCTGTTAATCTCTGAGCTATTCATCCTTCTTTCTTGTTTGGAAAAAGTTGATTAATTACCTGCACAGCAGAGGGTTCTGAAGCTGCCAACACTAGAACCACCCCCTAGAAAATAGTGATAGCTCTCACAAGCTTTGGATTCTTCTCCATAAACTCACTAATTTTCACCATGGTTCGGCGTTTATACCATCCATTAACACCAATCTTCAAATTCATAAACTTATCTTCATCAGCGAAAGTGAAGTTAACCCCTTTGCACAGACCACTGAAGAGATCACTCGCTTCCTTATCAGACCCAATGGAGCTCTGAACTATTCCCTTCTTCCTCAGCAACGCCGCGTCCTTCTCAGATTGGTTCAAACTATTCATAAGAAACACATACTCTGAAATAATGCTGAGCTCTTTTTCTTGGCAGACGTCCATAGCCATGAGATTCCTGAAGATCATCTCTGTAGTATCAGATATCCATATCACTGGAAGAAACAGAGCCTTTTTCACTATGTCGAAACGGAGGTACTTGGCTGACGGAACTCCATCGTACGCCATAATTTGCATTCCGCTATCGTATAACTCTGTAGCAGAAGCAGATAGGTAATGACAGTGAGACTCTTTTTTGCGTTTATGAGCTGTTTTATGACAATGATGCGGAAGACCACGATGGCGATGACGATGGTGACCCTCAGGTACTGTAAGAACATCCTCTGTCCTTTCTCCTTCCTGGGGAGTCTCCGACTTATGCACAATGAAATCATGAAAAAATCCCAAAATGTGGTTATATTCCTTCAGATTTCTATACTTTAACTGGAGGGCTTTTCTCGATTTCGCCTCGCGTTCTTAATGCTCTGTTAGTGATTCCCCTGTTTTTGGCTGCAGAGAATATGAGAAAGGGTGAACCAGGGCAATTATACCGTCAGTTATCATTCTAAGCAACTCTGTCCTCGCCATTTCTTCTGTTAACTTGTCCTCCATTTCGAACAGCCGAAGGAGGAGGTCAATGGGAATCTGATTTTCCAGCAATAGAAGATCAGTTAAGATATCGAATTGACAAGAGCGAATCCTGTTTCTATTAAAAACAAGATCCAGGTTCCATCTTGAATCACCATTGTGGATCCATTGAGATTCATCGCTGAGAAGCCTGAGAGTCTCTAGAATGAAGCATCCGTCCAAAGTGAAGAGCCAAGCAAGGACTAGTTGCTCGCATTCCATTTGTCCTTCATAGCTTGCTATAATTTCTGTAAGCAACTGCTGCACTCCCTAGACTAGCAAGCGAGCGTACTGCTGGCCGTGTGGGAGCCTTTTCACAGATCGGTTAATAGCCTCTTCTTTGTGTAACTCTATTTCAGAGCGTGGTTGAGATATCCTGCGATACATGGGCACTCTGTTTATGGACGCAGAAGAAAGCTTTCCTGACTTATCATCTGGCTTATCGTCTTCGGCCCTGAAAAATTCAAACCTGCCCTTCACATCATCAAACCATGTGTAACGCTGTTCAGAATCTGCTACCTCTATGCACCACTCTTTTGCGCCCTTCTTCTTACTATTTTTCGTCATTGTTAACCGCTAAAAGACAGTGGGAGTAAAAATATACCTGAAAAACAAAAACAAAGAAAGCAGTTTCTTTATAATCTGTTCAATATCTCAATTTTCTTCTTGCCTGGAATCATTATAGACAAGATGCAGATTTATAATACACGTGAAAAAAATTTACCCAGTTGTCTACAAATTTCCTTCTTGCCTGGAATTATCATCTCAGATCTGTAAAATTCTGCTTTTATCACTTCACCTGCAAAGCTCAAGCATCAGAAATATCAGAGTTCTGTCATCGATTACCGTTACAAGAAAAATTCAGTATTATCTTTTTAAATCCCATTCAAATGAAGGTTTGTAGTTTGAAATGTCGTATCCCATTATAGTTCGAATTGTTTTTGGATTTGGCTAATCAACCATTTCAGATCTCATTTTATGGTCTGTCTTTTAGATGAAGAAAGTATCTAAAATGAGAAGAGAAATATAATGTGACTCAAAATTTTGATGGAAAAGACATTCCTACAATAAAATCCAAAAATGTTTCTTTTATCAGAAATTTCATGTCTTTAATTACTAATAATTGTTTTAAGAAAACAAAACTCTGTTTAAAGATTAACCAGTTCCAAGATTTTAACTGATAACTTCCTCCTTTCAAGTAGGATAAATTACAATTCCATCAATTACCTTATTCATGCACCAAGTAGATCAATCAAACTGAATCTTACCACTTTTATTAAATTTTATATATCAGAAATGCACATACTCAAAACTTAGTATAAGTATAAAAGAAAGAAAATCAGGAACACGGCCATTTTAGATATTCAGGGTCGACCAAATCGTATTTAATGCACATGAAAATGAGTTGAAAAATTAAAATCAATCATCTACACTGTAATTCAAGTTTTTACAGGGCAACGGTTGAGAACAAGTTCTTCTAAATCGCATTAACTACTATTAGACAGAACTCAAGTCGAAGGACGATAATACTTTCAAAATATCTAATTACTCACAGTTGTAAGTAAAATGGAAAATGAAAACAGAACTCTTAAGTAAAATTCAGAATGAAACAAAGATAACAAAACATCTAATTACTCACAGTTGTAAGTGGGTAAACAATGAAAGAAGTGCTCAGTTGTGGGATACAAATCACAGAAATTGGGTTTCTCATATAGTTGAAATTTGTTCCTTACGTAAATGTTGAGAATCTATTTTCTTTAAATCTTTATTTTATTTCGATGATGGTTTTTCTTTACCTTTTCCCCTGTTTAATATTTATGATTGTCTTCGGTCACTTCAGAATGATGACCGCCACCAAGAATGTTTTTTTCTTTAACTAGCATTTGCACCAGAAGGGTGCAAGGGTTACGCCGATAGAAGATATATAAAAACATAATAAAGAGGTGTAGTTTGAAATATATGCAATCTTGTTTGTAAAATTTACAAAATATTTGTAATACATATTTGGTGATAGCAATATTTGTAATTATTTTGTTTGTGTTGATTGTGTATTTGATGATTCTGAGTGCTAGAATGAAGTGCCCTTCCACATAAGTTTTTGACTATGAATGTATTCTGTTCCCACAAAATTACGAAAGAAGTTAGCAAACAAACATCATAGATGCATAATTGATTTTATACTAGGATATCTATCCTATTACATAGTCTATAATTAATAATAAGGCATAACTACAATAACTAAATAGTTAAATATACAATATAACTAATACATGTTTTTCCTAACTATAATGAGAGTTAAATTTGGTGGACATCCATACTTGATGACAATGAGCTACCATATTTGGCAATGATGTCCGGATGATATTAGTAGGTTAATTAAAATTTTAATGTCCCCCAGGAATATAGTTTTTATTTTGACACTTGGACTTCAGAGGCCTTGTTCTCACTCATTCAAGATCCTTTTTCAATTTTTTTTTGAAATAAGGTAGAATTTTGTGCTTTTCATGGTGGTGTGGTTTAGACTTTTGTTTTGTTATTTTTTTTCTCAAAATTTTAGCTTCTTCAATCTGCTTATATTAATATTATACTTTATGTATAATATTTTGTATAATTAATAATACATATTATATTATTGTATTATTAACTACAATAAGATTGAATTTGATCTTAAATGATCCTTTATAATATTATACTCAATTTATATAATATCACATTATTCATTGTTTATTATTCATAATAATTATTGTATATAATGTTTATTATATTATATTATATTATAATTATTATTTAACATAATTATTATATAAATTTATTTTTTTCAAATTACATGAATTTAATTATTTAACTAAAAGTTAAAATAGTAAAATTTATATTATATTATACCAATGAGTATTTTTACATAACTATTATATAAATTTAATTATTGAATTAAAAAAATTAAAAATTAAAATTTTATATCATATGATACATATTATTATTTAACAAAATTATTTTTTACATAATTATCATTTGTTTCTTTCTTATAGATTTATTATATTATCATTTGATTTTATTTATAATTTATTTAATATAAAATAATAAATAAATCTTTAAATTTCTTCAATATTATGAATGTCTATTATTATTTCATATATATAACATAATTATTATAGTTTTGAAATTGTTTCAAAATTTAAACTTAAATACAAAATTATCAATATAAATCTAATATTAATTTCAGGCTAAACATCAAACTTCCATAATAAGCTCCCATACCTTATTCTAAGCCTTCATATCATAACAATTATTCAAAACACCCATACTTTCTTCCATGATTGATTAAAAATAAAAAAATTGCTTTTCACAAAAGTCTTACTATTGATGGAACAAATATTTCTTTCACAATTATTGATTATTTCATTTAGCATCGTCAAGAAATATAACATACACGTCTCTGAGAAGTATGAAAATATCTCTTAATTACTATTTTCTTAAATTCTTTTACAGTTCTAGTTCCTGGCTATGCATCTGCTATGCTCACCAGGTCACTTAGTGCTCCTAGCTTCCCCCGCCTGGCAACCTAGGTCAGCGCCGCTGTCACGGCCACGCAAAAAAGTTTCAATACTGCGCATCAGCTATAGGGTCGTGGCACCGGATTCCGCAGCCTGCACCTTTTAATCCCTCTTCAAAGAGAAACCTTTCTAACACATACATTGGTGATGAAGCAGGCAGAGCCTTTTCGTCAATCGCTATGACCTAATCTTAGTGATAACTTTAAAATTACCCATTCATACTTTTATGATTTTTCTGGATTCTTTTTTGTTTAATTTAAAAAAATCTAAAATCTAAAAATTGGGGAAAAAACTGATGAAAAGTAATAATAGGGAATTTTATGTTTCCCCTAAACTTGAGTAAAATTGTTGTTTTAAAAATAAAGTATTCATAATAATTTGTCTAATAAAAGGTATGATACTATGATACATATATTCTTGTAAAGGCTTTTGCATCTCTTAAGAATATTTCCAAAGAAATGTGGTCCACATTTGTGGTACAGAAAGAACAGTAGGAGTAAACAACCCACATTAGAGATAGGCCCAAAGTCGGTACACCTTCCAATCTTGCAAACCGAAGAGCTTGGGGCTTCCTTTATTGTCATCATCATCTTCATTTTTTATCGAATTGAAAGTAAAAATTCCTATCTACTTCTCTACACATACCATCTACAAATGGCACACCAAACAGCTTGGAGCTTATTTTATCGTCATTATCTTCAATTTTAACAGAATTGAAAGTTTTCCTATCTACGTCTCTCTACATGCCATCTACCAAAGGAATCCTCTTTGAGGCAATGCGTTCTTTTGCTGAAGCTGTAATATATTGGCTATCATTTGCAAGAGAAGGAACTGAGCTCAACGAGCTGCCAGGACAATCTCTTGGAATCCCCTGCCTCCCATAATGCTCCAGATCTTCCTTTAACCTTGCCAGCATTGCCAACCTTTATGAGGATGAGACATTTTGGGACAGAAAATTGGTTACAAGATCTGGGGTGATGTTCACATGTTGGGATAACAATAGGAGAAGATGATTGCATAGCTTTTTCATTTGTGCTAGCTCAGTTACCAATTGATAATTGTCCCTTCTCATTTTCTCATTTTCTTCCACCACATTTTTATGGTTAAGAGCTGCTGTTGCAGGGGAGGAGGCGGGTTCAATTGAATAGTTAATCTAACTTTCAATTTTTTAATTTTGCTTTAACATTATATATTCTACAAATTGTTATTTACGTAACAGGTAATAAAGTGGACCTTTAATTTTACCTTTATCAATTCAAATCATCCTTTCATTTACTCTGCAATCATAATAATTTCGTTTATACAAAAACTATTATTGAGGGGAATTGTAGGTGTGATAATATGAGATTCATAGCATGGTAAACATATTTGGTGCAAAAGTATATGAACATAAATTAGCCACTTGCATGGTAAACGCATTTGGTGCAAAAGTATACAAATATAAATTAGCCACTTGCATGCAATGAAGTTGTGAGTACATATACAAATATCAAGTTGTACAATAAAAGATGGTAAGAAAAAGGAAAAGTGAAAGTTTATGCACATAAGGGTGAAATTTAGTATGTGTACCTGTACTTATCATAATGAAATCCTGTTCCATACAGCTTCTTTGAATTTGCATCAGATTAATAATATGAGGCAACATTCAGCCATAGATTTAGTATCCTATACTTCTATTATAACGTCTAAGAGCACAAATTAATTGCATTCTTGAAAGAAAAGACTCATAAAATGCATTTTAGATACTCAGAACACTATTATATTGTTGACATCTGAACCTAAGCTACAGATTCAAGAACTTCAAACTATGCTTAGGCTTGGGGCTTCTTGAACAAGCTCAATGCCATTATGCTGTTATTCATTGTTTTGATGAAAGAATGTGGGAAAGAAGAAAAATTTCACACTCAGCTGGCAAATTTGATAATAAAATATTTAATTACCATTAAAAAAGAGCAGTAAATACCTTCAGCCTTAGTAATGA